>JASXTE010000012.1:9215000-9585000 GCA_030280995.1 Hemileia vastatrix
TTAAAATTAATATTAATTGTCCCTTATATTTTTATTTCTTAACACCATGCTCAATGACAGGTTAAGAAAAATAAAAATTTAAATTTAAAATAAAAATTTAATATTGAAATTAAATTTAATATTAAACATAAAAATAAATCTATATAAGAAATTCAAATTACTTATATAAAAATGACACTTACAGTAATTTTTAAATAAATCAATTTATTTCTGACATATACAGTAAATACACATTTTAAACACCTTCATTCTAGAACAATCTTATTGTTTGAAATATTCTTCTGGAATATTCTTTTTCTTCTCTCATACTCCTGTACATAGGATTTTTACCTCCATTCTTTGTCTCTCTTTTGCCTATATAAGGCCTCCCTTTTCTAGTTGTTTTAATCATCAATTAATTACTTATTATCTTATTAAAATCATTACTACAAAAAAATATTTATTACTATTACTTATTGTTTTTAGTATTTACTAACACATAGTTCTAAATCATTAATTATAATAATATTTATATATTTTTTACCTCTTTAAATTGAGTAAAGTAAATAAAAGATAAATATTATGTACTTTGACTTTGAGACCCCAAAAATCTACCTATCACCACCATTGGAACTTCATTTAAATCTTCTAGACTATCAGGACCCTTCGACAGAGCCTCTGTCTCAAATAATGTAAGTAGGTAAGCCATGAGTAGAAAATATAAATTCAAAAAATAATTTAACTAAATCTTCTGTGGTTCCACTAGTATTAGTTTTTATAAAAATAGAAATTATAGAGAATCTATCAACTATGACTAATATAGCATCAAAGTTATCTTATGGAGGTAATTGAGAAATGAAATCCATTAAAATTGATTCCCACAGTTTAGAGGGATTTTGAAGTGGTTGAAGCAACCCATACTTCCTGTGTCAAGGTACATTGCTCCTATTACATTCATAAAAGGCTTTAATATAGGCCTTAATTTCCCTGGTCATTCCTGGCCAGAAGAAATCCCTTGTTTTTAACTGGTAAGTTTTATCAGCACCAAAATGACCAGCTAATGGAGAATCATTTCTACTATTAAAAAATACATAATTTTATATCCTTATTGTTGGGTATGACTACTCTAGCTTTGAAGACTAACAGACCTTATTCTAGACTGAATCTCTTGGCCCCTTTCTTTGAGAGTAATTTTTCTTTAATTGCTAAACAATAATCATTTTTGACTGAGCCTCTTGAATCATGGATAGTGGATTTCGAATTGATTGTGTTGTCATCAAATTAAGTTGATGAGTCATAAACATTGATTCATTGAAAATGATTTCACATTTTCTGAATTTTTGTTAGCAAATTCCTCCCCCCACTTCAGGTAAAAGTTGTCCCAATGTGATAAAATATCTGCAACTATGAAATTTTTTCCTGTAAAGTGGGTAATAGTAAAATAAAATTCAGACAAGAGCTCAGACCATCTATCCTGACATCTAGTTAGCATTTTTAAAGACATGAAGTATTTCAAAGCATTATGATCAGTTAGGATTTAAAAAGAACTATTAAGACTGAAAACAAAAGAACATCATTTTTTAAGTCAATGAATAATAGATAATAATTCTTAATCATGAATTTCATAATTTAATTCTTCTGCAATAAGTTTGTGTGATTCAAATGAAATAGGATGAAACTTTTTTGTTTCAAGATTGAATTGGGATATTACCCCCGCTATAGCCTAATATCTAGCATCTGTATTGACTATTTTCAAGGCAGCAGGATAAAAATGTAAAAAAATTGGAGCTGTGGTGAACACAGTTTTCTATGCTTTGAATTCTTTTTGTGCTATTTTTATTAGTATCTTTTTTAATAAGAGAAGTAAGATTTGTAATAGCTATAGAGTAATTTTTTATAACTCTTCAATAGAAATTCGCAAAACCTAAAAACCCCTGTAAGAATTTTAGAGTTGTTGGCTCAGGCCATTCCAAAACTTTTCGAACCTTTTTATCATCCATAACTAAACCATCAGTGGACATTTTAAAACCCAAAAAATTAAAAGATTTTAAGTGAATTTCACATTTAGTGTGCTTTGCATAGAGATCTTGCTCTTGAAGTCAAATAAGAAACATTTTGACATATTGAATATGTTCTTTGAGGGTCTTTGAGAATATTAAAATTTCATCTAGATAGACAACAACAAACTGTTCAATGAGATCTTCAAAGATATTGTTGAAAAAAGCTTGAAAAGTTGATGGTGCATTACTTGATCTAAAGGAAATAACTAAAAATTAAAAACTACCAAACCTGGCAAGCATTTCAGCTAAAGTCTAATGGCCTTCTGAAATATGTATAATATTGTAAGCACCTCTGAGATAAATTTTAGAAAAGAAATAAGCACCATTAAACAAGGTAAGAAGTAATGAAATATGAGGAACTGGATAAGCATTCTTCTTAGTCACTGCATTGATTTTTCTATAATCAACACATAACCTAAGGCTTCCATATTTTTTTTTAAAAAAAGAACTGGAGATCCAGTTGGAGATTTAATGGCTCAAATAAAACATTTTGTTACATTCTTTGCAATTTAGCCTCAAAGAGTTTGAGATTTTCCTTTAAAGAAGAATAGAAAGGACCTATTAACTCTATTTGATGATCATAGGGTCAATGGGGTGGTAGCTTGTCAGCCTTATGTATTGAAAAAACATCTATGAAGCCATGGCAAGCTTTGTGTAGAGCTGATTTAATGGCTTCAATATTTATTTGGTTGGCCTCTTTATCTTTGAAGAAGTCTTTCAAGGATAGACCTGAATTTAGAGAGAAAAATCCAATTACTTTGAGGCTATTTAAATCCTCTTTGAGTAAAGTAGTTGAGCTAGAATGGTTATCCAAGTGCTCATTTAAAGAAAGATCAGATTTTTGCAATACATCTGGAAGAGAAGGGTACTATAGCAGGACTTGGGAAGACAGGTTGTTTGACTCCCTATTTTCCTGCATTGATGAATCAGAAATATAATTAGAGCAAGGGCTGATCAATCCCTGTGACCAATCAATTTTGGGATTCCAATGCTGTAAAAAGTCATGGCCAAGAATGGTATTTTTCATCCTTTGGGAATCCAATACTGTTAATTCCCTCTCAAAGGAGGTGAAATTTGGGAATTTAAAAACCCATAAAAAATTCTTACTAACCCAATACTTGGGCTCCTCTGATTTGACCAGATAAAATGGAATTTGGCCAATATCTATGAAGTCAGCTTAAGTTTTTTGGAAAAAGATAAACTGATAAATGAAATTGAAGCTCAAGATTCAATAAGACAACTGAAGGGAATATCCTCCTTAAAAATAATTAGTCTTAAATGGTTTAGGGAAACTCCAGTCCTTAGGACATGCAGGCTGTCTGCACTGGGAGAGATAAAATATTTTTCTTTGCACACAAGTAAACTATTCACTAGTTTTTTAACTTGGAACCATTACCTTCTCTGTCCTTTAATTTAGCACATTAATTCAGATTGCTTTTACCCCCACAATACATAAAAAATACATTATCTGCTCTTTATTTCCCCTCAGCTTCCTTTAATTCTCCTTTTGGATCCAATACCTTACTGATAGTGCCTGGGGTCAAACTTTTGGATCAAGCCTTGTCCTTACCCTTTTGACTTGGTTTGGCTTGAGATGATGATTGAGTTGGTTGAGGATGATTTGAAGAAGGTCCCAATTTATAATTTGAACTGTGAGATTTATGAGCATGACACCTTTGTTGAATACAGCCCTGATGAATGCTGTCAGCCAGGCTATCTCAGAAGCCCAGTAAATTATATAATAAATTACTGGAATAATTTAAGGGAATAATGCTATACATATTATGTAGTTGCAATAATATATCTTATTGAATTAAATTATATAAATATTTTATAAGTAAAATAATTATTATATTCATTATTAAGAAAATATTTATTACATAAAAAGATATTATATTCTATAAAATCATGGCGCATTTTGTATGTATTTAATATTTCTAAATTAATAAATTAATTATTTAATATTATATTATAAGTGTAATAATAGATTTAACTTATAATTTCATTACAATTCAAATAATAAAATTTATATAAAAAATACAACTTATCATATAATACTATCCATAAATATTGGGCGCTTCCTTGACCCTTAAGTGTGTCACTAAAATTACTAAATTAATTAAAATACTTATTTAATATGATAAATTTAAATTCTCATTCTAAATAGGTTATTTTATTAAATTAATTAATTGTTTCAATTAAATTAATAATTAAATTACTTGAAATAGTTAAAATAATTAATTTAATTTTCTTTATACTGAATTAAAATTTTTTATATACATTAAAGCGTGAAAATAATTGCTTTTGTTTTAATTAAACCCTTTTCAGCTATATGTACTACTTGTTTTAGATTTTCATTCTCACAGTTCTCAGGCTTCACACTCACATAAATATTCATTATTTTAATTGTTTTGTCTTGGGATTTCATGGTGGGAAAATGGTTCCTTATTCACAGGGTTAATTTGTTGATTCATTTTTTCACCTTATTTTTGTATGTTTCAATTAAATTTAATTAATTGTTTGTTTCATATTACTAAATTCTTTGTAAATAAAATTGAGATGCTTAAGATAGTCTTCTTGCCTATAAAAGGGCCTTGGAATCCTCTCTGGCAGTGATCACTTACATTACACATATTTTACAAACTTACAATACATTATTTTAATTCTTATTAGCATTATAATTCTAATATTAATACTCAATAATAAATTTAAGGTTGCTTTGAGTTTGTTAATAATAAATTTTTTTTGCCGCACAGAGAATAAATTTCTTACTTAATTAAAGTTTTTACCAATAAACTAGACCTCACTATTGTGCTATTTCCTCATAAAATATTGTTGTATTCCTCTCATTTTGTTTTAATTATTTTATAAATTTTATTATTTCATTTCTTTCTTCCTATTTTCTCTCTCTCTTCATTTCTCCCTTCTTCTCCATTCTATTTCATCTTGTTTTCATTCCTCTTCTAGATGATCCGCTGACAATTGGAAGCCTTTCCAAACAACAACAACACTTTTTGACAAACACTATAATGCACAGACCACCTAGCGCGAAACAGAAATTTTTTTCCGTGACTGTGTTTTGAACTTGGGTTCGCCCTTCTTGGTCTATAATATATTTAAGTATATATATTTTAAAGCGATTTCTTGGTCACTATAGTAAGTAAACATTTGCACCTCTCAAATATATTATTAAATTTTTATTGCAATAACAGTGTTTTTGGCTTAATTTCTGAATCACTGAGTGTAAGTGATAATATTTTTAAAAATAAATTCTTCCTACTTGACCATAATAGAGTTATACTCTTAGTCCTAGAGGATCATTAAATTTTTTTAAATAAATTATTAAATAAATTTTTCTGAAATTTTTGATTTATTGGTTGAGCATAATAGTACTCAGTACTTAGTCCCAATATTACCAACATATTTTGGTATTAATTATTTTTTGTTGACTTATTCAACCTTTTTGGTTGGTCCCATAATGATTATTGTTATTTCTTAATAAAATAATTTGTAATTGCATATTTTTTTTATTACATTTTTATTGATTAATTGATTTTTGAATAAAAATTTAAATTTTTTTTATAAATCATTTGACTATTTTGATTTTAAAAATATTAATTTACCCCATTAAATTCAGATGATTTTTTGTTCACTGTTTTTATGTCCAGTAGTTTGGCAAACAGCATGGATAATCTTCATGTTGATGAAATTGATGTGGATGTTGATAATGAATCTGTAGGTTCTTCAAAATTAACTTACAAGAATTTTTCAGCTGACAAAAAACCTTCATACTCTACAGGACATAGAAATGTCAGGAGAAGTGGAAAACCCCCCTCGCCAAACTACTCTGAAAGAAGTAAAGCCTCAGATAAATCAGGAAATTCTTTTAAAGGGTATAAAAATAAAAAAGATCCCTCTGACAAAACAAATAAAAAATCTGTCCAGCCACATGAAAGAACTGAAGGCAGAAAGCATGAAGTACAAAGCAAGAGTAGACACACTCTGGCAACAGATGCAGGAAATCTTAAATCACAAGCAGGTTCAACCTCCTTTTTTCCCAGCCTCTCAGTCTCAACCTCAGCCCCATCAGGCACCCAGCTCTTTCACTCAAAATCAAAACACTCTACAAGTGGAACAGTGGAAATGAGACTACCTGATGAACCATTAAAAGCAGAATGTTCAGCAGCCAGAAGCTCAACACCCTGGCCCATCCAGGACACAAACTTACCATCAACCTCCTAAGGCCCATCCTTATTAGGGAGGCAGAAGAAAGAAGGCATGGGGGAAATTTCCTCTCTTGCCATGGTAAGTAATTTGTTTGATAAACATGTTGGTATGTATAATACCAAATCATCTCCCACAGGTAATATTGTGGATTATGGTGAAAGAACAGTTAAACCTATAAAGAGACAACTTACTTTAATGAGTAGCCCTAATGATGTAATTAGTAAATTATCATTTGATGAACTTTTACATTTAACTTCTACTTCTTTAATTAATCCTTCTCTTAAAATTAAAAATGATTCTGTTTCACCTGAAGTATATACCTTGCTTGAGAAAACTTCTGAGGATATATTGAAAGATACACTTGATTTTAATGTTGTAAAAGACAAAAATTTGAGAGAATTATTAGTACATGAGGGTGATAGATTGAATAATTTGCACTTACATTCACTACACAATATAGGGGGTGGACTTTCTAGAAAGTCCTCAACCTGAAATCAGATGGAACTCAGGTGGAACTCAGACTGAACTCTTACTGAACCCATACTGAACTCTACTTGAACACCCACCTAAAACTGTTCTGCTGAGTGGTGTTCATCCCTAATTGTATGGTCCCTTTATCAATAGCTCAATGTGTGTTCAATCTATGGTGAGTTTGGGTCCAAGGTTGTGGACTCGCTAGCAAGTCCACCCCCCATATTGTGTGGTGATTTTGGAGTGAGCTCTTCTGTACAAGATACAGCTTATTTTAAAATCAAAGAAACTTTGAATATTGTTCTTAGCCAACAAAAACAAATAAGAAGTGATCATAGAGCTATCTCAGATAGAAATATTCATCTGCATAAAACTTTGAGTGAATTAAAACCCCTTATTGAAGAGAGCTATTCATTGAAAAGTGAAATTAAGTCTCTAAACAATGAGTTGAAAAAGCTGAAAAATGATTTCCAAGCTCTGAGTACCAAATACACAGTTTTTGAGGACTGAAATGTTTTATTTCTTGCAAAAAAAATGACCAGATGTCTGTAATTCCAAGGATAAGAAGTTATTTTTCTGATCTACAGGAAAAATTCTCAGCCTTAACTGTCAAAAATTATGGTGTAAATGAAAATGCTGCCCATAAGCTGCATAAGAATAAAGGAAAGAGGCCTGAAAAAAGGAGCTCTTTTCTTCCCCATATTTCAGCCATTAAACAAATTGACAATGAGTCTGTAAAGTCTTTTGCTTCAAGCAAAAATTATTTTAATGGTCATGAACCAGCTGTTTCTGTAAATAATGAAATTTCTGAACACCTGGCTAAACTTCAGGAATTATTAATGTTGAATAATTCTAATCAAAAGATGGACCATCCCAGTAGCCAGAAAAATTGGCCCAAACTGGATCAGTATCCTACTTTTGATGGTGACTCTTCATCTGACTGGAAACACTTTGTTCAGAGAATTGATAATCTAAAAAACTCTTATAAATTTACAGATGAAGAAATTGTCTCTAAATTAATTAATTAATTTTCCAATGTAGCTTTAATGTGGTATGAATCTGTCTTATTGGAAAATCAACATTATACTTGGAAAGAGTAGACAACATTAATTGAAAATCAATTTGGTGGCTCCAAGTTCAGACTTGCCCAGCAGATATTATATGAGACTGCTAAATATGTTTCCTCCTCTTATGAAAAACCTATTGTTTTCCTTATGAAAATTACAAAAATTCTTAGAGCCATGGATCCTAAAATGGATTATGATATTTGGAGAGATTAGATTCTCTATAAATTACCAAATTCTCTGAGAGATTTGATTGTGGCAAGGAATGAGAATGTAAGAGAGAATTCTTCCTTTATTAACAACTGTAATGAAGCTCTACTAAATCATAGGTATCAACCAAGGAATTATCCTTTAAAATCTTATCATGACCAGCAAAAGCCTTCCACAAAACTTCCAGAAAAAACTAATAGACCTTCTGCCCCAGTTGCACAAAAGAAATATGCAACTAACACTTGCTTTAAATGTTACAAACCATGGAAGAAAGGACATATTTGTGACAAGAAAATTCATCTTGTTGAACAAACTGAGGAAGCTGAAAATACTCAAGCTGATCTTGATGATTCCTCAAGTGACTGTAATAGCAATATATCTTATGACCATGATTCTTCTCAAGAAGTTCTAGTTTTAGAAAAGGATATCCAATATTTATATAATTGGTCTGAAAATTATGATATTGACTTATCTTCTGTAGAAAATTCTGAAGTAATTAGAGATATTACTGACAGTTCTATTTTAATATCACCTTTGAGGGCACCAGTTATCATAAATGGTAAAAATCTTGAGGTTATTCTTGACTCTGGTGCTGGGGGAAGTGTGGTGTCTGAGAAATCGCTGGCTTCTGTGGATAAGGATTATCAATGCAAATTATTACCTATAACATCTGAAAATTGGAAAGGTTATGGGTCTGTTTTATGTCCCATTGGCAAGTACACGACCACTGTGTTTTTTAAATATAATGGTGGCTTTGTCAGAGCTATTTGTGAATTTGTTGCTATAAAAAATGATAATTTAAGCAATTGGTTTATCATGAGAAATGACATTTTAACCATGTTTGGCATTAAATTGTATCCTGCAAACAATTTTTTTATCTTGGGAATGCATGGGAAAAGAGAATTTGAAATTTCTTCTTCTAAAAAACATTCTGCACCCTTATCAAGATATTATCATTCTTTCATCCAATGTAAAGGCAGAAAAACAGAGGGAATTGATGTATTATTTTATGAAATTGATACAGCTTCATTTGGTGATCAATTAACTGATGATCAAAAAAATTCAATAGTATCATAAATTACATCTTTCCCAGTGGCTTTTTCTCATGGTTCCCATGTGTTAGGATTGGTTAAAGATGAAATGAAAATTTCTTTATCCTGCAATTTAAATGAAATACCTCCTAGCCTTAAGAAAAAATCTTATCCTGCTTCTCCCACAAAGAGAAAAGATATTGAAGATAATATCTCAACTTCATTAAGTATGAAAATTATTGAAAAAGTGGATGTTACACCCAAATATTGTGTCATCTCTCCAGTTTTGATCTCCTATGAGAAAGATAAAGCTAGACTTTGTGGAGATTATAGAGCTTTGAATACTTACACTGTGGATGATATTTACCGTTTACCTAGAATTAGCTCTATACATGCTACCTTGCAAGGGGCAAAATTCATAAGCTTTCTAGATGGTAATTGTCAAGGGGTACTTTTGATCTAGAAGCTTGGTTTGAGGTTTTCACGGGAGTTTTAAAGGTTTAAAAGTCTCTCAACAAAAAGGTACGTATTTCTAAAATCAATTTGATTAATTCACTCAAATATAAGAGGTAGGTTTAAGATATCAATATAAACTATAGATTAGAATTACAATGTTGTAAATACTAAAGTTATAAAATATAGAAATAAATGTAGTGTTGTAAATGTAATATTAATGTAAGTGATAAAAAAGAATGTTTTGAAAAGCACAAAGTAAGAGGCCTTTTATAGGAAAAACATGAGGGAATAAAATATACGGAATTTACACCATATATTATAAGCATGTGAGAAAAAGAATGACTGAAAGGAGTACATATATGACAAAAGAATTAAATAAACTGGTACGTCAACAAGGACATCAAATTTATTAGCAATAAAGTTTGAGTTCCTTAGACTGTCACAATTAATTACACAATAATTGATTAATTATATTACTTTCACGGGATTCCAGATCTCTCACTGAGGTAATATAATTGTTTTAAAGTTTTTTTATTATAATTTTATTATTAAATTCTATTCCCATTGACTTATACCATTGAGCACGGTGTTAGGGAGTAAAACTGTAAGGGACATTTCATTTACACTAATTAATTATATTACTTATTGTACTTAACTAGTTAATTGTAAGTAATGCTTAAGTAGATAATTAATTATTAGTAAGAAGAAAGGGCGTGGCTTCAACTCAGTAAAAAAATTAATTATTTTACTGGTTAAGTCTAGTAGCCTGGCTGACACTCCCTCACTCTAAAAAAAAAATAAAAAAATGCTATGATTTTTTCTTTTTATACTTTTTTAGTAGAGTAGGAAGATTAGATATCTCCTTCCCAGGTATCCAAGAATCATATTCAGATGATTTATTCTTGAATCTCAATAAGTATTCTGTACCTTTTTCAGCAGTGACTATTCTGTGATTTAGAATTTTTTCAATTTCTGCTGTTTCAGTGATTTCATTTGGGGTTTTATTTGGTCTTCCCCTCCTTTTTGGAAATAAATCACTTTTGGATGTGTAAGGTTTCAAAAGAGATATTGGAAAAACAGGATGTTTTCTGTCATATGGAGAATACAAAATAACCTCAACTGCATTATCTCCAATCATTCTTCTGACAACAAATGGACCAACAAATGGATCTTTCAATTTGTTATTACCTTTTAAGTTGAAGTGGACTGTAGAAATCAACACTTCATCACCCTTTTTAAAAGTGTATTCTTTATGGGATTTGCCCATCTCTTCTTCTCATATTCAAATAATTTTTCAATACATTTTTGAGCATGATTTCTGCATAGTTGTTGCATTTGAAGAAAAGATTTTACACCAGGATGTATATCCAATTTAGGTATTTTGTTATTGAGAATTTGGGCAGGAGTATTTGGAACATATCCAAGCCAGAGCTCAAAAGGCTTTCTTTGAGTAACAGAATGAACAGTGCTATTATAAGCAAATTCCAACCCAGGAAGTAAGGTAACCCAATCATGAGTGAATCTGTCATTATCTTTATACTCAAGGCCAAAGGCACAATACCTTCTAATCATGTCATCTAAAGTCTGAATCATTCTTTCAGCTAAACCATCAGTCTGTGGATGATGGGCAGTAGAAAGTTTCAGATCACAACCACAAACATCCATCAGAGCCATCCAAAATTCAGAAGTAAATTTAGGATTATGGCTTTAGGAAAACCAGCAGTATTAAACATATGAGACCACCATAAGAAAGCTAATTCTTTAGTGGAAACATCCTTGTGAGTAGGGATAAATTTACACATTTTTGTGAATCTGTCCACAATAACCCAACAAGAGTTATAACTGTCTTTACCAGCAATAGGTAACCCTGTTATAAAATCCATATTTATTATCTGCCATGGTGCATCAGGAGGTACAATATGTTGCATTAATCCTGCCCTTTTACCAGTTAATCTTTTTGATTTTTGGCAAGAATCACAAGACTCAACATATAATATTGTGTTTTCAGACATATTAACCCACCAAGCAGTGTTCTTAATTCTGATCATTTTTTTTTCAAGATCAAAATGTCCAGCTAATATGTCATCATGACAAATTTTCAAGATGATTTCTTTCATAGAAGGAGGAATAACAATGAAATTACTCAACTTTCTTCTATAATATTGATATCCTTCATCAATTGAAAATTTACCTTTTTCCAAAGCTTTTTGGTACTTTGGTGGAAGGGTTTTAATTAATGCTTGTATTGAAGCATTCTTTGGATCATTTAATATGGTGAATAACTTTCTCAAGTCAGTGTCCTTATCATATGTATCCAGAATAAGCTGTAATAGCTCTTCCTCCATATCAACCACATATATCCCATGTATATGAATAATTTCATCCTCAGGATCATACACAGGATTAGAGTCATTATTTGGTAAAGGTAACCTAGATAACATATCCACATTTGATTTAACAATACCAGCCCTATGAATAATTGTCATTCTCCCTCTGTATTCTTGAACAGCTAACTTCCATCTGAACATATGTCTGTTAGGTGTTTTCAAGTTTAAAAGGGATTTAACTGCACTGCAGTCAGTGACAAGTTCAAATTTCTGGTCATCTAGGTAATAATGTAGCTTTTCTAGAGCCCACACTACAGCTAAACACTCTAATTGAGTAGCACCATATTTCAATTCACTATTTCTCAAGGTTCTTGAAATATAACAAATTACTACTTCTGAAACTTTATCATTTATCACTTGTTTTTGATGGAGGGCAGCACCAAGACCAATGAAACTGGCATCAGTGTACAAAACAAATGGTTGATTAAAGTCAGGTAAAGCAAGAATTGGTGCTGACATCAAACAGTGTTTCATAGTGTCAAAGGCTCTTTGTCTTTCACTATTCCAGACAAAAGCAACATCCTTTCTAGTTAATTGGGTAAGGGGTAAAGCTATGACTTGGTAATTTTTAATATACTGTCTATAGTATCCACACATTCCCAAAATACTTTGGAGCTCTCTCACTGTAGTAGGAGCCTTCACCTGTTGTATGGCTGCCACTTTGTTCTGGTCAAAACATATCTGTAAGCCTGAAACAACATGACCAAGAACTTTTAAAGAATGGAAACCAAATTTACATTTCTTCAAAGCAAGTTTCATATTTATTTCATCCATTTTCTGGAATACTTTACACAGGTGGTTAAGATGGTCCTCAAATGTTTTTAAGAATATAATGATATCATCAATATAAACCATCAGCCATCCTTCAATTATCTCTTGATGGAATGTGTTATCCATGACTTTTTGGTAAACTGAAGGGGCATTTCTAGGGCCAAATGGCATCCTAATATACTTATAAATACCCATATGAGTGGCAATCATCAGAAAGTTCTGAGAAGTTTTCTCAACAGGTACCTGGTGATATCCTTTGTTACTATCCAAACAACTGATATATTTAGCACCCTGTAAAGTAGCATGTATAGAGCTAATTCTAGGTAAAGGGTAGATATCATCAACAGTATAAGTATTTAATGCTCTATAATCACCACATAACCTGGCTTTATCTTTCTCATAAGAAATTAGGACAGGTGAGATAACACAATATTTAGGTGTCTCAACTACCTTTTCAATAATATTCATTTTTAAAAGGGTAGAGATATTGTCTTCAATATCTTTTCTCTTTGTGGGATAAGCAGGATAAGGCCTCTTCTTTAAACTAGGTGGTATATCAGCTAATGGGCAAGACAATGAAAGTTTCATTTCCTCTTTAACTAATCCCAGTTCATGTGATCCATGAGCAAAGGCCATAGGAAAAGAATTTATCAAGTTAATGATGGAATCTTTATCCTCACCAGAAAGTTTTTCTCTAAAAGAGGCATTGTCAATTTCAGACAAAAGGGCATGCATCTTATTTTTAGATCTTCCCTTACATTGAACTACATAATTACATGTGTTTAATTCTGGTTTCAATAATTTATAGTGGAGGAAATCTTAAATTTTCTCTTCCCATTCATCCCCATTGTGAAACATTGATTTGAGGGATCCAATTTTATGCCATACTTGGTTAAAATATCATTCCCTACAATAACCCAATTGCTTAAGTTATCATTCTTCATGACAACAAAATCACAAATAGCTCTTACAAAACCATGGTTATATTTAAAAAACACTGTGGCTTTGTATTTACCAATGGGGGACAAAACAGAGCCATAACCTCTCCAATTTTCAGAAATGATAGGCATCAGTTTAGATTTATAGTCTTGATCTACTGAAGCAAGTGCTCTTTCAGAAACTACACTTCCTCAAGCTTAAGAATCCAGAACAACTTCAATGCTGGTTCCATTAATCAAGACTGGTGCCTTGAGAGGGGCAATAACAATTGAGTTATCCTCAATGTTCTTTATTATCTCAGCATCCTCAACTGTAGATAAAGCATTACTATCAATATCAATAGTATTTAAATAATGAATATCCTCTTCCAGCATCAAGATTTCTTGCTGAGATTCATATGAAATATTGCTGGCACAATCACTTGATGTATCATCCAGCGCCACTGTGTCATCAGCATGCTCCTCTGTTTGTTCTACAAGATTTATCTTCTTGTCACAAACATGGCCTTTCTGCCAAGGCTTGTTGCACTTGAAGCAAGTGTTTGTTGCATACTTTTTTGGTGAAACAGGGGCAGAAGGTTTACCAACCTTTTCCAGAGGTTTCTGTTGGTAAGTGGAGGGTTTCTCCAAAGGGGTCCTAGGAATGAATCTTCTGGCATCATACTTATTGTTTAGAAGGATCTCATTGCAAGTATTAATGAAAGAAGAGGGTTCTTTGGAGAACTCAGTCCTAGCCACTATCAAGTCTCTCAGAGACATTGGTAATTTATAAAGGATCCTGTCCTTCCATAAATCAAACTCCATATTTGGGTCCATTGCCCTTAAGATTTTTACAAGTTTCATTAAAAACTCAATAGGTTTATCAGTAGAAGAGCTATATCTAGCTTCCTCATACTGCCTTTGTTGAGCCATTCTGAACTTGGAGCCACCAAATTGTGCTTTAATTAATTTCTTCCAATCCTCCCATGAGTAGTCATTCCCATCCAGGAGAAAAGATTCATACCACATCAGGGCAAAATTAGTGAACAAAGAAATTAACTTGGACACAATTTCCTCATCTGGGAGTTTGTAAGAATTTTTTAAGTTATCAATTCTGCAAATAAATTTTTGCCAATCAGAGGAAGAATCACCATCAAATGTAGGATATTGGTCAAGTTTTGGCCAATTCTTCTGATTTGAAGGAGTCTCCTTAGTATTAGCTTGTTTCTGAGTAAGAAGCAGCTGTAATTTCTCTAATTGGGCTGAAGTCTCACTGTTTAATCCTTCTGTTGCAGATCCTGGTGCATCATCAGTCTTTGATGGAAACTCAGTGTTATCAACAGGTATTTCTGGAGCTATTTTTACTTTAGATGAACTAGCCACAGGTATTATTTGAGCATCCTGCACTATATGTTCCTTCACAGAAATGTCAGAATATTTCTGGTCATTCAACAATGAGTTCAATTTTTCTTCAATGGTTGTTAGTCTTGTTTTCATTCTTGGAAGACTAGATAAACTCTCATTGATAGTTGCAAAAGATAACTGATTTTTATTTTGAAAAGATGAAAAATGGTCATTCAATCTTTTCAGATTTATCTTATCTATCTCCACCTCCTGGCAGCAGGCAGATACAGTATCTTTTAGTTTAGACAAATCATTTTTTATATTTTGCCATAAAGCAACTTTCTTTTCATGGGTTGCTTTTTAATGAGACAATTCATCAGAGACTCTCTGTGATTCACTTCTTAATGCTTGATAAACCTGATCAGCTAACAAACTATTATATCTCTGAGTCAATTGCATATTGTTCATTAAATGATTTTGTTTGGCAATAATATCTCTCAAGTACTCATCATTAATTCTTGCTACATCTGGAGTGTTTCTCAATAAGGAAACTGAGTAACTTTCCAGACTCTCATAGAAATCAGGGTCAAGAGTTTCATCAATTACAGCCATGTCAGGTTTAATCATTGAGGTAACAATTAAAAGTAATGGATTAGATACATGAGATATCTGTCTACTGCTTTCAGCCTCTACTGGTCTCAAGGTGTCTTCTTCCCTCTCAGATTTACCTGAAAGAACAGAATCAGCTACAAGAAAAGGCACTTGAGAATCAATAGAGGGATGTACCAGGGTTTGCTGGGTATGACCATATTGGGCTTTCTTCTTCTTTTGCCTCCTTGATAGGGGTGGGGAGGTGTGGGGTTGACCTGGTTGGGCCTTGACGGACCTGCCTGAGGTAACTGATGCTGATTTTGAGACAGGTAGTCCCACTGAGTGTTTAACCAGTCCCACTGCCACTTGGACACTTCCACCTTTTCTTGGGACTGGGGAGCCAATTGTTGTTGATCCCTGGGAGGAAGAGGTTTCTTCTTCTCTTGAAGAAACGTATCAATCCTTCTCACCTTTTCTTCCAGAGCATCTACCCTTGCCTTTAGTCTCAAGTTTTCTGTCCTTAGCTCCTTTATGTGAGTTGACAGATTCTTTACCTGTTGATACAATGGCATCTTTTTTATCCTGAAGCCTTTTGGAAGCTCTTCTGGTGGGTTTATCATAGGCTTCTGATCCTGAGTTGTGTCCACTAGTATTTCTACTTCTTCCATCTCTACATCCTATTTGGGGCAAAAATTTATTAGTCTGAGAAATTCTTCTTGTTAAAGGAGAAATTACAGAAGTAGGCTCATCATAATCAATCAAGTCTAGTTCCTCTTCACGTGCAGCAGAACCACTTTGGTCAGTCATTTTAAGATTTTACTGAAATGAAGAAAAGAGACAATAAGATTAATTAGTCTTTATTTTTGATTTTTATTTAACAGAAATAAGATAAAAATAATAATAAAAAAATCTTTTTTAGGATAAAAATCAATTAAATAAAATTAATTTATTAATTCAAAAAAATAATTTAAAGCCAGGATTATAATATAATCAACTGTAGAAATAAATTTAAATTTTTATTAATAATTCTAATTAATTATTTTCAGGATTTAAATCAACTAATTTATTACCAGGAATTATTGTCAACTGAAGTAATTAAATATGAATCTTTATTAATTTAACCAAATTTTATTAAACTGATTACTTAACTACCAGGACTTAATGTCAACTGAAGTAATTAAATATGAATTTTTATTTTAAAATTTTATTAAGCTGATCACTTAACTACCAGGACTTAATGTCAACTGAAGTAATTAAATATGAGTTTTATTAATTAAAAAATTTATTGAACTACCAGGACTCAAGGTCAACTGAAGTAATTAAATATGAATTATTTATTAATTAAAAAAAATATTATTGTCAGGACAATTTGTCAACTGGAACAATTAAAATTTAAATTAATCAGGACAATTGTCAACTGAAAAATTATAATAATTAATATTAAAATATAATTATTTTATTACTTCTGGGACTAAGAACACTTATTGCTCTATTATGGTCAACCAGGAAAAATAAAAAAATATAATAATAAAAATAAATTCCAAATTACCAGACACCTCCCCCTGTAAAATGAGCAAATTAATGCCACTTACAGAGTGCTGAGTAAAATGAAATACATAGCAAATGAAGAGTGAAGAGTGACCCACAAATAGTAATGTCAATAATTACCACAATATATATGACAATTTTTCAATATATGAACCTAATTTTTGGAGCGCGGTTCGATTCCCGTTGGCAGCAAAAAATTTTTGTCACGTGACGTATGACGTTTGTCGTTTTTGTCGCTCTCTCGTCCTTACAGGTACTCAAACGCCGATGGTCCCTTTGATATACGTCTCAAATAGCGTTGCGCCGTCGATACTTCGGAAAGGCTCCCAATTTTCAAGGGGTACTTTTGGTCTAGAAGCTTGGTTTGAGGTTTTCACGGGAGTTTTAAAGGTTTAAAAGTCTCTCAACAAAAAGGTACATATTTCTAAAATCAATTTGATTAATTCACTCAAATATAAGAGGTAGGTTTAAGATATCAATATAAATTATAGATTAGAATTACAATGTTGTAAATACTAAAGTTATAAAATATAGAAATAAATGTAGTGTTGTAAATGTAATAGTAATGTAAATGATAAAAAAGAATGTTTTGAAAAGCACAAAGTAAGAGGCCTTTTATAGGCAAAACATGAGGGAATAAAATATACGGAATTTACACCATATATTATAAGCATGTGAGAAAAAGAATGACTGAAAGGAGTACATATATGACACAAGAATTAAATAAACTGGTACATCAACAAGGACATCAAATTTATTAGCAATAAAGTTTGAGTTCCTTGGACTGTCACAATTAATTACACAATAATTAATTAATTATATTACTTTCACGGGATTCCAGATCTCTCACTGAGGTAATATAATTGTTTTAAAGTTTTTTTTATTATAATTTTATTATTAAATTCTATTCCCATTGATTTATACCATTGAGCACGGTGTTAGGGAGTAAAACTGTAAGGGACATTTTATTTACACTAATTAATTATATTACTTATTGTACTTAACTAGTTAATTGTAAGTAATGCTTAAGTAGATAATTAATTATTAGTAAGAAGAAGGGGCGTGGCTTCAACTCAGTAAAATAATTAATTATTTTACTGGTTAAGTCTAGTAGCCTGGCTGACAGTAATAAAGCTAATCATCAAATACCTGTTGAAAAATCTTCCCAAAATTTTTTGCTAATTGCAACCCATATGAGAATTCACAAATATGTTAGGATGACTTTTGGCCCTAAAAATGCTGCTTCAGTATTGCAAAAAGTAATGGATAATACATATCATCAAGAAATAATTGAAGGATGGTTAATGGTTTGTATTGATGACATAATAGTTTTCTATAAAACGTTTGATGAAAATATCCAACAATTAAATAGAGTCTTTGAGAAAATGGATGAAATTAACATGACTCTCTCCTTAAAAAAGTGTAAATTTGGTTTTCAATCCCTGAAAGTCCTAGTTCATGTAGTTTCTGGCTTATAAATATGTATAGACCAAGGAAAAGTTGCTGCTATCCAAAATGTGACAGCACCAACTTCTTTAAGGGAAATATAAAGCTTTTTGGGAATTTGTAGCTACTATAGACAATATATTAAAAATTATCAAGTCATAGCCTTACCACTTACCAAACTAACAAGAAAAGAGGTGGCTTATATATGGAATGAGGATACTCAAAGAGCATTTGATACATTAAAGAAATTTTAAACTTCAGCTCCAATCCTTACCCTTCCTAATTTTAATGAGCCTTTTGTTCTTTATACAGATGCAAGTTTTATTGGACTTGGTTCTGCTCTACATCAGAAACAAATTATTAATGAAAAAGTTTCAGAAGTAGTAATTTGTTATATTTCAAGAACCCTGAGAAAGAGTGAATTGAAGCATGGTGCCACTCAGTTAGAGTGCTTAGCAGTTGTATGGGCTTTAGAAAAGCTTCATTATTATCTAGATGACCAAAAATTTGAATTAGTTACTGATTGCAGTGCTGGGAAATCTCTCTTGAGCTGAAAAACACCAAATAGACATATGTTTAGGTGGCAACTTGCTGTTCAGGAATACAAAGGTAGAATGACTATTATTTACAGGGCTGGAAATGTTCATTCAAATGTAGATATGTTGTCTATCACCACAAGAAATCTGGGGGTGAACTGCTAGCAGTTCCCTCTATTTGAAACTATCAGGAATTTGTCAGGAAACTGTTGGGAAACCATCCTGAAACTGTCAAAAAGATGTTTTTAAATCTGATGAAAAAACATTGAAAAAATTAACTGTTACAGATTGAATCCAGAACAATCCCTCCTTGAGCAGAGCTTAAGAACCACATTGAACATCAGTTAATCTCAGGTTTGGCAAAAGGTTGAACAACATCACTTAGCATACATTAATATTCAAATATTAAACTTGAATATATGTTGTGTGTATGATATAGATGCATATGCATTTGAATTTGCATGGTGGATACTTATTGCATGCTAAAAATTGATGTGAAATGCCTATCCAAAGTGTATGCATAATGACAATGAAGAATAAATATGCATAAAAAATATGCATAGTGATTATGCATAAAAATATGCATATTGAATATGCACAAAAATATGCATAAAAATATGCATATTGAATATGCATTAAAGATATGCATATTGAATATGCAAAAAAAAGGTGCATATATGTATATGAAAAAATATATTATTATATGCATATAAATCTGTATAATGAATATGCATATGAATATGCATAAATATGCATAATGATTGAAAAATGCAAAAAAATGATGCTTAACAAGTATATTTTATGCATAAATAGAAATATGCAATATGAATTCATATTGCATACAGATAACACTGGCAAACCATTTTGACCAAAACTCATACTAAATTTTCATTCTGGACTAAAGGTGTGAGGGAAGGAAGAAAAACAGTCCGACGTTAGAAAAATGCTACATGCACTCATTTTGTAGCAGAGCAAATGAGAAGTGCTGAATTATGGTTGGTGCCCATAATTTAGTATGATATCATAATTTTATTTAATTGTTTTCAATATTGAAAAGACTTTAGGTCAGTTGGTATGGATCTAGCTGTGCCAGGGTCTAATCTAATTATTTTAACAATTTCTTAATAATTAATGGGTTTTAATACAAAAACAGGTTGTATTTTTTGTGGGATATTGGATATGATAAGGTCTTTTTTAAAAAAAACTTATATTGTTTAAGAATATTCCTGAATCAGATGTGGGATAATCACTACAAAAAATTGTAGTACTGTGGGCAAAAAAATATATGCACAAGCAGTAAAGAAAGGACCAAGTGAACCCTTTTTGTGCAGTGGGAATCATTAGAATGGAATTGTGGATGAAAAATATAGTTCATTATTACCATTTTATTTAATCAAAAAATTTATAATATTAAAAAGAACTATTGATTAATTGGTATTTGACCTTTGTGCCTCACTCATATTTATCATTTGATTGATTTTTGTCACCATTATGTCATTAATATTATAAGTATAGCAAAAACTTGTGTGCCCAACGCATACCGGGTGATGTTAAACCTTTTATAATATTATTAAATAAAGGTAAAAAAATATGAAAATGATTTGTTTTACAAAAAATAAATTGATATCCAAAAGCAATATGAGGGATAAACAGGTAAAATTAAAGGGATCAAATATGAAATAAAAAATTAAAGTAAAATTCCTGCCATCAAGAGCAAGTAGACATGATGGGGTGAACGCCCACCAGTGGCACTAAACTTGGACTATAATTTCTTTTTTGTAAAAATAAAAAAAAATCCACTTGAGCTTTACCAAACTTCAGGATGACAATTTTGCCATATCAAACAACTTCTAGTGCAATTATTGAAGAAAAATTCATTTTCATTGCAATAGAGAGAATTGATCACGTCAGACTGCATGTGACCAAAAGTGTCCAGCACAAGTTCGGCCGAACTTGTGCTGGACACTTTTATGATGGAGAGTAGCTAGGGTGGAATTTTTTTTCAGTTCATCTGGTATTTCTTATAAACATGTCCACTGGTATTTGATCTTTGTGCCTCACTCATATTTATCATTTGATTGATTTTTTGTCACCATTATGTTATTAATATTATAAGTATAGCAAAAACTCATGTGCCCAACGCATACCGGGTGATGTTACACCTTTTATATTATTATTAAATAAAGGTAAAAAAATATGAAAATGATTTGTTTTACAAAAAATAAATTGATATACAAAAGCAATATGAGGGATAAAAAGGTAAAATTAAAGGAATCAAATATGAAATAAAAAATTAAAAAAAAATTACTGCCATCAAGAGCAAGTAGACATGTTGGGGAAAATGTCCACCAGTGAGGCTAAACTTGGACTATAATTGCTTTTTTGAAAAACAAAAACGTGCCAATCTGAGGTTTAAAAAAACTTCAGCAGAACCATTTAGCCATATCAAACAGCTTCTAGTGCAATGATTGAGAGAGAATTGATCAAACCAGACTGCATGTGACAAAAAGTGTCCAGCACAAGTTCGGCCAAACTTGTGCTGGACACATTTATGATGGAGAGTAGCTAGGGTAGAATTTTTCTTCAGTTAATCTGGTATTTCTTATAAACATGTCCATTGGTACTTGATCTTTGTGCCTCACTCATATATATCATTTGATTAATTTATTGTCACCATTATATTATTAATATTATAAGTATAGAAAAAACTCGTGTGCCCAACGCATACCGGGTGATGTTACACCTTTTATAATATTATTAAATAAAGGTAAAAAAATATGAAAATGATTTTTTTTACAAAAAATAAATTGATATACAAAAGCAATATGAGGGATAAAAAGGTAAAATTAATCTCAAAGAGATCAATAATGAAAAACAAAATACTAGTAAAATTCTTGCTCTCAAGAGCCAGTAGAAGTGTTGAAACAAATAGGAGCCATCAGGGCTAAATTGTAATAAGTGACCTTTTTTTTAAAGATAAAAAATTATACACCTGAGGTCGGGAAGAACAACAGGTGGATGATTCAGCTAAACAAAACTACTTGTAGTGAAGTTTAATATAAAAATGTTTTTTTGTTGCCATATAGAGAATTGATCCCATCTGACTGCACGTGACTAAAAGTGTCCAGCACAAGTTTGGCCGAACTTGTGCTGGACACTTTTATGATGGAGAGTAGCTTGGGTGGAAATTTTCTTCAGTTCCTTCATCTTGTATTTCTCATAAACATGTCTACTGGTATTTGATCAGTCTGTATCTTTCATATTTATCATCTGATTAATATTTTATCACCATTATATTATTAATGTTATTAGTATAGCAAAAACTTGTGTTCCAAATGCATACCATGTGAAGTTATACATTCAATAATTTTTTAAAATAGACGTAAATAAATATGGAAAGGATTTGTTTTACAAAAATTAAATTGAAATTTAAAAGTAAAAAGAGGAATAAAAGAGTAAAATAAAAGTCAAAGAATTCAAATATGAAAAAAATACTAGTAAAATTCCTGCTATCAAGAGCCAGTAGAGGTGTTAAAGCAAATGGGAGCCATCAGGGCTTAATTGTAATAAGTGACCTTTTCTTTAAAGATAAAAAACTATACACCTGATATTGGGCAGAACAGCAGGTGGATGATTCAGCTAAACCAAACTACTTCTAGTGAAATTTGATAAAAAATATTTTTGTTGCCATACAGAGAATTGATCCCATCTGATTGCACATGACCAAAAGTGTCCAGCACAAGTTTGGCCAAGCTTGTGCTGGACACTTCTATGATGGAGAGTGGCTGGGGTAGAATTTTTCTTCAGTTCATATGGTATTTTATCTTTGTTCCTCACTCATACATATTGTTTAATTAATTTTTTGTCTTAATTATATTATTAATTATATAAGTATAGCAAAAAATTGTGTGCCAAATGCATACTGAGTGACGTTACACCTTTTATAATATAATTAAAAAAATGTATAAAAATATTAAAATAATTTATTTTCAAAATTATTAATTGATATCCAAAAGCAATATGAGGAATAAAAAATTAAGTTAAAGGGATCAAATATGAAAAACGAACTCCAAGTATTATTGCTAATATCAAAGGCAAGTAGAGATGTTGAAGCAAATGAGAGCCATCAGGGATAAATTGGACTTAATTGATTGTTTTTTAAAGATAAAAAATTGTGTACCTGTGGTTTAGATGAACTCTAGGTGGATAATTCAGCTATATCAAACTACATCTAGTGAAGTTTCTTATCAAATAACTTTTTTCATTTCCATAGAGAGAATTGATCCCATCTGACTGCACCTGACCAAAAGTGTCCAGCACAAGTTTGGCCGAACTTGTGCTGGACACTTTTATGATTGAGGGTAGCTAGGGTGCAGGTCTTCTTCAGTGCAACTGTTATTTTTTTAAAACATGTCAAATGGTATTTGATCTTTCTGTGTTATTCATATTTTATTATCTGATTAATTTTTTGTCATTAGAATTTTATTAATTTTATTAGTATAGAAAAAACTTGTGCGCCAAATGCATGCCATGTTATATTACACCCTTTATGATATTATTAAAAAATGTTAAAAAAATATGAAAATGATTTCTTTTCCAAAATTATAAATTAATATCCAAATGTAACATGAGTGATAAAAAAGTAAAGTAAAAGAGATAAAATATGAAAAAGAAAAATTCAAGAAAAATTCCTGCCTTCAAGAGCCAGTAGAGGTGTTGAAACAAATGGGTGCCATCAGGGCTAAATTTGATAAAATTTAATTTTTTTAAAAGATAAAAAATTTTTCACCTGAGGTTTGGAAAAACTGAAGGTGGATAATTCAGCCATACCCAACTACTTCTAATGTAATTATTTAGCATTTTTTTAATTTAATTTCCACAGAGAGAATTGATCCCATATGACTGCACCTGAACAAAAGTGTCCAGCACAAGTTCGGCCAAACTTGTGCTGGACACTTTTATGATAGAGAGTAGCTAGGGTGGAAGTGTTTCTCAGTACATCAGTTTTTTGTTTTTCACATTTCTATTGGGTTTTTAACTTTTTTTTATCATTCATATTTTTCTTATAATTAATTTTTTGTCACCATATATATTATTAATGTTTCTAGTATAGCAAAAACCTGCATGCCAAATGCAAAATTGGTGATGTTACACCTTTAATAATATTATTATATAAAGTTAAAAAAATATGACTATGTTTAGTTTTTAAAAAAATAAATTGATATTTAAAATTAAAAAGAGTAATAGAAAAGTAAAATGAAAATAAATGGGATCAAATACAAAATAAAAAATACAAGTAAAATTTTACTATCAAGAGCCAGAAGTGGTTTTGGGACAGTTGGGGACCCCTAGGTCAAGACTTGGTCTAAACTTACTTTTATGTATAGCTAACAAATTTTGAGCTGAGGTTTGGACAGACTTCCAGAGGACAATTTTACAATATTAAACATTCTTTACTTCAATAATTGAGTGAAATATCATTTTCATTGCCATAGAGAGAATTTATCTCATATGACATCATGCAACCAAAAGTGTCCAGCACAAGTTCGGCCGAACTTTTGCTTGACACTTTTATAATTGAGAGTAGGCATACAGCAAATCTTCTTAAACTCAAAAGGGATTTCTCATAAAAATATACACTGGTATTTGATCTTTCTGTGTCATTTAAATTTACCATTTGATTAATTTTTTGTCATCATTATATTATTAATGTTATTACTACAGTAATAACTTGTGTGAAAAATGCATACCAGGTGGTGTTCCACCTTTAATCATATATTATTAAATAAAGGTATAAGAGTATGAAAATTATTTATCTTAAAAATTAAAAATTGATATCCAAAGCAATATGAGCAATAAAAAAGTAAAATAAAAGGGATAGAATAAGAAAAATAAATCTAAGGAAAATTCCCACTATCAATAACAAGTAGAGGTGTTAGATCAAATGTGCACCACCAGGGCTAAACTTGGACTATATTTTCTTTTTTGTTAAACCAAAGAAAGTGTCCTGATGAGTTTTAAAAAATCATCAGGAGGACATTTTGGCAATATCAAACTACTTATTTTGCAATGATTGAGCAAAATGTCATTTTCATTTCCATAAAGTAAATTTATCCCATCTGACTGCATGCAACCAAAAGTGTCCAGCACAAGTTTGGCCAAACTTATGCTGGACACTTTTATGATGGTGAGTATCTAGGGTGCAGGTCTTCTTCAGTTCATCAGGTATTCCTTATAAACAAATCCACTTGTATATGATCTTTCTGTGTCATTCATATTTATCATTTGATTCATTGTTTTTCACCATTATACTATTAATGTTATTAGTATTGAAAAAAATTATAAGCCAAATGCATACTGGGAGATGCTACATATTTAATAATCTTATTAAATAAAAGTAAAAAAAATATGAAAAGTATTAGTTTTACAATAAATAAATTGATATTTGAAAGCAAAAAGAGGAATAAAAAAGTAAAATAAAAGTGATTAAATATGAAATTAAACATTCAAATAAAATTTCTGTCATCAAAGAAAATTTGAGTTTTCAGACCAAAATTAAACCACTGGTTCTAGATTTGGAATATATTTTCATTTTTTTTAAATTAATAAAAGTGTCCACCTGAGGTTTTCAAAAAAATCAGGGGGATAGTATAGCAGTATAAGACTACTTCTTGTGCAATGATTGAGCAAAAATTCATTTTAACTTCCATTGAGTAAATTTATCCCATCTGACTGCATGCAACCAAAAGTGTCCAGCACAAGCTCAGCTGAACTTGTGCTGGACACTTTTATGATGGAGAGTAGCTAGGGTGCAAGTCTTCTTCAGTTAATCTTATATTCATTATAAAAATGTCTATGGGTTTTTGATCTTTCTGTGTCATCCATATTTATTATTTGATTATTTTTTAGTCACCATTATATTATTAATGTTTTTAGTATAGAAAAAACATGTGTACTGAATGTACACTGTTTAATTTTACAACTTTAATAATATTATATAATAAATGTAAAAAAATGTGAAAGTTATCAGTTTTACAAAATTAAAATTTATATTTAAAAGCTAAAGGATAAATAAAAGGGTAAAATTAAATTAAAGAGATCAAACATGAAATAAAGATATCAAGTATAATTTCTGCTATCATGAGTCAGTAGAGGCTTCAGAAAAAATGGGCACCATCATAGATTAACATGGATCAAATTTACTTTTTACCAAAGTAAAAAATTGTCTACCTTAGGTTTGGACAAATTTCTGGGGGACAATTTGTCCATATAAAACTACTTTCAGTGCAATGATGGAGTGATCATTCAGTCTCATTTCCATAAAAAGAATTGATTTCATCTGACGGAATGCAACCAAAAGTATCCAGCACAAGTTTGGCCAAACCTGTGCTGGACACTTTTATCATGGAGAGTAGCCAGGGTGCAAGTCATTTTAAATCATCTGGAATTTCTTATAAACATGTCCACTGTTATTAAATCTTTGTGCCTCACTCATATTTATCAATTGATTAATTTTTTGTCACCATTATATTATTAATATTATCAGTATAGAAAAAACTTGTGTGCCAAATGAATACTGGGTGATGTTACACCTTTTATAATATTATTAAATAAAGGTAAAAAAATATGAAAATGATTTATTTTACAAAAAATAAACTTGTATCCAAAAGCAATATGAGAGGAATAAAGTAATATAAAAGAAATCAAAGATGAAAATTAAAATCCAAGTTAAATTCCTGCCATAAACAGAAAAAAGAGATGTTGAATCAAATTAGCACAATCAGGGCTAAACTTGTACTAAATTTCCTTTTTTGTAAAAATAAAAAAAAAATCCACTTGAGCTTTACCAAAACTTCAGCATGAAAATTTTGCCATATCAAACTACTTCTAGTGTAATTTTTTATCAAAAATTTATCTTCATTTCCATAGAGAGAATTGCTCCCATCTGACTGCACCTGACCATAAGTGTCCAGCACAAGTTCGGCCGAACTTGTGCTCGACACTTTTATGATGGAGAGTAGCTAGGGTAGAATTTTTCTTCAGTTCATCTAGTATTTCTTACAAACATGTCTACTGGTATTTTATCTTTTTTCCTCACTCATAAATATCATTTGATTAATTTTTGGTTGCTATTATATTATTAATTTTATAAGTATAGAAAAAACTCATGTGCCAAATGCATACCAGGTGATGTTACGCCATTTATAATATTATTAAATAAATGTATAAAAATATTAAAATAGTTTATTTTAAAAATTATTAATTGATATCCAAAAGCAATATTAGGAATAAGAAATTAAGTTAAAGGGATCAAATATGAAAAAAGAAATCCAAGTAATATTCCTACTATCAAAGGCCAGTAGAGGTGTTGAAGAAAATGAGAGCCATCAGGGATAAATTGTACTAAATTGACTTTTTTTTAAAGATAAAAAATTGTGCACCTGTGGTTTGGATGAGCTCTAGGTAGATAATTTGGCTATGTAAAACTACTTCTAGTGAAGTTTTTTATCAAATAATTTTTTTTCATTGCCATGGTGAGAATTGATCTCATATGACTGCACCTGACCAAAAGTGTCCAGCACAAGTTTGGCCAAACTTGTGCTGGACACGTTTTTGATGGTGAGTATCTAGGGTGCAGCTCTTCTTCAGTGCAACTGGTATTTTTTTAAAACATATCCACTGGTATTTGATCTTTCTGTTTTATTAATATTTTATCATTTGATCAATTTTTTGTCACCAGTATATTATTATTTTTATTAGTATAGCAAAAAACATGTGCCAAATGCTTACAGGGTGATGTTAAAACTTTAATAATTTTATTAAATACAGGTAAAAAATTATGAAAATGATTTGTTTTACATAAAATTAATTGATATCTAAAAGAAAAAAAAGGGATTAAAAGAAATAGGTTGAATAAAAGGGATTTTATATGAAATTAAAAATTCAAGCTTAATGCCTACTTTCAAGGCTCAGAAGAGGTGTTGGATAAAATGGGCATCATCAGAAATAAAATTCTACTTAATTAGATTTTTTGAAAAACTAAATGAAGTTTTCAACTAATTTTTTTCCAATATTTAGTTGGACACTTTGTCTATATCAAATTACTTCTAGTACCATGATTGACCAGATTAAATCCTCATTTCCATATGCAGAATTGATCCCATATGGCTGGACCCGGCCAAAGGTGTCAACCACAAGTTTGGGAATTCTTCTGGTGGACACTTTTATGATGGACAGTGGTAGGGTGCAAGTCTTCTTTAGTTAATCTATTATTCCTCATAAACATTTCCAACTTATTTTCGGCCAAAAATCAGGTGGAAAGTTTGTCCATATCAAATTACTTCTAATGCCATGATTGACTAAAAATTGATTCTCATTGCCATATAGAGAGTTGATCCCATATGACTGGATCTGGCAAAAGTGTCACCACAATTTTTGATAAAATTAAGTTTGAAAATTTTATGATGGAAAGTAATTGCAAGTCTTCTTCATTTCATCAAGTAATCCTCATAAACATTTCCACCTGTATTTTGGCCAAACTTCAGGTGGACACTTTGGCCATATTAAATTAATTCTAGTTCCATGTTGATAAAAAACTGATACTTATTGCCGTATATAGATATTAAACCCATTAGACTGTGCCTTTCCAAAAGTGTCTACCTGAATTATTGCTAAAACTCAGTTGTACACTTTTATGATGCAGAGTAGCTAGGGCAAAAGTATTCTTCAGTTAATTTGGTATTCATAATAAGTTTATCCTCCTGAAGTTCAGCCTAACTTCAGGTGGAAAATTTCGGAAAGCACCAGTTAGTCACTATCCATCAAAAAAGTGTTCACCAAAATTTTGGCTAAACTTGTGGTGGACCCCTTTGATCAGCCACAGTCAGATGAGATCAACTCTTTAGATGGAAATGAGGATGATGTTTTGGTCAATCATGGAAATAGAAGTAGTTTGATATGGCCAAATTACCCCCCTGAGGGTCAGACAAACCTCACAAGGAAACTTTTTAGCAGGGAGTAACTGAGAAAAATCCATTTATCAGAAGGAAAATCTTTTATTTGACAGATTCCAAGGTTTCATACTTGTGTATTATGGTCAGTATTAATTTTGAAAGTGTCTGTCCAAGCAATTTCATTACCCATCATGACACATTTTGTTTTAAATGTTTCAAACTGCGTGATGCAGTATTAAGGTGTCACATAGTATAATTAAGTTCTATTTAGTGCCCTCCTATGATGCCTAAATTTATAATTTAATATCTTACATAATAATTTTTTTATATATGAATTCATCAATATTTTATTTTATTATCAAATTTAATAGAGCAAGTATCCTGAATTATTATATATGCATAAGCTTAGGTTAGATCAATTTGTGCTCAATTTGTGCCCAACAGAGGAACAAAATCAAGTTCTGGAGGATCAACTTGTGCATAATTTGGAATCAGTTGATATTCTGCCTATAATCAATCTGAGAATAAATGTAAATCTAACTCTAATTTACTTATGTTTATAAAGTATTCATAAACCTGGAATAATTAAGGGACACTATAAATTTCAAGAGAGGGGATTGCTAGAAACTCACCCCTAGATTTCCCGTGAGGTATATTTCCTCTTCCAAATGATGTATTCAATCCAGCTTATGTACCTGAAGATGATACAGTACATATACATGGTATATACATTGTTGATATGGAAGAGGAACTATTGCAATCAATTCTGGATTCATATGACAAAGATGCTGATTTAAATAAATTAGTTACAATATTGAATGATAAAAAGAATGCTTCTATTCAAGCATTGATAAAAACTCTTCCTCCAAAGTACCAAAATGCTTTGAGAAAAGGAAAGTTTTCCATTGAAGATGGTTATATTTATTACAGGAGAAAACTGACCAATGTCATTGTTATTCCTCCTTCCATGAAAGAAACAATCTTAAAAATTTTTCATGATGACATATTAGCAGGACATTTTGACCTTGAGAAAACCTTGATCAGAATTAAAAACACTGCTTGGTGGGCTAATATGTCTGAAGACACTAAATTATATGTTGAATCTTGTGATTCTTGTTAAAAATCTAAATGAATGACAGGTAAAAGAGCAGGATTTTTACAAAATATTGAAGCACCTGATTCTCCTTGGAAAATAATAAACATGGATTTCGTCACTGGTCTTCCTGTAGCAGGTAAAGACAGCTATAACTCTTGTTGGGTAATTGTGGATAGATTCACCAAAATGTGCAATTTTATTCCCACCCAAAAAGATGTATCCACAAAAGAATTAGCTTTCTTATGGTGTTCTTACATGTTTAATGTTGTTGGATTTCCAAAAGCCATTATCTTTGATAGGGACCCAAAATTTACATCTGAATTTTGGACATCTTTGATGGATATTTGCCGCTGTGAGTTAGAATTGTCTACGGCTCACCATCCTCAGATTGATGGTCTAGCTGAAAGAATGATTCAAACTCTCAAAGATATGATTAGAAGGTATTGTGCCTTTGGATTAGAATATAAAGACAATGACAGACTTACTCATGACTGGGTTACTCTATTGCCAGGCCTTGAATTTGCTTAAAATAGCACTGTTCATTCTTTCACAGAGAAAAAGCCTTTTGAGCTTTGCTTAGGTTATGTCCTGAATACTCCTGCTCAAATTCTCAATAATAAATTACCTAATTTGGAACTACACATTGGTGTAAAGTCTTTTATGCAAATGCAACAGATATTCAGAAAACATGCTCAAAGCTGTATTGATAAGGCGTCTGAGTATGAAAAGAAAAGATGGGATAAATCCCATAAAGAATGCACATCTAACAAGGGTGATGAAGTGTTGATATCTACTTTCCATTTCAATTTACAAGGCAATAAGAAATTAAAAGATCCTTTTGTGGGACCATTTGTTGTTAAAAGAATGGTTGGACATAATGCAGTAGAGGCTGTATTGTATTCTCCATATGATAGAAAACATCCTGTTTTCCCCATTTCCTTGCTTAAACCTTATACTTCCAACAGTGACTTATTTCCCAAATGATGGGGAAGAACTAATAAAAACCCTCAGGAAGTCACAGAAACTGCCGAAATTGATAAAATTCTCAATGATAGAATTATCACTTCTGAGAGAGGTATTGAATATTTATTGAGATATAAGAAAAAATCATCTGAAAATGATTCATGGATACCTGGAAAAGAAAATTCTAATCATACTACTCTGTTAAATAAGTATAAAAAGAATAAAATCTTAAAATTTTTTTATTGTTTTTTTTAGAGTAAGGGAGTGTCAGCCAGGCCATCTCAGGAGCCCAGTAAATTATATAATAAATTACTGGAATCATTTAAGGGAATAATGCTATACATATTATGTAGTTGCAATAAAATATCTTATTGAATAAAATTATATAAATATTTTATAAGTAAAATAATTATTATATTCATTATTAAGAAAATATTTATTACATAAAAAGATATTATATTCTATAACATCATGGCATATTTTGTATGTATTTAATATTTCTAAATTTCTAAATTTCTAAATTAATTATTTAATATTACATTATAAGTGTAATAATAGATTTAACTTAAAATGTAATTACAATTCAAAAGGTAAAATTTATATAAACTAAATACAACTTATCATATAATAATATCCATAAATATTGGGCGCTTCCTTGACCCTTAAGTGTCTCACTAAAATTACTAAATTAATTAAAATACTTATTTAATATCATAAATTAAAATTCTCATTCTAAATAATTTATTTTATTAAATTAATTAATTGTTTCAATTAAGTTAATAATTAAATTACTTGAAATAGTTAAAACAATTAATTTACTTTTCTTTATACTGAATTAAAATTTTTTATATACATTAAAGCGTGAAAATAATTGCTTTTGTTTTAATTAAACCCTTTTCAGCTATATTTACTGCTTGTTTTAGATTTTCTTTCTCACAGTTCTCAGCCTTCACACTCACATAGTTATTCATTATTTTAATTGTTTTGTTTTGGGATTTTATGGTGGGAAAATGGTTCATCATTCATGGGGTTAATTTGTTGTTTCAATTTTTCACCTTATTTTTGTATGTTTCAATTAAATTCAATTAATTGTTTGTTTCATATTACTACATTCTTTGTAAATACAATTGAGATGCTTGAGATGATCTTCTTGCCTTTAAAGTGGCCTTGGAATCCTCTCTGGCAGTGATCACTTACATTACACATATTTTACAAACTTAAAATACATTAGTTTCATTCTTATTAGCATTATAATTCTAATATTAATACTCAATAATAAATCTAAGGTTGCTTTAAGTCTATTAATAATAAATTTTGATTGCCGTGCAGAGATGAAATTGCTTACTTAATTAAAGATTTTAACAAAAACTAGACTTCACTATTGTGTTATTTCCTCATAAACTATTGTTGTATCCTTGAATTTTGTTTAATTATTATATAAATTTTATTATTTAATTTATCTCTTCCTATTGTTGATCTCCCTTCATTTCTCCCTTCTTCTCCATTCTATTTCATCTTGTTTTCATTACCCTTCTGGACAACCCACAGAGAAATTCCATCAAGCTCAAGGGTCCTATCCATTAAGAGTGTTGAAGTCATAATTTTTTGACCTTGAAGATTGAATTGGTACAGAATCCTTAAAGGGAGTCCCTTTTTGAAATAATAATTTAAAGCTGCATCATCCCAACCTACTCAAGTTTTTAGATCCCTTAAAATTTAAGATGTACTCAAAATATTTTCCATTTTTTTTCACACAAAGGAAATTTAATTAAATTTCTGTGTTATTGGTTTCATTGGGATCACCAAGTAACATAAAGGGTTTATCTACATATTTCTCCAAATGATTAATTAGTCAATGGGGTTCCATTGAAGAAAGCATGAGAAAATATGGTTTCAAATATTGTGATTCTTTCCCAGATAAGAATGGAGAGGCATAAATTACCTTGGAGCTATTGGTATTAAAGGATCAAGGGTTATTATGGGACAATAATTTGAAAGTTTGCAAAAAAGGTCACAATCTGTTGGGATTTTCTCCATCAAATTTATCCAGAGATTTCATCAAGGGAGTTTTGAATATAGAGCCCTCAGAAGGAGCAGGATTAGAAATTTATTACACTTATAACATCATGAAATCTTGAAATGAAGTAGTTGGTCCAGGATCAGAAGTTTTTCCCAAAGGATTGGTATCTGGGGCTGATTGAGCTATGTGCATAGTATCCTCGCCTTCTTGTTCTTCATAAGAATCTTCAAAATACTGAGGAATAACCTCCACAGATTGAATTGTGTGTTCCTTTTCCCTTAGTTTGAGAGTTTCAAGAGAGTGAGTGTGGGAAATAGGCTGTGATACTGGTGGCCTATCCCTGGAACAAGCTCTAGTAATAGCATCCATAGGAAAAGTATGTTGAGTGAGTGCCATTTAGACTCAGAACCTGAAAATACATAGTAGTGCAAATAAAAAATGAGAACTATGGAGAATTAAATTATACTGTCGCCAGATGGCCTATGCACAAGGTCAAGGGTGTTCCTGACTAAGTGAGATTAGAAGAGACAATTGAGGACTCCCTTGAAGAACAGAGGAATAATTCTAGGTAGTTGTTCAAAGATATGTCAAAGATAAATTAATAATACTTCAAGATAACACTACTCAATATAGGGGGTGGATGTGCTAGCAAGTCCTCAACCTGAACTGAGATGGAACTCAGATGGAACTATGACTGAACTCATACTGAACCCAAATTGAACTCTACTTGAACACCCACCTAAAACTTTTCTGCTGAGTGGTGTTCATCCCTGATTGTATGGTTCATTTATCAATAGCTCAATGTGTGTTCAATCTGTGGTGAGTTTGGGTCCAAGGTTTCAGACTTTCTAGCAAGTCCGCCCCCCATATTGTGTGGTGTAAGTTCAAGGTGAATAATAATATAATCTTAAAGTGTCACTAAATGTTCAGGTTAATTGTAAAAAGGGTTGGAACTTAAAAATCAAATAGATATTTAGGAATTTAATATTGAATTAAATTAATTATTAAGAAGGTGGGAAACAATAATAGCCTTATATAAGTTCAACTACTATCACAATGATATTATAATTTAATTTTAAGGAATGTCAAACCAAATCCACCCATTTTATAGATAACTCCACTTTTCATTGACCTCTTTAATAAACTTCCCTTACTTTATCACTGACCCTCCAATATAACCCACATATCCTTTACCCATACTCCTATTCCTACTCACAGACCTTTAATTACCCTCAGATACACAATAGGGGGTATCTGTTAGTGTATCTAGTATTTTAGAATAATTTAATAGTATTTATTAATGGTCCTACTACTTATTTAAAAATTATTTAGTGATTAAACCTCAGGGGAAGACTAATAAAAAAGTTATTCTCAAAAAAAACTCACAATACTTTGATTTAAATGTGTGCTAGTGGTGGAAAATAGATGAATATAATATAGTTATAGCTTATATAAAGATAATATCAATTTATAATGGCTTTATAATATATATTTGAATAATAATAATTGTTTTATAATTTTTATTTGAATTGTAGTAAGTAAGTGATGTCTAATAACCCCCAAAATCCACTGGAGTGCACAGACCTTCAATTCAGATGATGTCACTGCTACCCCTGGAAATTACAGCACTGTGAGGGCCCATCACCTCCCCATAGCGTCCACTTCAAGCAGATTAAACACCCAGACCTCTAGTAAGGGCCCTCCATCACAATTAATGATAACACAGACCCATACCATAAATAGAAAATCCAGACAAAAGTGGATACCATAAAGAAAAAGGTAAAATAACTCATCCAAAGAGAATATAATGAAACCAAAGCATATAAAGGAAACAAATGAAATGTCCAAGCCCCCAATAACATCCCCAAGCATCCATATTAACCCAGAAATGACCTCCCAACCCATAAATCTGTGAATATCCATCCAAGGAAGCAGATTAAGTTGTCCAAACTGAGTGTATGTGCCTGAAATAGATGTTAATGCTTCTTTAGGCCTTGTGAGTCCACTGGATATGTCCATATGACCTAAAATATGCAGAAAAACAAAGTTTATAGGCTATTAAGAGGCTAAAACCCACTTATATACCTAAATTTGCATAATATACTGCATATTTCACTGAATATGAGATTTATGTATACATATAAGCTTATTTATGTCAATAATTACTTAATATCACTTAAGATAAATATATTATGACTCCATTAACACCTTAATAAGTATTATTAGGCTATGGATAAGCTATTTAAACCACTATAATTTATATAATAGAGTAATAATTATATATATATGTAATATAATCATATATATTATTGTTTTAACCTTATTTTTAAGATATAAGCTTAATGTACTTCAGGTTATCTTATTTTAAGTATAATAAATACTTAGCCCTAGGGATATCTAGGGTGACACCCACTCACCCAAAAAAACAATAAAAAAATGTTAAGACATTTTAATTAAAAGTAAAGAGTGAATAGAATTTTTTTTTTTAAATTTTCTATAATACATATACTGAATAAACAGTATTATTTTGATTTAAATTTTTTCAAGAGATTTTTAAGATCAGAGATTTCATTTTCTGGAACTCACTGGTCATATTCACTTGATTTATTTTTAAATCTTAATAGATAATCAACTCCCTTTTCATTAGTAAGGTGTCTCTTTTTAAGTATCTTTTCAATTTCTGCCTTTTAAACTATTTCTTCAGGTTGCTGTTTATTCCTTCCTGATCTTCCTGGAAATAGAGAAGTATCATTAGAATGGTATGGTTTTATAAGAGAAATAGGAAATACTGGATGTTTTCTATAATATGGTGCATATAGAATAACTTCAACAGCAATGTTACCAACCATCTTTTTAACTACAAATGTTCCAATGAATGGATCCTTCAGTTTAACATTACCATTTAAATTGAAATTTAGTGTAGAAATAAGGACTTCATCACCCTCTTTGAACATTTGTTCTTTATGGGCTTTATCCCATCTTTTCTTCTCATACTCAAACACCTTATTTATACATTCTTGAGCATGCTTTCTGCATAATTCTTGCATCTGAAGAATAGATTTTGTACCTGGATGGATATCCAATCTAGGTAATTTATTTAGAGTTTTAGAGGGGTATTAGGTACATAACCCAACCATAACTCAAATGGCTTTTTGCCAGTGACAGAATGTACTGTATTATTGTATTCAAATTCTAAACCTGGGATGAGGGTTACCCAATCATGCGTGAATTTGTCATTGTCTTTAAAGTTAAGACCAAAAGCACAATATCTTCTTATATATCCTTAATGATTTCAACATCCTCAAAATTCATTAATGATTCATTTGAGTCCATACTTAATATTGGATTTTCAAAGATGGACAAATCATCTTCCAACATAAAGACTTCATTTTCATCACTATATGAGATATTACTGTCATAATCACTTGAATCATTACTCTTTTCTACTTCATTTTCAGATTCATGTTGATTTTCAACAATATTTATGTTTTTCTCACATTTGTGACCTTTAACCCAAGGCTTGTTACACTTATAACAAGTATTTGTTTCATACTTTTTTGGTACTACAGGTGCAGTAGGTTTTTTCTGCTTCTCCCGAAGTGTTATTGAATTCTGATTTTTAACAGGTTCAACATTTTGTTTATAAGTGGAATACCTTGCTTCATACTTATGGTTTAGTAATATTTCATTGAAAATATTAATAAAGTCAGAATATTCAGTAACGTTAATTGTTCTAGCTACAACAATGTCTCTGACAGATATAGTTAATTTATATATTATCTTATCTTCCCATAAGTTAAAATCCATGTTAGGCTCAATGAATTTTAATATTTTATTTAAATTCATTAAAAATACCATAGGTTTGTCACAATTAAACGGATTGTACCTAGTTTTCTCATAAAGTCTCTGCTGAGTGAGTCTGAATTTAGAGCCTCCAAATTGTTTTTCAATTAGTTTTTTCAATTCAGCCAAAGAGTCATCTTTACCCTCACTCCAAACAGCTTCAAAAAATAATAAAGCAACATCCTTAAATAAAGAGATCAATTTTGATGTTATTTCTTCATCTGGTAACTTATATGAGAATTTCAAATTGTCAATTCTTTGGATAAAATGTTGCCAATAAGAGCTGGCTTCCCCAGCATAAGTTGGGTACTGATCTATCTTAGGCCTGTTCTTCTGATTGAATTTTATTTAACTAATCTTAGGTAAATTCAAAAACTAATTTACTCTTGATAAATTGTCTTGTATTTCTTCCAGTACGGATTTGTGACTTGCATTTTCAGATTTGACACTAAAACCAGATGGTTTTAGTTGTGGTGGTATAGGGAAGGAATGAGATTCAATTTTGCCAATGAAAGGATTATTATTATACTGAGTATACTTATGATTATCCTGGTTCATTAGTAGATTGGCAGTTTCAATCTCAACTTTAGTCAATCTTTGTAGTAGCTCAGAGACACTTTGATTTGTCTGGGCAAAGATAACTTAGTTCTTGATTTAGTTTTCAATAAATGTGTTTCATACAATTTTTCCAACTCATAGAATTTGTTTGAAAGTTCACTATATTTATTAATTAATGAATCATATTTAACAGTTAGAGACAAATGTTCATTCTCTAATTCTTTATTACGTGTTGCCAGTTGAGAAATATTTAATGTTAAGGATGAAATTGTATCACTTGTGAGCTTAACTGTCTGTTCCTCACAATCAGTCATTCTACTCCACAATGCTGAAACAATTCTATGGACAGTTGGATTATTGTTAAAATACTCCATGTCTTCCTTCTCAATTCTTTCACTCTCTTGTGAACTTCTCATCTCACTAGTAAGTGGTGGCAACTGAGGATCAACTGTATTATAAATACTACTGATGTTATTGAAAAAAGACAAGTCAGGTGTATCTACATTAAAACCTAATTTTCTTAAGTCCTCCTCTATTTTCTGCACAGATTTGACATCAATAATATTACCTACATTGTAATTATCAGTATTGTGTTCAATCTGAGAGGGTAATCTTCTTACCACGGGATTTGTATGAGCCCTGATTTTTGGCGCCTTTGTTTTCCCTTGTAGGGGTGAACTGAGGAAGTCTGATGAGGAGGAGGATCCTTGTTGCAGTTGTGACTGGACCATTGTTGATGGAACCAATCCCACTTCCATTTGTCTACCAGTATTTCCTCCTGGGAGTGATGTGACCCTCCTGGGGTAGGGGGTTGCTGACTTGGCTGGCCTCCCTTTAGCTCTTCCAATGATTGGTTCATCTTCTGAAATCCTACCTTGCAATTGTTCTGTAATTGCTCTACCTCCTTGAGCATGAGGGACTTTGATTCCTCCAACTTCAATACCTGTTTTGCCAGATGGGATAGTTGATCCTGTAGAGGAGGAGATGTCTTTTTTATGGTAATCTTTTTTAAGAGGGCGTCTTTTTCCTCTATGCTCATTTGCTCTGCCTGGGGGTATGACTGACCCTCCATGGTTATGTCCTGGAGCAATGTTTTTGTTAGCTTTAGACCTGGTATTATAAGCAGGCTTTTCACTTACATTGTCCTGGGGAGCACTCATATTAATAAAAATAACAATATATCACGTCTACAGAAAGGAAAACCTATTGAAATTAGTAGATTAAAACTATTAGAAATGTTATTACTACTAAAAAGAACTGGAGCTTACCCTGAATTTAAATCTTTATTTATTTAAATAAAATGTAATAAAAATTCAAAAAAATCTGTTAAAAATAAAATAATAAGTTTAAATAGACCTTTATAAGGTTGAATAAATATCTTACCAAGATTTAACCAAATACTAATTTAATTGGGTGTAATATTGGTGACCAAATACCAAGTGAAATTGGGTTTATATTGGGTACAGTTACTACTGTAAATACCTAATTTTTATTATAAAAAATTAGTAAAATTATTATAAGAGTTCTTTTCCGCAATCACTGAGTTATGATGACCCACTAATATGCAGAAGACCCAAATATTTAGTTTGTTTTGAGCTATACTAACATACAAATCATGTCCCAGGGCTTACACTAAATAATAAGTAAAAACTAATGAAAGACCCCCAATCGTCAGTGTATCTAGTATTTTAGTATGATTTAATAGTATTTATTAATGGTCTTACTACTTATTTATGAATTATTTAGTGATTAAACCTCAGGGGAAGACTAATAAAATAGTTATTCTTAAATAAAACTCACAATACTTGGATTTAAATGCATGCTAGTGGTGGAAAATAGATGAATATAATATAGTTAAAGCTTATATAAAGATAATATCAATTTATAATAGCTTTATAATATATCTTTGAATAATAATAATTGTTTTATAATGTTTATTTTAATTGTAGTAAGTAAGTGATGTCTAATAACGGCCAAAATCTTCCCTTACTTATACCAAAATCCACTGGAGTGCACAGACCTTCAATCCAGATGATGTCACTGCTATCCCTGGCAATTACAGCACTGTGAGGGTCCATATCCTCCCCATGGCATCCACTTCAAGCATATTCAACACCCAGATCTCCAGTAAGGACCCTCCATCACAATTAATGATATCACAGACCCATACCATGAATAGAAAATCCAGATAAAAGTGGATACCATAAAGAAACAGGTAAAATAACTCATCCAAAGAGAATATAATGAAATCCAAAGCATATAAAAGAAACAAATGAAATTTCCAAGCCCCCAATAACATCCCCAAGCATCTATATTAACCCAGAAATGACCTCTCAACCCATAAATCTGTGAATATCCATCCAAGGAAGCAGATTAAGTTGTCCAAACTGAGTGTATGCACCTGAAATAGATGTTTATTCTTCTTTAGGCCTTGTGAGTCCACTGGATACGTCCATATGACCTAAAATAAGTAGAAAAACAAAGGTTATTGGCTATTAAGAGGTTAAAACCCACTTATATACCTAAATATACGTAATATACTTCATATTTCACTGAATATGAGATTTATGTATACATATAAGCTTATTTATGTCAATAATTACTTAATATCACTTAAGATAAATATATTATGACTCCATTAAAACCTTAATAATTATTATTAGGCTATGGATAAGCTATTCAAACTACTATAATTTATATAATAGAGTAATAATTATATATATATGTAATATAATCATATATATTATTGTTTTAACCTTATTTTTAAGATATATGCTTAATGTACTTCAGGTTATCTTATTTTAAGTATAAGAAATACTAAGTCCTAGAGATATCTAGGGTGACAGTATCAATGCTCAGGGATCCACAATTAGGGTCAGACATTATCAATTGTGGAATATTCTTATCCACTAGCCCCAGGGCTAGTGGATAAGGAATCCACAATAATTCATTATCCTGCCTCTTATAACCCAGTTTCTGTCACTAATTCCTGATCCCAAACTCATCCCATCTATGATGGATTTTTAAGAAAGTCACATGACTTATAATTTCTGATTCCATCCTTAAGTCTTTCGTCACTCTATGATACTAAATTTAGGTGGCGAAAACATAACATTTTTTCTTATCCTTATGTGTCTCTTCTCCCTATGATACTTAATTTTGGTGTCAAGCACATAAGTTTTTTATCTATCTACACACCCCACCTGCTCATTTGGTGGCCAATTCCCACTTCCCACTCATCACCTAAACCTTCTACTGACAATAATGAAGCACCTCTCTAATAGGAAGCAACTTCACTCAGCTATGAATGCTTTAACTTTAGTTTTAGCTGCTGACTCTGATTCTGACTCTGGTTTGGAAGATGCTTTAGCTTATATGTCTTATCTTTCCAAAAAGTGTTACATCTTCCCAAGGGGGCCAAATCATTATCATGATCTCAGATATGATCTCCACTCCATTCTCAACATTTCTCAACTATTTTGAACTTCTCTTGATTCTTTTTTACAACTTTCTCAACTCATCTCCAATTATCCTATCTTCCATAATAATTCCCATAACAACAAGCGTGATCCTGCCTTTCAACTTGCTGTCGCACTATGTTGCTTTTGTTCAAATGGAAATGGTGCTACTGTAAGAAGTTTAGATAATCTCTTTACCATAGGATATGTTACTGTCATATTATACACCAAGCGCTGCATGATTGCTATCCTTTCTCTCAAGTCTTAAACACTTGCTTGGCCAACTCCACAACAGCAACTTGAATACTCTCAAGTAATGCAAGCTGAAGGTTTCCCTGGATATGTAGGTTTTTTTGATGGTACAACTATACCTTTGAGTCAAAAGCCTGCTCATGATGGCAACCATTATTTTGATTGCAAAAAAAGGTTTCTTCAAAATGCTCTCCAATTTATCATCTTTCATAAACTAACTTTTAAACTTCTTTGTAGATACTCTATTGCTGTTCAAAGTGTCTGTGACATCAACAAAAAGTTTATTGCTTTTCATAGTGGCTTCCCTGGCTCATTTCATGACTCTTCCCTCTTCCAAAGAATGAGAATTTCTCAAAGTCCTGACTCATACTTTGACAAATCCAGTACCTCCTTGCAGACTCAGCATATGCAAGTGGAAGGTACATTATACCTGCTTTCTGTGGTGCAAACTTAGAAAATGAACCCAAAACCACCTCTAATTATCAACTTTCCCAATCAAGAGTATATATTGAACATGCTATTGGGATTTTAAAGGAAAGATTTTCTAGTCTCTGGGAACTCAGAATCCGATTTCAAAAAAAAAATGGAAATAAAAACTGCAAATCATTGGATAATGATGTGTGTTATACTCCGTAATATCCTAGCTAATTTAAAGGATGAGTGGAATGATCTTAATGAAGAAGAGGATCTTGAACCAGCAATGGCTCTCCTGTGCCTTGAATCACAAAACATTCAATCAACCGGCATATGCTCTGTCATTATGCCAATCACCCTCCACCATTTTGGCACACAACCCTTTTAATTTTTTGTTTTCATACTCTCCAAATGTCCACTTTGTATACTTTATTCACTTGGCTTGGTATTTTTGTTTGTTGCATATTCATTTTTTTTTGGAATTTTGGTGAATATCTCTTTTTTGGATGGCTCATTGGTTTTCTTTCACCAGCTCAACATGACATTGCATATTTTCTGAAATTGCATAATTTTTCACTGTTTCTTTTTTCATTCATCCCTCATATCCTTTTCCTCTTCTTCTCCAACATTCCTCAAACAATTTGGGTTCATTTATTTTCTCATCTCATCTCTCCAGTTAAGTCATTTTATTCTTTTTTTGATTTTTTGATTACTAATTATAATTTTTTTTTGTTTTTTTTCTGTTTTTTTATTTTTTGTATCTAAATTTTTTTTGTAAGTGGTTATTTTTGATTTCAATGGTAAAATTAATCTTTTTTTTCTCTCCCTCTTTACTTTCTTTTTTAGCTCCATCACCCTACTCTTCATCCCTCCTTGGCATGGTCATTATCTCCCCTTTCCCCTATTTCACTCTTTTTTGGCTCAATGTCCTTAAAACACATACATTGCACATTCTTTATGCATTTCACTTACTCCATATTCAATTTCCCCACAATTAAAACATCAATCTTTCTCACTATATTTTTCCGACTTTTCAATCAAGGTAAGTTTCATCTCCTTTTTTTATGCCTATATGATACCTCATTCCTTTTATGAATATTTCATACTTAAATATATGTATGACTTGTATCTGGATAGCAGTGAACTTATTAAACTCCTTTTGTTCTTATCTCCATTACCACTTTTCAAGTTTTTGTAAAATTTTGAAAATCAGACTTGGAATTAGGGTGAAGTTTGTTCAAATCTAATGTTCTTTTTACTGAAGATTCTCATGAAGGCTACCTATCATTTCCCACAAGCAGATTTGAATTCTGTTCAGTTGTTTCTGAGATATTGACTGTTAAAGTTGAGCCTTTTTTCCCAATTTAAATTTAAATTTCATTTTTTTATGTAACAAATTAGGGTTAGGTTTATTTGAATCACATTTCCTTTAACTGAAGATTCTACTAAAGCCTATATCTCATATCCCACAAACAGGTTTGAATTAGGTTCAGTGGTTTCTGAGATTTTGACCTTTGAAGTTAGGCATTTTTTTCAAATTTCACTTATCTTATTTCACATTTTCATATTGCATAATTAGAGGATAAGGATTCTGAAACTCTTATCTGATTATTATCTAGGCTTTTATCTCCCTCTTTTTGAAATTTTCATCATCACAGTTCAAGTTTTTGCACAAACTTGAAAAGTAGAGTCAGAATTAGGGTTAGGTTTATTTGAATCAACTGTACTTTTAGCTGAAGATACTTTAAGGTTAAATAAACAAACTTAATTTTGTGATTTTATTTTTTTGCCAATTTATTTTTTTGGTTTTTGACACAAATTTATTTTTGTTCAGAGAAAAAAATTTCTATTTTTTCAGAATCACCTCTTACTTCTCTATCATTGTCCTCATTATCATCTTTATCATCATTTTTAAATTCAACTTCATTTCAATCATCATCCAAAATATCTAAAAAAATAATGATGATCGAAGTCAGAAGAATAAAAGAAAATTAAAAAAGATAATTCATTTGAATTCCTTATTTTGCCATATATCAAATATTGAGTACTATAAAACTAGAGTGGATCAAAAAAATTATTATCCAAAAAATTTACCAGAAGATTCAATGTATTTAACCAAATCAGGAGAGGATGAAATTAAAGCAGTTATAAGTAATTCTTTTAAAACTCAATTTATTTTTGAAAATCATTCTTTTAATGGTTCAAAAGATGAAACCTTTAATCAGCTATCAAATCTCATATTAACACTATATTGAATGGCTTTGGTTCACTTACCAATGAGGAATATGAATTTTTTGGGTGGTTTTATGATTGGATTTGGTTGGAGACCAGGATTTGTTTAAGTCTATTCTCTTAATATATGTTTCATTCTTAAAATAATGACACTAATTTTATTTCCATAGGCATCTATTCTTTACTTAAAAATTTATCTAAAGCTGAAAAAGATGACAATTTTCACTTGTGGAACACCTTACCTTCTTTCAATACTTTTATTGCTCTTTGCCTCAAAAAACTCTGCAATAAAGCTTTTGAAAAGAATCATCAACTTGCTAACAAAATTAGAATACCAAATTGGTGTGACTCCAAATGGGAAGAAATTAGCAACAAATATCTTTTATTTTCAAATGTTATTATTACTGATTCAGGATTCCATAATATCATTTATATCAATAGGAATGACACCAATTATCTTACTTTTGGAATTTTCTCATATATCAATCTGATAACTGGACAACCAATACCATCTCCAGCTAAAATCAAAGGACATGGCTTATATTTTCCAAACCATCAGTGCATGATTGATTTTGGTTTGGGAAATGGCATGATTGAAACAATTTAGAACTCTTCTCAGGATCATCACCAAATGACCAAAGCTTCACCTGGCTTGGAATCATTTCAGCAGTTCACACAATTTGGATGTTCTTTTCAAATAAGTCAAAACTTAATCCACTGAATAAACAAGGTAAAAAAAGAAGGTAAGTTTAACATATATATATATAACTTTATGTAAATCAAAAAAGTATGGGGATTAGTAGAGTCATCAAATATTTTTTATAAATAACTCTTATGTTTCCAATTCCTAAAATAAAGTAATGGGCCAATGACCCTGTTTTGTATAAACAGTAATCATGATAACATTAAATTGTTTCATGGGGTTCATCTTGCCTATACCTGTGGCAAGTCCCAAACTTAGTTTCAAGACTTGGTCCACATTTTGGAAGGATGAATTTTCATTTCTTTAAAACCAGGGATATTGATATATATTAGTTTTTTATATATTAATTTATGTAATTATATTAGATTTTGGTGATTTTCACACCTTACTTCAATAAAATTCAGGGGAGGGTATTGCCAAATTTTCAAATCTGACATGTGAAATTGATGACTTAGAAAAATTTTTGTGATACCCACCTCTTGCTTCAATAAAATTCAGGGGAGGTTATTGCCAAATTTTTAAAACAGATATAGAGTTTTGTTGACTTAACTGTATTTAGAAAAATAAATTTAATGATTTGAATGTAAAAAAGAAAAAATGTATGAGTTTTTCAAATTTTTTCATAAAAAATCATCTAGAATCAAGACTTTAAAAAGTCAGCACATATGAAATTATCACCAAAAAGAAATAAAACAAAATTAATTTAACCAAACAAAAAAATAATCTAAAATGTTGCAAAAAATGTTTCAAATCTTAGTGAGGAGTGTGTGCCAAGGATTGATTGTTAGATTTAATGTATTCTATCGTGAAAACTTTTTAAATGAAATAAAAAACTAGTTATCAAAAATTTTCATTAAGCATTCAATCTCCTCAATAGATTTATTAGCTTTAACACAATCTCTCAAGAAATATTTTTTTTTTGAACCTTCTTCAAGTTGATACTTGAGTTTCATTTGATCCAATAGGAAATTGTACTCAAGAGCCTTCTCATCTTTCTTTATCTCAAATTTTTTCTCCTCCAAATCATGTGCCCTCTCATCCCTCATTAAAGAAAGCTCAAATTTCTTCTCCTCCAAGTCATGTGCCCTCTCATCCTTCTGTAAAGGAAGCTCAAATATCTTCTCCTCCAAGTCTTGTGCCCTATCATCCCTTCATAAAGAAAGCTCAAATTTCTTCTCCTCCAAGTCTTGTGCCCTATCATTCCTTTGTAAAAAGAGCTTGTATTGTTTCTTTTGAAAGTTGAGAGTATCTCTTGCAACTTCAACTTTACCTAGAGTGAAAAGGAATATTAACAAAAGAAAAGAAAAGATCACTTAATTATTAAGAGGTATGCTATCACTTATGAGTTTCACTTTTCTCCAGAAAATCATCAATGGGAGAAAAAGGGGTTTAGGAGAAACTATCTCTGTTTCACTTTCTATGACTGTTGAAATTCAAATTAGTTGATGGTCTTTGCTTTCTTTGGAGGTAACATTTTCCTGTTCATCATTGATGCTAGCTTCAGACTCACTTGCTTGAGGATCCTGGGTTCTTTCATTAGCCTTTTTTTAAAAAAAAATAAAACAACTAGACAAAAAATAAAAACTTACTGGAGTGGAATAATGTTGGTTTATATCACCATAAGGATCTATTGGAAAGCTATCTAGATTTGTTGAATTTAGAGTAGGGGAGGCTTGAGTGGAGGAAGAGGATGGGAAAAGATTTCTTTTGACATCATGTCTGGAGATAGCATCTTCACCATCCAAAATGTTGGTAGGATTAACATCAGCTCGCTCTCCAAAAATAGCATCCATCTCTTTAAAGTATGGACATAGAGATTCAAGTTTATCATCTATGGATTTTATGCCCTTACTGATATTGATGTTGGTAATACCAAAACCAGTATAAAATGAAAGAGTCTTTGCCTTCTTATATTTGGCTCGGTAATTATTGAAACGTTCATACATCTGTTGAGGCAAAGGACCAATCCTTCCCTTTGTCTTATTTTGTGATTCATTGGCCATTAGAAGATAGCCATTGAATTTTGATGCAGGGGGCTGTCCTAATTTAGTTGTATTTTCAGTACCAAAACAAGATTCATAATTAGTATTTATTTTTAGCCAGTTGATAAGTAAGATATGATCATCTTTCTTTAGTTGAACAGTCTTTGATTTCTCAGCTGAGAAGGAGAGAGAGGAGTAATGGGATTTGAAGAACAACTGGGGGAAGGCTGTCTTTGAGAAGATCTATGATGAAAAGGCATGTTGAGATATTTGAAGATGGAAAGGAGAAGAAATAAATAGATGAGATGGGGAGGGGTTTTGAACAGATCAAATGAATAGAAAGGATGGGAGTGGGCATCAAGGCAGGGAGGCTGGAACATCCTGAAAGTTTTTCAAGATGTGGCTATGAAAAATTGAGGATAAAAATGTCAGATAGAGGTGACAATTTAAATGTAAAAGTTCTAATAACCCAATTTTTAGCAAAAATAATTTTTGAAAAATAATTGCGGTATAATGATTTTTATCCACAATTAATTTAATTGCGGATTGGTCAACATTGATACCCCTTAATAACCCAAAATTTAAAATATACCATTAACCATAGCACTAATACATCACACATTCACTTAAGATTTAAAAGTATAAGCATATGATTGACTAATTTAGATTTAAGTTTTAGATATCACAGTCAAATTGAGACACACAAAGGAAAAAGGCAGCTGCTATGTAGATGTTGAATCTGTGCTTTGCGTATGTATTTGCATACTTATTTATGGATTAAAATCTTGACTTTTACTTTGAGTGTCATGTGGCACATGAAAAACACCCCCCTTTAATGCTGGACCCATGAGCTTGAGGAGATAAGGCAGCTTAGCTTTTCACAAGGATTTCATGAGGAGATCAGCAAGCATGTGCTCAGTGGAGATATGTTGGAGTTAAAAGTGATTTTTTTTTATGCTTTCAGCAATCCAGAAAAGTTGAGTTTCAACATGTTTGGATCTTTGATGGTATCTTAATGAATATTTTCATGGAGAGATGGAACTGGAATTGTCTATAAGAATCAGAGGTGAAGGTGATTTGGGAATTTTAAAAGAAGTGAAGAGTTTTGTAATCCAAATTGCTTCACATCCTGTGTCAAGAATACCTCTAAATTCAGCTTCATTACTTGAAATATTGAAATTTTTTTGATTTTTAGAGCTCCAATAGACAGATCCTACATTTATCATGACAGCAAACACTCCAGTTGAGCGCCAAATATCAGGATCTCCAGCTTAATCTGCGTATGAGTTGATAAGAGGACAAAGAGGTGGATTATTAGGAATAGGAAATTTCCCACAAAAGGTAAGAGAAGATGATGAAGTAGCACAAAGATATCTGAAGGTGTGTTTGACAGCTTCCCAGTGTTTGATACCTGTCTCAATAAGATGTTGAGATAATGCACCAAATGCAAAGGAAATATCAAGTCTTGTAGCAAAAGACAAATAGTTAAGTGCACCAATTTCAGAGCAGTAGTTTATTTTAAGGGAATTGAATTCACATATCTCTTCACTGGTGAATTTGACAGGATAATCATTTGGAAATAAGGGAGTGAGACAAGGATTGAAATTTGTAATACTCCAGTTAGAGAGAGCTTTTTCAGCATAGGAATCTTATGATAAGGAAAGAGTTTGTTCTGTTCTGTTTCTGGTGAGCACATTCCCAAGATCATCCATCTTAAATTCAGTTTGAATTTTATATTTAAACCAGAGAAAATTTTTACCAGTGACTACCATATCATCTACATGAAGATAAATGATACAAATATGTGATTTGTTTCTCCAAACATATATGCATTGCTCAAATTTGAGAGAAGAAAATATGAGTTTAAAGATATACTTATTTATGTGCAAATTACAGAAAAAGGGAGCCTGTTTGATGCCATAAATAGGAGGCAATAGTTGACAGACTTTACCTTCATTCCCATCAGTTAATGAACCTTTAGGTTGCTCCATGTACACAGTTTTATTAATACTCCCCTGAAGAAAAGCATGAACTACATCCATTTGGTTAACATCTCAATTGAAGTGAGCTTCAATTGAAAAAATTTTACTGAGAGAAGTGATTCAATCAGTGGGTGAAAAGGTTTCATGAAAATTTATTTCAAGAATTTGAGCATACCCTTTTTTCTACACAAAAGGCTTTGAACATTGAAAAACCATCATCAGCATTAATTTTAGCCCTGAAAACCAACTTTAGACCACTTAAATTGGCTTTTTCATGCCTGTGAATCTTTTAGGAAGACTCTTAAAGTTGCCTTGCTGTAATTGGAATCTAAGGGAGTTGGATAAACAGAATAAAACCTTGTACCTTAAAGTAAAATAAGAGTTCACAATTAACTAAGCTAATAAGTCTACTTTATAAAGGAAGACCTTTTGATTATTTGTTATTAATGGTTTTGTGATGTAAATTTTATGTTCTGTTAAGCTAGGTGAAGAAAATACAACAATAAAGTTGCACTAGAAAAGTTATTTAAATGAATGTATATTATATCTTTAAGAAGTTTTATTTTTGTGAACGGTTGTTAAAATCATGTCCCTGATGTTGATACCTTTACAGTGATACCCTATAAGTATATGTAAATGTGTTGTGTGATAATATTTTAAAAGTGTTATATAATAGTATTATTTTATAAGGGTACTAAAAATTTTAAATGTTATTATTTGTAATTGATTGTTATGGTATGATTTTAAGATATCTGATTTGTGGTATTATGATAAGAACTATGATGATTATGTAATTTCAATTCTACAGGCTTTACATGTATTTTATTTCATGAGCCCTACTTTACCTAGCTGGAGCATCCCAGAGCTTGTCTGGAGATCACCAGAGCTTTTCCGGATCTTGTCTGGAGCATTCCAGAGATTGAAAGGACTTACGGACACAATTAGAACCTTAAATCCCTTATGAAAAGTCTAGAAAGTTTAAAGATGATAGAGATACTTCTCCTCTACATTCCTTATTTGTTTTTGTAGTCTGAACAGCCCTATTCATCTAATTAAAAATTATCAAAGTTAAGTAAATTATGAAAAATCAAAAAAAATCAAAACACTTTATAAAATCAAAAATAGAAGAAGAATAGTAAAAAATCCCTAAATATTTCCAAATGTTTTTGAGACTCCTGGATTTTGTTTACATGCAATTTTAAGTCTATACTTGCATTCCTTGTTCTTTAATTAATTTTTTAATCTTGACTTGTAAAATTAACCCTTTTTAACCCTTATAACTTCCATTCTTCCAAAATAAAAAAATATAAAATTAGATTGGCTTCTCCAATCTCAATAATAATCTCAAAAAATCCTGCTTTGGTAAACCTTAGTGCTGTAATAATCTTTAGACTGCCACAATGTTTTTCCAGGTGTTACAACACTGAAGTGCTTAAGGTTCATGTTTCACAGCCTCTGTCCATTCTTTTGAGTATTTGGAATAGATTGATTCTTATTGCACTAGGTTTTAAGAACTTCATGAGCCAATAAAGGAGCATCCAAAGAAAATTTAAAAGCACTTGCTGCAAATAGATTAGTAGAATCAGGAGAATTAGAGTAAGAATTTCACTGATAATGATCATAGTAAATTTGAGGAAAATTTTCAGGGGTGGAGGTTTCAGCTGATGAGATGTCTGAATCAACATAGGAATCAGAGGATGGAAAAAAATATGGATCTTCTGGATTTTATGGCTCAATTGAGGAATATTATAGATCAGATTAACTGGAATCTTCTTCATTTGTAACAGAGTTAAAATTGGTTTATGGAGATCTTGTTAAGTGACCTGGAAAATGACAAGGGGTTGAAATTGAAGGTGTTCCAGAAATATGAGGCTCAGAAAGTGAGAAGGAGGAAGCCATTTCAGAGCTGGAATTATCAGAATTATTTTCTGAAGATGATATAAGAGTAGAAGATTCAGGTGGTGAAGAAGAAGAGTGAATAGTAGCACCTGGTGTTAACGATGGTTGATTTTCACAATTTGCCTCAGGGACTTGTTTCATGAGTTTTGAACATTGAATGAACTTAATGATGGATGAAACAAATAGAAAGAAGGATTCATTAAATGCCACAGATTTAGCAAAAATAAATTTTTGAGTTCTATATCCCAAACATGATAATTGGAAATTCCTTCTTCATATCCAAGCATGGGACACTTTCTAGAATTAGCTGAAAACTTACCAGGATGTTGAAGTTTATAAAGAAAAGCATAAAAAGCACAAATAAAAATTCTAAGGTGAAAAACTCTGTGTTTGTATTTATTCAACTCTTCAAAAGGAGTTGATTTTTTGGAGAGGGATTTGGCTGGTAGTCTGTTTTCAAGACAAACTGCTGTTTTGACTACTTCAGACCAAATTTAAACTGGAGAATTTGAGTGAAACATTATTATCTTGGATATTTCAGTAGTGATAGGGTTTCCTCTCTCAGAGAATTGATTCTTTTAAGGGATTTATTGAGAAGTAACTTGAAGAGAAATGCAATGTTGTTTGAGAAAGTTGGTAAGAACAGAATTGATATATTCACCTTTACTATCACAAACTAATTTTTTAATTTTAAAACCAGTTTGTAGCTCAACTAACACCTTATATTCTAAGAAGTTCTTAAGTACTTGGGCTTTTGAAGAGATTAGATAAACATGACAGAATGAAGTGGCTTGATCTGTGAACTTAACATAATATTTGGATCAATCAAAGGAAAGAGGCTGAATCTTTCAAGATAAATCTGTGTGAATGACTTGGAAGGGATTTTTGGAAACAGGAAAATAACCAGGAGAAGAAGCATGGGTTTGTTTACCCAAACCACACAGTTCACAAAAATGCATTTCTGAATCAGATAAAATAGAGATAGATAAATCAGATGCCATTCTATTAAAAGTTTTTGGATTTATGGAAAATGAGGATGTCTTAGTCTATTGTGCCAAAGAGTCAGAAATTTTTTTGAAGTTTTTTCAGAATGGGATGAGGAGTTAGAAGAGACATGCCTTGTGGAATCACAGAAACTTCAAAAGAATAATTGAAAATGGTTCATCCTAAGTAGTTCTTCCCATTGTTTTAAATGATGAAATTGGAAGCAGGATTAATGGGAGCAGGGATAAGAAGACAACTAGTAATCCAGAGGCATCCCAGGGAAATTAGATTCCTTCCAAGATCAGGGATGTAAAGAGCTTCAGAGAAGAAAACTTTCCCTTCCAATCCTCCTGACACTGAAAATGTTCTTTTACCAGTAGCAAAAATGGATTTTCCTACTCCAGAAAGTCAAATACAAACATTGAATAGTTGGAAATTGATAAAACTGTCTCTCTTGTTAAACATGTGACAGCTGGAACCAGAATCAATGATTGGTGGAAGATTGGTGGTTTGGAAAGCCATGGAGGCAGTAAAATTTGAAATGAAATCAGAGTTTGACTCATCAGAAGGACAAGAAGCAGCCCCCAAAAAAAACTCTTCATCAGAGGAAAATGAAAAAACAGATTTGGCCATAGAATTGGGTGATTCTTCTTTTGGTGAGGCAGGGAACTGTATTACACTTGGGATAAGATGCAGAAGTGCCTTCATTCTTCTTGGGACAAATTTTTGGGATGTTGAGAAAAACAGTGATTGTGATTGTGTCCAACATTTTGAACATGAACTGAACATGAGAGTTTTCTGCATACTTTGAATTTGATAATTTTGAAGATTTATGGGAAGCAGAGTGAGAATTGGAATTTGAAATGACATTGTGAGACTCATCAACTACTTTATCATCAGCAGTGCAATTCAAGAAGGAAGATAAAACATCATCCAGGAACAAATGGTCAATTTCCTGCCTGTCTCTGGTGAGAAGGCCATTCCAGTGTTTGAAAGAAGGATGAAAAGTGTCAGAGCAAAGATAAATAAGAATTTCTGGGGGGATGATGAGCCAAGAGCTGTTCATATGAAAGCTTATTCTGTTGAATGCATCAACATGAGTTCTGGAGTCTTTTCCTTCAGGAAGAGAGAGAGTAACCAAGGATTAGAAATAGGAAATTCTAGATCCAGCTTCATTACTAGCCTTCCTCTTTTCCAGCACTATCCACATGGCATGAGAAGTTTAGCAAGTGGTGACCAACTTCTTATTTGTGTTTTAAAATCTGTTAATAACTTCATACTTGCACCTGGTATAATTTTTTTCCATTGTGCAAGTGCAGATTTGGTTTCAGAATATGCAGGAGATCCATTATTAGAAGGAGAAGATGCAGAGACCTAGCCAGAAACTACGCCAAAGAGATACAGTATTTCAAAGTGGAGACACATAGTGAGCTCCCAGGTCTTGTAGGATTTTTCAGTTAAAGGAGCAATCAGAGCTCTACTGGAATCCTGATTGGAGGTCATAATTATTTCAAGTCAACAGCAGGGATTGAGAGAAAAGGAAGATGTGAATTGAAGAGAGTCATCCAAAATCTTGGTGAAAAGATGTTTTATTGTCCTGAAAGCAGTTTTTTTGTAATCATACTTATGAGAGGTGCTTCAGGAAACTGGGCCCATAAACTGTAGACGTTTTGGTGTTGGGAAAGGCTAAACACATTCCAGTCAGCAACTGTGCACCTTACAACAACAAGTAACTACAAAAAATAATGTGCTAAAGCTATAAGGGAGACAATTTTGAGCTTCTGTGATTAGGATAAAAGAAATTAGTAGAAAAGAAAACAGAAAAGAGAAGGAAAGAACTTGGAAAAAAGACTCTATTCTCCCTACACAGTGCAGAAACTGTCAGATGTGGTCAAAGGGGGAACAGGGTACAGGAAGAAGCAATGGAGGAAGCAAAGAGAATAGAAAGAAAATATTTGGATGGAAAAGATGGAAACAGCAGCAGAGCCTTTATTATATGAAAAATTATACTATCCAAAACAATAGAAAACAACTTGATGTCAAAAAAATACTATAATATAATACAGAAACAGAGAAAATACACAACACTAGAAGACAGAGTTCACATACAAAGAAAAGTTCAAATTCCAGGAACAAAAACACTTCCTCAAGGTCCATAACAAGGAATATGACTCCAGGTGGGAAAGAATAGTTTTCCTTGATGCTGGAGCTTGTATCTTTGCAATTCCTCCACCAAAAAAGTAAGGAAAAGGAAATATGAGAATGAGAAATGAAAAGAAAAGATGGGGAAGAGCTGGATAAAGAAGTGGTTCAGGTCTTAGATGCAGAAATTTCTACATTTCACAAACAGTTTCTAATATTGCCATTAACCCTTTTGAAAGAAAAATTGACATCCAAAAGTGTAACTTGACAATTTTGGTACATATGGGATAATGTTTCTGCCAAATGTAATTGCTTCTTTCAAAAGGGTTTAAGTTTTTTCAAAAACCTGCACCAACAATTTCTAATATAGCTATACATTAGGGGGTATCAAAGTAAATGCTTCCACCCATTAGAAATTTGCCCACTTTATTTGTCCAGATCCAACATTATTTATGCTGGAAGATTTTTTTATATATAATTTTTATGTATTTTATTTACTTTTATTTTTTAGGTAACCTATATGTCTGCAACCTACAATATTTTTTTTCAATTTTCTATTATCAACCTAAAAGATTATTTTCTTAACAACTAATTAGATATTATAGTATCCTATAATCAGCCCTTTCTACTTTTAAAAACTACATCAACTCAAGTAATCATTTTACTTATTCATTTTGGGATGCCATAAAAGTACCACCTTTCAATTTATGGTACTTTCCCTTACATTAAGTTAGAAAGATGAGTTGCTCACAGCTTCTCTCTAGTGAAAATAAAATTCATATAATCTTGAACTTTTCTTTTGTATAGGTTAGGGTTGAATTTCTATTGTTATTTCATTTTATCAAAGTTTTCAGTAGACTTCTATTACATTTTGTCTCATCTGAAATTAGAGTTATTGCTGTCATGCTTCAGAAAGAGAGTTCTATAATACTAAGCTATATACACAATCTGAGATGGATTGGTTCTCCTTTTAAAAACTAATTTGAGAAAGAAGAAACTTCCACTCTAATTTTAAAAGACAGTGATAAAATGTATGTAAGTGTGGTGGTGAAGAAAAGAAGATTAGAGAGAATTTTCTATAAGAGACTATTAAAAGAAAAGAAGTAATATATTTAAAATATAAGTAATCTACTGGGGGCTAGATATATTCTCAGTAAGAGCTAGTATTCTGAGTCACTCCCACTTTGAAGTGCCCTCTCTAATAATATCCTTACGGTAGTAATAAAATAACTCTACAGCACTACTTCTGGCTATTTACACAAAAATTAAATATATCTACATTTATTTATCTCAAATATAATACTCTTATATTTAAACAATTATTTTCTAATCCAAATATTTAACACTCTCCTTTTCTTCAAAGAGTGATTCCTCTTTTATATATACACTGTATTCCTAGAACCCTTACCCTATGTTTTCTTCCCCTACTGGATATCCTGCACAAGCTCAATGCTAATCTAAGTGTATCAAATGGTCTTCTAATTATCTAAGTAATCCAAGTACAGTGTTAGTATCAGTCAATTCTGATATTTTTTGAATTATCAAGCCAAAAAATAAATATTAGAGTCTTACACTACAGTTTCTGAGATCCTTAGATTCATAATAAGTACTTTAACACCTTCTATACCTATTATGGAATGTGCACTTTCCGTGTGAGTATCCACTAATTTTGAAACCCTCCACACTAAGTAAGTACCCTCCCTTATCTTGAGTCTTGCTTTTAATTTTCTTATTTTTAAGTGCTGCATATTTTACTTTCTTGTTAGTCACTTGTTCTTCTAGAGCCATTTTTGAGAATCCCTACAGGTTTCTATCAGAAATGGGTATTTGTAGCTCATGTTTAAGAGCTTCCACCTTTATCTTAGTTCAAGAATTATAACTTTTCTTGAGGCTGCTTCCTAGTTCTACACTTTGTCTCTATTGCTAGCCACAATTTCCTCAAGAACATACCATACTCTTGTCCTATAGTCTAGTATACTTTTCACATGAAGTTTTTTTTTCTGAAGCCTATATTTCTATACTGCAATAAAAAACCAAGCACATAGAGTATAATTTTCTGCCTTACTGAAAACCCCATTTTTGCACTTTCATAAACATATTCAATAGTAACCCATTTGTTGCACTTTCTGAAAACTGTAACATTGCTGGGTTACTGCAAGATGTGTACCAAAGTCTCCTTCTACTTGCAGCTGTCCCAAGGCACTATAAAGCCAGGTGCATATCTCACACTTTTTCTAGTCCCTCCATCTTCTCTTCATACTAGTTTCCCTCTTCTACCCTCTTCTATATTCTCATCATGAAAACTAACAGTGATGTCCTCAATGCCATTTTTCAATTTTTTGATGTCAAAAAAAGTGCCATTGCTACTTCTCCTGCCATTAAAACTATTCTCACTGGAGCTGAGAATTTTCAGCCCTGTACTGAAAAAAGAATTACTCCATTTTTCTTCTCTAAAGATAACCATAGTAATGGCTTCTTTGCAGTAAGCTCCTTCATTCTTCTCTTTTTTATTCTTCCATTTCTAACTCTTATTTGTTTGTGTTTCATCTTTAGTAGTGAGATTTTTATAAATGTTTCAAGAAGAAATGTAGGCATTACAGTCCCCCTTCTGCTTTCAATCCAAATTCATTGACATCTAGCCTCACAATGCAGTTTTCCATCAAGCATCCTTTTCCAAATAGAGCCAAGAAGTATCATCAGTCTACTACACCAAGAACTGCCTCCCATACAACTCATCAATTGCTCTTCTCTGAAGAGTCTATTAACACCATAAGTATTTCCTTTATTTACTACTTTCTTTTATGATTCTATCTTTCTAAAAAAAACCTCATTGTATTTTCCTTAAGATGTTCTAAACACTCCCTATACTGCAATGCCACCAGCTCATTGTGTTGAAATCCTTATTCTGGGTCTAAAAGATGATCCATTCTGGGCTGTACTTCCTGGAGCTATATTCTCACCCACTGCTGTCATAAACCAAGTCACCTGTCCTGAGTGTCAGGCTAATCCTCTGCCTAAAATCTTGGACAATTGGTTTTCTACCCCCCCACTTCAATTGATCCATTTGAGGAAGAAGCTCCCCAAATAACTCCTCCTTGCCCTCAAGACTAGAAAGTCCTCAATTGAGTCATTGTGGCTCCCTATTTCTGGACAGTTCACTGAATAAAAAATGCATTTGGTGCAGTTTTTACTTATCTCAAAAACACCCCTTCCTTAACAAACAGGAAATACATAACCAGGTGGCCATAGGGGAAACCCTCAATTTGACCTACAATAGCATTAATAAGGACTGGGAGTACTCCTACTTCAATAAGAGATAAATTAAGTCCCATCCTTCTTCTTTATTACTAACACAACACTAATCTTTCCACCTATTTTCAGAAATTTTTTTTATTCTTTCTCTTTATACCCATTTGTATCTCTTGTAAAATTATCTTGTAAATAGTGCAATCTTATATTTATAAAATAAATCATTCCTAAAATATCTTGTTTCCAAAATTTTTTTCCTCTTTATTTTCTCCTACAAATGTGTAAGGTTGACTTCCCCTGAAATAAAGTGAGAAAAGATTTAAAACATTCCCTAGATAACTAAATTTTTTTAGTGCCACCTTCTCTTCATAAATTTTTTTTGAAGAAAGTTTAGATCTTCCCAAGACCTGTTTTTCCTTAGCACAATATTCCTTTTCCCTCAAGATTAGGTACACTTCATTCTTCTACATCATTAATTCCCCACTTGGATACTATTCTGCGCTCTTCCTTTCTGTGCACCTTTATTGTCAGCCTAAATATCCTTAGAACTGAGTATTTATTATGCTTAAAATAAGATAAACTTAAGTAAATTAAGCTTATATCTTAAAAATAAAGTTAAAATAATAATATATATTATTTTATTATATATATATATAATTATTATTCTATTATATAACTTATAATAGTTTAAATAGCTTATCCATGGCCTAATAATACTTATTAAGGTGTTAATGGAGTCATAATATACTTATCTTAAGTGATATGAAGTAATTATTGACATACATAAGCTTATATGTATACATAAATCTCATATTCAGTGAAATATGCGGTATATTATGTATATTTAGGTATATAAGTGGGTTTTAGCCCCTTAATAGCCTATAACCTTTGTTTTTCTGCTTATTTTAGGTCATGTGGACAAAATCAGTGGACTCACAACGCCTACAGAAGCATAGACACCTATATCAGGCGCATACACCCAGTTTGGACAACTAAAATTACTTCCTTGGATGGTTAATCACGGATTTATGGGTTGGAGGGATGTTTCTGGGTTAATATGGATGCTTGGGGATGTTATTGGGGGCTTGGACATTTTATTTGTTTCCTTTATATTCTTTTAGTTTCATTAAATCTCTTTTTGATTGTTTATTTTACCTGTTTCTTTACGGTATCCGCTTTTATCTGGATTTTCTATTTATGGTATGGATCAGTGTTATTATTAATAGTGATGGAGGGTCCTTACTGGAGGTCTGGGTGTTGAACCTGCTTGAAGTTGACGCCATGGGGAGGTGATGGGCCCTCACAGTGCTGTAATTGCCGGGGATAGCAGTGACATCATCTGGATTGAAGGTCTGTGCACTCCAGTGGATTTAAGTATAAGTAAGGAGCAATTTTGACGGTTATTTATCATCATTCAATTACTACAACTCCAATAGACACTACTATACAATTATTAACATTTAGAAATATATTATAAAGCCATTATAAATTGATATTATCTTTATATAAGCTATAACTATATTTTATTCATCTATTTTCCACCACTAGCACGCATTTAAATCCAAGTATTGTGAGTTTTATTTGAGTATAACTATTTTATTAGTCTTCCCCTGAGGTTTAATCACTAAATCATTTATCAATAAGTAGTAGGACCATAAATAAACACTATTATATCATACTTAGTTACTAGACTATACTGACAATTGGGGGTCTTTCCTTATATTTTACTTATTATTTAGTATAAGCCTTGGGACGTGATTTTTACCTTAGTACAGCTCAAAATAACCAAATATTTGGGTCTGCCGCATATTAGTGGGTCATCATAACTCATTGATTGCAGAAAAGAACCCTTAAAATAATTGTACTAATTTTTTATTGTAAAAATTAGATATTTACAGTAGTAACTGTACCCAATATAAACCCAATTTCACTTGGTATTTGGACACCAATATAACACCCAATTAAATTAGTATTTGGTTAAATCTTGGTAAGCTACTTATTCACCCTTATAGAGGTCTATTTAAAATTATTACTATATTTTTAACAGTTTTTTTCAAATTTTTCTTATATTTTATTTAAATAAATAAAGATATAAATTCAGGGTAAGCTCCATTGCTTTTTTATTAGTAATATAATTGCTAATATCTTTTGTCTACTAATTCCATAGAGTTTTTTCCTTTTTTAGACGTAAAATATTGTCATTATTAACAATATGAGTGCTCCCCAGGACAGTGTAAGTGAAAAGCCTGCTTATAATACCAGGTCTAAAGCTAACAAAAACTTTCCAGGACATCACCATGGAGGGTCAACAATACCCCCAGGCAGAAAGCATGAGTATAGAAGAAAAGGACGCCCTCTTAAAAAAGATAACTATAAAAAAGACGTCTCCTCCTCTTCAGGATCAACTGCCCCACCTGACCAAACAGGTTCTGAATTTGGAGGAATTAAAATCACTCATGTTCAAAGAGGTAGAGCAGTTGCAAAACAATTGCAAGGTAGGGTTTCAGCAGATGAATCAGGCATTGGCAGAATTAAAGGGAGGCCAGCCCAGTCAGTCAAATCAGCAACCCCCTATCCAAGGCGAGTCAACTCACTCACAGGAGAAAATCCTGGTAGAAAAATGGAAATGGGACTGGTTTCATCAACAGTGGACAAGCCACAGTTGCAACAGGGATCCACCACCTCATCTGACTTCCTCAGCTCACCATTACAAAGGAAAAAAGCGCCAAAAATCAGGACTGGCAACCATCCCATGGTAAGTAGATTACCCTCTCAGATTGAACATAATACTGATAATTACAATATAGGTAATTCTATTGATGTTAAATCTGTGCAAAAAATAGAGGAGGATTGAAGAAATTCAGGTTTTAGAGTAGATACACCTGAGTTGTCTTTTGTCCACAATAACAGTACTATTTACAATGATAATACATTTAACCCTCAGTTGCAACCACCTACTAGTGAGATGAGAAGTTCACAGGAGAGTGAGAGAATTGAAAAGGAAGACATGGAATATTTTAACAATAATCCAACTGTCCATAGAATTGTTTCAGCATTGTGGAATAGAATGACTGATTGTGAGGAACAGACAGTTAAGCTCACTAGTGATACAATTTCATCCTTGACATTAAAAATTTCTCAATTAGCAACACGTAACAAAGAATTAGAGAAATTACATTTGTCTCTAACTCTTCAATATGATTCATTGAGTAATAAATATAATGACCTTTCAAACAAATTCTGTGAGTTAGAAAAATTATATGAAACACATTTATCGAAAACTGAATCAAGAACAAAGTTATCTTTTGCCCAGACAAATCAAAGTGTCTCTGAGTTGCTACAAAGATTAACTAAAGTTGAGATTGAAACTGCCAATCTACTAATGAACCAGGATAATCATAAGTATAATCAATATAATAATAATCCTTTCATTGGCAAAAGTGAATCTCATTCCTTCCCTATACCACCACAATTAAAACCATCTGATGGTAGTGTCAAATCTGAAAATGTAAGTCACAAATCCGTGCAGGAGGAAATACAAGACCATTTATCAAAAGTGAATGAGTTGTTGAATTTACCTAAGATTAGTGAGATAAAATCCAATCAGAAAAACTGGCCTAAGATAGATCAGTACCCAACTTATGATCGGGAAGCCAGCTCTGATTGGCAACATTTTATTCAAAGAATTGACAACTTGAAATTCTCATATAAGTTACCAGATGAAGAAATAACATCAAAATTAATTTCTTTATTTAAGGATGTTGCTTTATTATGGTTTGAAGCTGTCTTGAGTGAGGGTAAAGATTACTCTTGGGCTGAATGGAAACAACTTATTGAAAAACAATTTGGAGGTTCTAAATTCAGGCTTACTCAGCAGAGACTTTATGAGAAGACTAGGTATAATCTGTTGAATGGTGACAAACCTATGGTATTTTTAATGAATTTAAACAAAATATTAAAAGCCATTGAGCCTCATATGGATTTTAACTTATGGAAAGATAAGATAATATATAAATTACCTATATCTGTCAGAGACATTGTTGTAGCTAGAACATTAAATGTTACTGAATATTCTGACTTTATTAATATTTGCAATGAAATATTATTAAAACATAAGTATGAATCAAGGTATTCCACTTATAAACAAAATGTTGAACCTGTAAAAACTCAGAATTCAAAAACACTTCAGGAGAAGCAGAAAAAACCTACTGCACCTGTAGTACCTAAGAAGTATGAAACAAATACTTGTTATAAGTGTAACAAACCTTGGGTCAAAGGTCCCAAATGTGAGAAAAACATAAATATTGTTGAAAATCAACGTGAATCTGAAACTGAAACTGAAAAAAGTAAAGAATCAAGTGATTATGACAGCAATATCTCATATAGTGATGAAAATGAAGTCTGTATGTTGGAAGATGATTTGTCCATCTTTGAAAATCCAATATTAAATATGGACTCAAATTAATCTTTAATGAATTTTGAGGATGCTGAAATCATTAAGGATATACAAGCTGATAACTTTAGAATGACACCTATCACGGTTCCAGCTATCATTTCTGGTGAAAATTTTAATATAGTACTGGACACAGGAGCTGCTGGTTCTGTTGTTTCCACCAATACATTACACAAAATTGATAGTGAATATAAGTCTAGGCTTGAACCACTTCAAAGTAAAAATTGGAGAGGTTTTGGATCAGTGCTACACCCCATTGGTAAATAAAAGGCTGCTGTTTTCTTTAAACACCAACATGGTTATGTACGGGTAACTTGTGACTTTGTAGTAATGGATAATACTAACTGTAGTAACTGTTTTATCATTAGAAATGATAATCTGACTAAATTTGGTGTAAAATTAGACCCTGCTAATTACAATTTTACAATTGGCATGAATGGTAAGAGGAAATTTAAAATAAATTCTTTTAACACAGTCTTACACATTGAGTCAGTAACAAATTCCCGTGTAAAGGAAGAGAATCTAATGAGATGGAACTTCTGGAAACAGAAATTTCAAAAGCATCATTTGGCACTCAGATAAGTGAAGCTGAGAAAGATAATATTTTGGAATTAATTAAAGCTTTTCCAATGGCTTTTGCACATGGTACAAATGAACTTGGCCTTGTAAACGATCATGAAATGAAGATTAGTTTAACCTGTGATATGGATAATATTCATGCTAGTCTTAAAAAGAAACCATACCCTGCTTCACCAATGAAGAGGAAAGACATAGAGGATAATATTAAGATGTTATTAAAAATGAACATTCTTGAGAAGGTTGAAGCTACACCAAAATATTGTGTAATATCACCAGTGCTAATTTCTTATGAACAAGATAAAGCAAGACTGTGCGGTGATTATAGAGCATTAAATACATTTACAGTAGATGATATTTATCCCTTGCCAAGGATTGCCTCTATACATGCTACCCTTAAAGGTGCTAAATATATAAGTTGCCTAGATGGAAATAAAGGGTACCATAAAATTCCTGTTGAAAAGAATTCACAGAACTTTTTGTTGATAACAACACACATGGGAATTTATAAGTATGTCAGAATTCCATTTGGACCAAAAAATGCTCCATCAGTATTTCAGAAGTTAATGGATATAACATTCCATAATGAAATGATTGAGGGATTGTTAATGGTATACATTGATGACATCATAGTGTTCTCTAAAACTTTTGATGAACACTTAATCCATTTAAGGAAAGTATTTCAGAAAATGGATGAAATAAAAATGACCCTTTCATTGAAAAAATGTAAATTTGGGTTTGAATCTTTAAAAGTGCTTGGTCATATTGTATCTGGCTTACAAATATGTGTAGACCAAAATAAAGTGGCTGCAATAAAGAATATTGGCATTCCTCAAAATGTAAAGGATGTACAATCTTTTCTTGGAATGTGTGGTTATTATAGACAATATATAAAAAACTACCAATCAGTTGCTGCACCACTGACCACACTGATAAAGAAATCAGAAGCTCTCATTTGGAATAATGAAAGACAACAAGCTTTTGATAAGTTGAAAGAATGTTTAATGACAGCTCCTATCTTGGGTTTACCAGATTTCCAATTTCCTTTTGTATTATATACAGATGCAAGTTTTATTGGACTGGGTGCTTCTTTGCATCAAAACCAACTTATTGAAGGAAAAATGTCAGAAGTAGTAATCTGCTATATCTCACGTACTCTAAGAAGTAGTGAATTGAAATATGGTGCTACTCAACTTGAATGTTTGGCAGTAGTATGGGCTCTTGAGAAGCTACATTATTACCTTGAAGACCAAAAATTTGAGTTAATAACTGACTGTAGTGCAGTTAAGTCACTCTTAAACATGAAAACTCCTAATAGACACATGTTTAGATGGCAATTAGCTGTACAAGAATACAGAGGCCAGATGACTATTACACATAGAGCAGGAACCTTGCACTCTAATGTAGATCTGTTATCTAGAGTACCTCTGCCTAATAATGATGATAATCCTGCTTATGTTCCTGAGTCAGAGATTATTAACATTTATGGCATTTATATTGTAGATCTGGAGGATGAATTTATGCAATCAATTCTTGATAATTATAATTCAGATCCTGACTTGAGTAAATTAACTACAATATTAAATGATCCATCTAATGCTTCAATGAATGTTTTAATAAAAACATTACCAATTAAGTATAAAAAGGCATTAGAAAAAGTAAAATATTCCATTGAGGATGGTTTTATATATTACAGGAAAAAATTAAGTAATGTAATTGTAATTCCCCCTTCAATGAAGGAGTTAATGTTAAGTATATGTCATGATGATATATTAGCAGGTCATTTTGACTACCATAAAACATTAACCAGAGTAAAAAACACAGCTTGGTGGATTAACATGTCTGAGGATGTTCAGAAATATGTTGAAACATGTGATTCTTGTCAAAAATCTAAAAGATTAACAGGAAAAAGAGCTGGTTTATTACAACAAATTGAGCAACCAAAAGCTCCATGGGAAATCATTAACATGGACTTTGTAACAGGTTTGCCAATAGCAGGGTATAAGAGTTATAACTCCTGCTGGGTAATTGTAGATAGATTTACAAAGATGTGTAAATTTTTTCCTACCCACAAAGAGGTTTCTGCAAAGGACTTAGCTTTTTTATGGTGGACACAAATGTTAAATACAGCAGTTTTCCCCAAAGCAATAGTTTCTGACAGAGATCCTAAATTTACTTCTGAGTTCTGGACATCACTTATGGATGTTTCAGGGTGTCAATTAAAACTTTCTACAGCACACCATCCACAAACTGATGGGCTAGCAGAAAGAATGATACAAACCTTAGAAGATATGATAAGAAGATACTGTGCTTTTGGTCTTAATTTTAAAGACAATGACAAATTCACGCATGATTGGGTAACCCTTATCCCAGGTTTAGAATTTGCATATAATAGTACAGTACATTCTGTCACTGGAAAAAAGCCATTTGAGTTATGGTTGGGTTATGTACCTAATACCCCTGCTAAAACTCTTAACAAGTTACCTAGATTGGATATCCATCCAGGTACTAAATCTTTTCTTCAGATGCAGGAGTTATGCAGAAAACATGCTCAAGAATGTATAAATAAGGCGTTTGAGTATGAAAAGAAAAGATGGGATAAAGCCCATAAAGAAAAAATGTTCAAAGAGGGTGATGAAGTCCTTATTTCCACACCACATTTAAATTTAAATGGTAATGTTAAATTGAAGGATCCATTCATTGGACCATTTTTAGTTAAAAAGATGGTTGGTAATAATGCTGTTGAGGTTATTCTATATGCACCATATGATAGAAAACATCCAGTATTTTCTATTTCTCTTATAAAACCATACCATTCTAATGATACTGCTCTATTTCCAAGAAGATCAGGAAGGCATAAACAGAAACCTGAAGAAATAGTTTAAAAGGCAGAAATTGAAAAGATACTTAAAAAGAGACAACTTACTAAAGAAAAGGGAGTTGAGTATCTATTAAGATTTAAAAATAAATCAAGTGAATATGACCAGTGGATTCCAGAAAATGAAATCTCTGATCTTAAAAATCTCTTGAAAAAATTTAAATCTAAATAATACTGTTCATTCAGTATATGTATTATAAAAATTATTTTTTATTTTTATTTTTTATTATTTCACTCCTTTGTTTTAATTAAAATGTCTTAACATTTTTTTTATTGTTTTTTTTGAGGTGAGGGAGTTTCAGCCTAAATATCCTTAGGACTGAGTATTTCTTATGCTTAAAATAAGATAACCTTAAGTAAATTAAGCTTATATCTTAAAAATAAAGTTAAAATAATAATATATATTATTTTATTATATATATATATAATTATTATTCTATTATATAACTTATAATAGTTTAAATAGCTTATCCATGGCCTAATAATACTTATTAAGGTGTTAATGGAGTCATAATATACTTATCTTAAGTGATATGAAGTAATTATTGACATACATAAGCTTATATGTATACATAAATCTCATATTCAGTGAAATATGCGGTATATTATGTATATTTAGGTATATAAGTGGGTTTTAGACCTTTAATAGCCTATAAACTTTGTTTTTCTGCTTATTTTAGGTCATGTGGACAAAATCAGTGGACTCACAACGCCTACAGAAGTATAGACACCTATATCAGGCGCATACACCCAGTTTGGACAACTAAAATTACTTCCTTGGATGGTTAATCACAGATTTATGGGTTGGAGGGATGTTTCTGGGTTAATATGGATGCTTGGGGATGTTATTGGGGGCTTGGATATTTTATTTGTTTCCTTTATATGCTTTTAGTTTCATTAAATCTTTTTTTGATTGTTTATTTTACCTGTTTCTTTATGGTATCCGCTTTTATCTGGATTTTCTATTTATGGTATGGATCAGTGTTATTTTTAATAGTGATGGAGGGTCCTTAATGGAGGTCTGGGTGTTGAAACTGCTTGAAGTGGACTCCATGGGGAGGTGATGGGCCCTCACAGTGCTGTAATTGCCAGGGATAGCAGTGACATCATCTGGATTGAAGGTCTGTGCACTCCAGTGGATTTGGGTATAAGTAAGGAGGGATTTTGACGGTTATTTATCATCATTCAATTACTACAACTCCAATAAACACTACTATACAATTATTAAAATTTAGAAATATATTAAAAAGCCATTATAAATTGATATTATCTTTATATAAGCTATAACTATATTTTATTCATCTATTTTCCACCACTAGCATGCATTTAAATCCAAGTATTGTGAGTTTTATTTGAGTATAACTATTTTATTAGTCTTCCCCTGAGGTTTAATCACTAAATCATTTATCAATAAGTAGTAGGAACATAAATGAACACTATTATATCATACTTATATACTAGACTATACTGACATTTATAGTTCCGAAATTATTCTAAATAGAATCCTATGATCTATTGTTCTTCATTACCCTAATCAATTTTCCATAAAATCTAAGTAGACATGACTCAGTAAAATATTTTAATAGAGATAAGTCTGTAAATTTTTGCTCTTGACTCAAATTTAACTGTCCTTTCTCTAAGCCTTGCGGTTATTCCTCCTCTAGAACTTCTGGTGACAAATGTTTTTGTTTTCATAAGACATATACCTTTTCCCATGATTATACTTAGTCTCTTCAGGTTGAGTTCAAGTAAAGAGACATGAAATAGCTTGAATAGTCATTTTTTTAGAATATTTTAGTGGTCCAATATGAATACTGTAGTACAAATCCAATGAGTATTAAATTATAACTCAATATAAGGGTCTCAGTAATTTATATCTCACCAATTATATATGGCTTACAATCTTATAGTTGGTATAAAAATATATGTAATAATTGAGATTCTACTCAAAGACTTTATAATTAATATTGATATGTATTGTAATTGTATTGGTTATATATTTTGATTGTAATGATAAAGAATGTAGAAAACAAGACCAAAAATCACCTTCTTATATACCCAATAATTTTCCAAAGAACCCCTTGATTTACCAGTCCTATACATGACTAATGACACCTCATTCTAGCTAATACACCTGTCTAACAACATAAGGAATTACAAATAAGTTAATTAGAATGATATCACCTGCCAAAATCCTGGATTAATAGGGATAATCCATCAAAAATAAAGAAAAAGCCAAAAAGAGATTATATGTGTGTAATATCGTAAAATAAAAGACTAAAAAACGAAATAATAACACTAAATATTATAGAATATTAAGGAGGATCAACAGTAGAAATGATGGGGATAATTAAGACAATTGACTACGTGAAATCCCCATCAAAAAATAACCAATGTTGACTGCGAAACACTACACAATATAGGGGGTGGACTTGCTATCAAGTCCCCAACCTGAAATCAGAAAGAACTCAGATGGAACTCAGACTGAACTCATACTGAACTAAGACTGAAATCTACTTGAACACCCACCTAGAACTGTTCTGATGAGTGGTTTTCACCCCTGATTGTATGGCTCCTTTGTCAATAGCTCAATGCGTGTTCAATCTGTGGTGAATTTGAGTCCAATGTTGTGGACTTGCTAACAAGTCCGCCCCCCATATTGCGCAGTGAAACCACTGAGAAACCCAAAAAAGGGTGTGAGATGTGGGGTAACTACATGCATTCCTTGGCAAGAAATTTCACAGGTAAATCCTTGACTAATTTAGGCATATATAATCTTGGTAGTGAAATATAGGTGCCAAGCTTGAGGTTATTAATGAAATTAGTGCATATAATAAGGTCAATGCATTTGTAATTAAGCTAGGACACTAAATAAGCACCTGTTGCATATTTTAGTGTGGTTCCCCACTGTGGGCATAGAATGTGGAGTAATTAAAGTGTGAAAAATCTAATTTTTATGAAAATGAAGCTATTCACTTGGGAAAAATGCAGGCAGTATGTGGCCAATACACAGAAGCCATTTCTTGCATAAAAACACCAAAATTGAAGATTGTTATTTTTATGCATTTGAGTAGCCAAATCAATAGTCCTAATTAAGAAAAATTGATCTGTAAAATAGAATTTTTAATGTTATTAAATTTATAGCACATATAGTCATCTTTTAAGTGATTTAAAGTGCATTTCTTGTTTTTCACATAAAACAATGAAAACAACAGCTTTAAGTCTACTTAAAAACTATGTAGCCTTATGTTTAAGGTCCTTAAGATTAACCTAGAATATTCCAACTTAATATTAAGTACATAAGACTTATAAAAGGTGGATATATGCATGTATATAAGGTGATATAATAGCATATATTGTATTTTATCATAATTTTTACTTATGTATACAACTTGTGTACCTATATTTATTTTTCCCATGTATAGTACATGTGTTTAGAATGATTTATAAGTACTTTTTAATCATTCCTGGGGATATCCAGGCTTATAAGTCTCCTAATGATATCATACAAATCCCTCCTGGAGATACATCTAGTGCTCCTACTGTAATAGCTAATGCTATAAGCACTACTCTTCCACCCACTGAGGCTTTAACCATTGATAGCACATCTCTTCCAGATTATACTCAACAAGAAAAATCTTTCTAACCCAAGGCCGAATTTCCTTTATTCATTGAATTAGATTTTGCCATGCAATCTTCTTCTACAAATGTACTGAATTCTGTGAGAGTACTCTCTCCCTCCATGTCCCCACAAATTTTCTTGCAAGTAAGTTCATCATTTCTTTTATTCTTAAATACCAAATTCTAATTTTTATTTTCTTCAAATGTTTTAGTGAATCAATTTTCTTGGGATGAGTTCCCCAACCTCTCCCATTTGTTCACTCAATGAAAATCTTTTTGTTTCTCTGTCTTATCTTTGACGCCATGTCATCATTTTATAAAGATGCTCCTTCGTTTTCAGAAAGAAAATTAAATTCCGGCTATCATCATATTGAAATGATAGGTCAATCAATGAAAAAAATTAGTTCTAAATCAATCCCTTGTTTTTCTGCAGATCCCAATAACTTCATCATGTCAAAGAATGGAAAGGATTCCCTGCCAGATTGGATGGTGATTATGATTAATCATTATCTTCCTTCATTTCCTTCTGATCAGAATTTTTACTTAATCACTTGTACATAATCTAATATTAAACTATGCTTCCTCTAATAACAATCATCATAAAAAATTGTAACATTCATCAAAAATCATGAGCAAAGTTCTTAGTGCTTTAAGATGCACTTGCCTCTTCCTTGTATAAAATTTTTCCAGAGAGAACTTACGTGTGATCTCTTTACTATCTTTAAATGAATTTCAATTTGTTAATTAACCATTATTGTCTGAGACGTTTCATGATTTCAGATGCCTGAATTAGGCGCTCCATCTGCCAATCTTCTTCAGCTAAACTTACCACTTTCTGCTAAGTCTAAAGTAGCCTTCTGATTTTCCCAGAAAGCTGTTCCTCTATTTAGTTCACCCACTTCTTTATGTCCCCTTGAAAATTTTTAATTATTAAATCCGGAAAATCTACTTTGAGTGCTAATGCTAACTGCTTATTCAGCCATAGTTTTTTTTCCATCACTAGTGCCCTATCCATCACAGCTGTGTCATAGCCTTATATGAGTCCCCAAATAAAACTTAACATACTGATGATAGTTTACACTCTTTCCAGAGTAAATGTATTTAATTTTGTTAGTAAATACTCTTCATAAAGGTAATTATGGTAGTTTTTTCTTGTTCCAGAGGTAATTCTTGTATTAATGGAACCCCTCTTGGGTAGAATCTTTTGATCTTATTGGCCCCCACATGTTGATTCAATTCAGTACCATCCAATACCTCCAATAATTTTTTTCTGATCCTATAAGCAACATTTCATCTGTCTGAAAACATTTTTCCCATTGACTCTCAAGGCTTCTGTTGTATACTAATACTGAGTCCCCTGTATTAAATTGTTTCCTTAATCTATGAACAAAGTGCTCATCCCAATAACTGACTTTCTCCTGATCTGCATCATTCTTTCATATGCCTTTTACATGAGCTCATCTGTACTTTTTAATTGTGCTTGTTTGCTAAAATTAAATCTCTTTAGAGTGCACATGATCCCAATAAAATCCTAGAAAAGATTCAGCTTCTACATCAATAGGTAATACTTCCCTTTGAAGAAACATGATTTCATAAGGTGAAAATTCTGTCATCCTTTTCACTGAAATCCTATCTGAAAATAAAACTAACAGAAAATAATATTGCAATTTTTCCCCATTAGTTCCACATAACTAAAATAGCACATCTTTTATCACTTGATGCCCTCTCTCAGTCATTCCTCCTGCCTCTGGATAATACAGTGTTGCAAACCAATTTTTGGCACCAATTCGTTTGACTACATCTTGAAATTCTCCTGAAAATTCAGTGCCAACATCCATTGTTATCATCTTCATTACCCCATATCTATACACCTATTCCTTCTTCAAATACTCAGCCGCATTACTTGCCTTAAGATTAACTAAGGGAACTGATTCTACCCATCCTGATAAATCATCTCTGTCTGAAATCAGATACTTACATCACCCTTCTTTAATATGGACTGCATCTAAGCTTATCCTACAAAAAATATTTTCTTTACCTGTGACCCTTCCTTTCTCTTTTGGCTTTCTGTAGCTCCTGAGCTGACATTCTGGACAAGATTGAACCAAATCCATGACCTCTTCTCTCGTATTAGGCCGCCAGAATCATTATTTGACTCTTCTATTAGTCTTGGCTTGTCCCCTACGCCCCAAATTTTCATGTAATTCTCTCAGAATCTTCTCTTTTCTGTCTCTATCCATTACAACTAGTTGCAACATAGAAAAATTTTCTCTCCATATCTTCCCATCCTCAACATAATATTTTCTGGTGTGTTTCTCTACTTTTTTCCACAAGTCTTCATTGCACTCTTCTGGTCAACTATTTCCCTCCAAAAAAATTCTCAGCAATTCTGCTTCTTCAATTGGCCTTTCAATTAAATCCCCATCTTCTAATGGCATATAACTTTCTTGACCTGATATAGAGTCATCATCCTCTTCTGATTCCCCAGTATCATTTATCCATGCTTTTCTTGGTACTATACTATATTCCACATCTAGTGCTGTTATCCTTCCTTTTAAGGATCTCCTAAAACTTTCTTCTAATAAACCTTAGTGCCTCCATTCCATCACAATCCCCTGATAACTTTTTATCACTGAAATCCTTTAGTTTAGTGTCTTTACAGACATTCCAAAATGATAGTTTAAAATCTTCATGGATGCTCCCTGATGAAATTTTAACCTCTTCCCAGACACCTTTCACTAGTTTTAACTCTTTGAAGACACTCCCTGATGATAGTTTACCATATTTTTCGACTCTAGTCATTATTTTTAAGTCTTTGCAGATGTCATGCTTAAACCTCTGATAGAAATAATCTAGCCCATTTATCCACTTTTTATCTTCTTCAAATTTTTCTGTCTCAGAGTCTTATTCACACAATGGCCTTCTAGATAAAGAATCTGGAATTGTGAAAGATTTTACAGGTTTATGAGCCAAATAAAAAGAAATAAATTAATCTGAACCACCCATCTAGTCATAGGCACATCTGGTAAGCTTTGAATAACAATTATCTGCACAAGTGGTAGTGAATCAATCTGAAACTCAAAATTTTTCCCCCAAATAATCCATCACAACTTCTTCAGAATCTTTGAAACTCCACATAACTCCAATTTAGACTGTGAGTACCTAGACTCTATCCTTATAAAAGTCTCTGATTCATAAAGGACAGGCTTATACTTACCTTCATTATCCTCTTGCTTCAAGACTGGGCCTACTGCAGACACACTTAAATCCACTGCTAGAGTAATCTTTTCAGTTCCTTGTCCATATTCCAATTTCTTTAAGAAAATATCTTTCCATACAATTCTCTTCAAAAATTTGAATGATTTTTCACATTCCTCCGTCAAATACCAGAAAACATCTTTCCTTGTCAAGAACCTTATTTGAGAATATAACAAGGCAAAATCACAAATAAAAATTCTTACATATGTGCAAGTACCTAAAAACCCTCTAACTTCAGTAGTTTTTTTGGTCTTGGCCACATAAGTACCTTTTTTTTCTTTTTTTTTCAATGATCCTCCCTTTCCTACATACAAAATGCCCAAAAATGTCTAGCACTTGCACACAGCATGAAAATTTTGATCCTGAGACTTTTATTCCAGACTCCTCTATCTCAAAAAGTACCCTTTCAAGAGTGATCACATAATTCTAAATGAATCTTTTGGTTCTTGGATTCTCCCCCAGAACCTTTCCATTATAATTAGTTACTGGCTCTTTTATACCACTGTTTTCAATAAAAATTCCCACATATTTTGGAATTTCATTTTGTAATATCAACATCATCTGCCCCTGATACACTTCCACCAAGCTTTTAGTGCCCTTCAGTAACCTTGTTAATCAAAATTGCCCCAATGGAGTTTCAAACATAGTCATAGGCCTTGAAAATATATCTAACTTTCACTCATTGTATACTCTCATAATGTCTCCTAATCCATAGCATGCTCCTCCTGCAAAAGATTCCACAAACCCCTCTGGTGTTGGTGGGAATCCTGTGTCCTTTACTGTAACATTTTTCATCTCTCTTGAATAATGAACAACCCTTAATTTCCTTTTGTGTTTAACAACACAAACAACTTTAACTGAGTAATGAGACATTAAATTTTCATACATTCCAGACCTTAACCTCTCCCTAATTAGTTCTGTATACTCTTCTCTTATAGCCACTGGTATAGGAAATGCTTTCTTTTGCCACAGCCCGTGAGGTATAACTAGAAAAATATAAGTTTATCCATGTGTATGCTTCAATGATCCTCTTTCCTCATTTGTAAACACAATAGCCTTTTCCCTAAGTACCATAACATGTAAAAACAAGTTCTTTTCCTCTTGCAATAACCAATCTTCTGGTGCAAGATTAACAATCCCAATTCTTTCCAAATTTATCCTATAAGTAAGTGTAGGTTCAGGTGTATCATAAGTATTTCTTGATAGTTCTGGCCTCTGTAAAGGTATATTTAAATCCAACATTGGTACATTTACTGGTTTATACTTTGATGCTAGACAGCCCCAGATACTACCTTCATTACTTAAAAATAGACCTTTTCTAATACAACATTGAGTTGAACTTACATCCTGTTTTTGTCTTTTATTATTAATATAAGCATAAAGAAATCCATAATTAAAGAAATCAAAAATACTAGACACAATACACTCTATAGTAGTATTACCAAGACACCTATGAAGTACCACTTTACCTATGCCTGCTTGGACTTACTGTTCACTATCCAGGTTCCTCTCATCCTGGGAGATAGTAATGCCTAAAATTCCAGCCCCTAATGATAAGATAGGTTTCTCTGTGGCAGAAACCCATTCCCTTCCTCCACATAAAACTCTCCTTCTTTCTCTAAACTCACAGCTCCAACATACTTAGTTTCCCAGTCACCATTCTTAGGTGCTACTAAGTCTGCTGGTACTAGAATACCATCATGAACCATAATCCTAATTCCTATATTTTTATTTCACAATAATGTATATTGGCTGAATAATCCATCAAAAACGGTCATCATAAAACTTGATTTACCACACCCATTGGAACATAAAAATGCAAACCATTTGATTTCCCTACAACTCACATCTTAAGATACTCAGCTACCATTATAACTGGTAACCTAGCACCACCAATACCTGTGAAAGTTCCTTTTCAATCTTTAAATGGAAAATATAATTCCATTGTGTTTCTGCTGAAACCACATTGATCTGAGAAACAGTATCCAACAGTGCTCTGATCTGTTTTCCATTAATTATAAATGTTAGATACCCTAATGGACCTGCATAATATGGAACCCTTAACAATCCAAAAACTGGCTGGAATGCATGATACACCATATCATACTCAGAACAATTAGAAACTCTTTGCTCCCCAAATTTTTCAACTATTCCATTCACTTCATCTGGCACTACAGCTTTTAGCACCCCAAATGGAACTGAAACTGTTGTATGTAAATGTTTCAAACCTTAATTTTCAGCTGCTTTTGGAAATTCAGAGTGAACTAGGAACTGCATCTTCCATTAGGTTTGAGCCACCTTCTTACCTGATTTCTCTCTTCCAGGTGGATTTTTAGGAGTATTATGCCTAGCTCCAGGAATCCCTTCAGCTGGTACCACTCTTTGCTGTACTAATTCTGGCTCCATCAACAATGGTTGGTCCTTGACCTGTTGATCCATGCCGTAATCCATTTTATTCCCAGTTTAATCCTCCATTTCAACATCTTCAAGTGATTCTGGAGTATTCTCCCTCCTCATTATCTTCAGGGCTGACATACTTAGAATCCTCCCTCCTTGGCCTTTTAATAGTCTGTGTTGCCATCTTTTTATTCTTAGTGGAAAACATCTTTAACCACTGTAGAAATACTTATACAGTTGCCTTGATATAAGCAAAATCCAAGGGTGTTGGATAAACAGAAAGAAACCCTTTCCCTTTGAGTAAAATAAGAGTTCACAATTAAATAAGCTATAATGTGTACTTTATATTAAAAAGACTTGTTGACCAATACAGATTTGTTGAATTTGGGATGATAGGGACCTGTTCAAAATAAAACAAAACTGAAATGCAACAAAAAGTTACACCAAAGAAATGATATTTTGAAAAGAAAATGATTTAAAAGTTTTTAAATTTTATAGATTCTATAAAGAAGGTTATCAATTTGAATCACTAAGGATAAGAGCTATCCAATGGTACCCTATATGTTGATATTAATATAAGGTGTTGTTGCCTTATGTTAAATATTGTTAAATTATGTTTAAATTATAAAAAAGACCCTTATACTTGAAATTAATAAGTTGAAAATAAGTAAAGGGCTAAGCCATTTTTTTCCTATGAATTGCCTCCTTCTGGAATTCCTAATGATACCTTACATGTATTTTCTCTACAATAATTCAGTGATATAGTAGCATAATAAATTTAATAACCAAATTTTTCCACTGTGACTAAACTTTCCCCTTGTTAGCAAGTTTTTCCACAATGAGCTCTTTTTACCATAATGAGCTAATTTTTTCACCATGACCAAATTTTGCCACAGTGACAGAGTTTTCCCACAACACTTTGCTTTTGCACTGGAAAATCACCAGAGCAAGCCAGAATGCACAGGAGAACTGGAGCTCTGTGGCCATTCCATGAGCACACCACATCCACAAATAATACTTAAAACCACTACCTCAACTAAAAAAAATTAATAAACAGAAGATAGAATAAAATCTGGGCTATCCAATGATAATAATCACCTTCCAAAATGCCAAATATCCAGCTGGATAATCCAGAAAATAGCTACTAATCTTCAAAAAATAAACACAAGAGAGCCCCAGAAAATACCCAAATAGTAAAGAATCACCCCATAAATCCAATAAGACTATTACCTAATCCATAAAAACCATATTTCTTCATTATAATCAGAAATCCTTCAAAAGTGACCACATTTTTAATGATAAATAAATTCATATTGAATTTTTTTTAAAAATAACCCTTTCTTTTTGATGAAAATATCTAAATAGACCCCATAAAACCAAAATAATCTAAAATCTAGTAAATAGCATAATCCATAAAAATTGACACCATAAAGCCCACCCATATTTAGAATGCCACACCATGCTGCAGTAAGTGGAGTTTCAACTGCTCCTTCTTTTGCCTTAAAATCCAATACCACAAAAGCTACTGCAATATAAAATGATTTTGCATTCTTATCTTTTGTTTCAAGATCCTTGCCTTTAATGGATTTTCCTTCAATCGCTTTTTTATTGATATTATCAATGACCCTTTCTCACATCCCTAAATCTTCACCCATGAGAATTTTTGTACCTTTTTCCAAAATTAGCATCCTTCCATCCTCATAAACCACCCCTTCTTCTTTATCCTTCTGAAGTGCATTAAATCTCAACCTAGTATGACCTTATTTATTAAATTAAAAACGTAACATAGCAGAAGAATGCAATGGTTGAGGAGTAAACCTAGGCTTAGGTTTAGCTGTGTCACTCAGCTTCTTCTCCAGCTCATCAATCCTAGCCATTACTAAACCTAGATCCCATGCTGACACTTTCATTTTTGGGGTTGCTTCTGGTTGATATGACCCTGTACTTTATGATACCTCTATTACCTCTAAGTTATACAAAGAATCCATAGATGCTTGGTGCTCTACACAATGCACTTTATTTCAGCTTCTACTTCTGTCTCTACCTCCTCTAATCCTGGGTATTTATCATTCTTGTTGTGGAAGTCTAAAGATTAGTGTGGAACTAAGTTTTATTTAAGGAGGATATTGGAAGTCTATTATAAAGATTAGAAAGTCCAATCTAATCTTATATAATTTTTATTTGAAATAATGGATGGTATTTATGTTGTGAAAGGGTTAGTTTTACAAGATTAAACAAATATTTCATGGTCAAGAAATGTAAGTATAGGCTTATAAGTGCATGGAAATAAAATGAAGAAGTCTAAGGAACATTTGGGATTTTCAGGAAATTATTATGATTTTTTAACTATTTTTATTAATTTTATAAAGTATTTTTTTTTTCACAATTTACTTAACTTATATGATTTTTAATTAGATGAATATGGCTTCACAGACTACAAAAATTATTTAGGAATGTAGAGGAGAAGTAGCTTTATCATCTTTATTTTATTTAGATTCTTTTTAAGGTTTTAAGGTTCTAATTGAGTCCAGAAGTCTTTACAAGCTCCAGAATGCTCTGCACAGGCTGCATTTGAACTCTAAGATACTCTGGCTAAAATCCAGGATGCTCCAGGTGGGGAAAATCTAGCACATGACCTAAATATCCATATAAAGCTGTAGACTCAAAATTAGATGAGAAATCCTATCATACAGTTAAGAAAAATATATCACATCATATCATTAACAACAACTATGCATATCAACAATTATTAATCTTTAATACTCTTATAAAAATAACACTTTATATAACACTTTATATATATTATTCCACAAAATATTTACATATACTTATAGGGTATCGTTTTAAAGGTCTCATAATCATGGACTTGATTATAACATCTGTTCACACATATATTAATTCAGAAAAATATAAATTTTCAATCATTTAAAAAGCTTTTCTGGTACAACTTTACTGTTGTATTTTCTTCATCAAAACTAAAAGTACACTGATTCTACATATCAAACTGTTATTTTAAAATATTCAACTAGTTTTTTTACTAAGTAGACTTATTAACTTAGTTAATTTTGAACCCATATTTTACTTAAAGAGACAGGTTTTTATTAGATTTATCCAACTCCCTTGGATTCTGCTTACAGAAAGGCAACTGTAAGAGTCTTTCTGCATTGATGGTGCCCAACATGAGGTTTGACTTCTATGGCTTTTAATCCATCTTACTTGGTATCTGGACATGCTTAGCCTTCAAGAGGTTTATTTAAAAAACACTTATTTCATTTTAACGGTGTGGCAGGCTTAAGTTTAGTAGGACGCTAAAGTTTATTATAAAGGAATTTTTGGAAGATTATTGTTGAGATTGGAAAAGCCAATATAATTTTAAAATGTTTATGTTTAAAAGAATGAGTATTAGAAGTGGCTTAAAAGGGGTTACTTAAACAAGTCAATGAAAAATGAATAATTAACAGTCAGGAAATGCAAGTATAAGTCTAAAAGTGCATTGAAATTAAAATCAGGAGTCTCAAGAACCTTTGGGAATTTTCTTGAAATTTTTACTATTTTTCTACAATTTTTAATAATTTTATAAAGGATTTTTGTATATTTTTAATTTTTCATAATAAATTTAGCTTTGATAATTTTTTACTAGATGAATAGGGCTGTGAAGACTACAAAAATTAGAATGGTTTATAAAGGAGAAGTAGCTCTATTATATATCATTTTTCTAGATTTTTAAGAAGTATTAAAAAGGTTCTAATTGAGTCTAGAAGTCTGTACAAGTTCTTTACAAACTCCGGTTAACTCTGGATAAGCTCCGGAATACTCCGGTTAGGGAAAGTAGGGCACATGACATACTATGCATATAAAGCCTGTAGACTCAAAATTAGACTGATATAGGGAGGAGAACAGTCTAACAACTTAATAAAAATTCACAACAACACATATTATTAACAATATTTATTACTTACATAAAAAATTATAAAATTGTAATACCCTTATAAATATAACACTTTTACATAACATTTTATTAAATTAACTCATCATAATATATAATAACTTTTAGGGTACCATTTTAAAGGTCTCATCATCAGGGATCTTATTTTAACAACTAAATATTATAAAAATAAAAGCTTCATAAAAACATATTACTCAATCCTTTATATAACTTTTATAAATACAGCTTCATTGTTGTGTTTCTCACTCTCATTATAAAGAACACTGTTTCAACATCTCAAAACTGTTTATAAAAAATAGTTTATTGGTCATTTAATATCAACTATAGACTATAGCTTAGTTAATTGTGAACTCTTTATTTACTTAAATGGATAGGGGTTTACTTGGTTTATCCAACTCCCTTGGATTGTGCTTACAGAAAGGCAACTTTAAGAGTATTTCTACATTGGTGGTGCCTAACATGGGGTTCAAATTCTCTAAGTTTTAAAAGAAACTACTTGATATCTGGACTATCTTAGCCTGAAAGAGGGATGTCTAGCAAACACTTATATTCATTTAATGGTTTAATCTTATGATTTTGGGATGTCATTTGCTATTGGATCTGGTGTTTTTGCTGCTGGTGTACCCGTTAGGGCACCAGTAAGTATTGTATCTTGGGATGGAACAAAGTTTACTGGTAAAGATTTAGAGGTATTTTTATTTAGGTATTTAACTGCTGCTGGATTGGATTGAGCTTAACCTGTGGATATGGTAAAGCAGATTATGTTTTTTATGGGAGATATAGAGGTTGAAGAAGAGGGTATTGCTATGGATGGCTATAAAGGTCAAAATTAAGAAAAGCTGAAGATGGAAATGGAAAAGGTGGTGGCCAAAGGTTTATTCATTGGAGGATCTGAAGAATATTACTAGGAAATGGGAATCAAAAGGTGGTGTAACATCTCTGGGTTAGTATTATCAGTTTATGATTGAATTTCAGGTGGTTTTGGATTATTTGTTGGAGTACAAAATTTTATATAATGATAATGTATCAAAGTATGTTTTTTGGGATACTTTAGGGGAAAAGTTTAAGAAAGACATTTTGATGCTGCTCATTAGTTCTAATTTGATGAAGAATCTCCCAGATAGAGAAACTAGGATTCCTGGCATGCAGGTGCTAAAGAAATTTATTTTAAAAAATCTGGATACTCATAATTCTGTTGATTTGAACTCTGGAGAAGATGTTTTGGTCAATCTAGAGGTAGAAGATTACGGTGTAGAAGATTTAGTTACTGTTTAAATTTTGGATTAAGATATTCCTGAAGATATTATTTTTGATAACAATTCTGTTGGGAAAGAAGAGGTTTCTGAAGAAAAAGATATTTATTTCACTATTGAAGGATTTTTTGGATTGTGGGAAAGATTTTGTGTTGGATAATTTGGAGTTGGATTTGGAGGATTATTTGCCTCAGGGTTTGTCATCAGGAGAAGAGATTTTCTGCATTGAAGATGTGGAAATGGTTTATGGATTAAGTATAAGTATGGAGGATTTGGTTCAATCTCAGGAAGAGATTTTAAAGGTGGATGCTGTTGTTCCTGCACTAATGGATGGTTCAGAGGCATTGATTGATGGGGTGAATAACTGGTATTCACCTAAAATTTGGAAAAAGGTGTGTGTTTATTTTAGTCCTTTAGTAGGACAAATTCTGGTGGTTTTTTTTTGTGGTTTAAGGATTGGGTGGATATACCATTAGGGAAAATTTATAGATTTCAATTAAAGGATCTCAAAAATTTAATTCCTCCAAAATGAGGATAAACTATCTTTAAATAGGCTGGATCTTCTATATCTTTTATTTGAATTATTTTGGATTCTTTTATTCCCTTCAAGAATTCTATGAAGACCCCCATTTTTTGGGGTAGTAATGGCTGATCACTCTAATGTTGTAATCTCTCTTCAACATGAGATCCCGGATTTTTATTCTCTTCAGAATTTTATGAATACCCTCATTTTTTGGGGGTAGTAAGGGCTGATTGCTCTAATAGGGGGTATCAATGTTCAGGGATCCGCAATTAGGGATCAGGAATTTTTTTTTCTGGGATCAGACATTATTAATTGTGGTAGATTCTTATCCACTAGCCCCAGGGCTAGTGGATAAGGAATCCATGATAATGCATTATCCCGCCTCTTATACCCCAATTTCCATTCTAATTCCTGATCCCAAACTCATCTCAACCATGATGGATTTGCAAGAAAGTCAAATGACTCATAATTGCTGATGCCATCCTTAAGTCTTTCCTCACTCTATGCTACTTAGTTTTGGTGGAGAACACTTAAGTTTTTTTTCTATATACACACCCCAACTGCACATTTGGTGGTGAATTTCCACTTCCCTCATCACATAACCCTTCCACTGGCAACAATGAACCACCTCTCTACTAGGAAGCTACTTCACTCAACAATGAATGCTATTACTTTTCTTTTAGTTCTTTACTATAAATCTAACTCTGATTTGGAAGATGCTTTAGCTTATATGTGTTTTCTTTCCAAAAAGTGTTACATCATCAACAGGGGGCCAAATCTTTATCATGATCCCCGATATGATCTGGCCTCCATTCTCAACATTCCTCATTTAAACTTCACCCAACTTTTTAGAACTTCTCCTGATTCTTTCTTCAAACTTTATCAACTCAGCTACAATCATCCTATCTTTCATAACAATTCCCATAACAAACAGCGTAATCCTGCCATACAACTTGCTGTTGCACTATGTTGCTTTGGCTCAAATGGAAACGGTGCTTGTGTAAGACATTTGGATAATCTCTTTAACATAGGATATGGTACCATGATATTATATACCAAGCACTGTATGATTGCTATCCTTTCCCTCAAGTCTTAAACACTTGCTTGGCTAACTCCAGAACAGGGACTTGAATCCTCTCAAGTAATGCAAGCTGAAGGTTTCCCTGGCTGTGTAGTATTTGTTGATGGCACAACTATACCTTTGAGTCAAAAGCCTGCTCATGATGGCAACCATTATTTTGATCACAAAAAAAGGTTTCTTCAAAATCTTCTCCAATTTCTCATCCTTCATAAACTAACTTTTTATCTTCTTTCTAGATACTCTATTACTGTTCAACTTGTATGCGATGTGAGTAAAAAACTTATTGCTTTTCATAGTGGCTACCCTGGCTCATGTCATGACTCTTCTGTCTTCCAAAGAATGAGGATTTCTCAAAACCCTGACTCATACTTTGTTGAATCTCAGTACCTCCTTGCAGACTCAGCATATGCAAGTGTGAAGTACATTATAGCTGCTTTCCGTGGTGCAACCCAAGAAAATGACCCCAAAACTAAATTTAATTATCACCTTGCCCAATCAAGAGTACAAATTGAACATGCTATAGGTATTTTAAAGGGACGATTTTCTAGTCTTTGGGAGCTCAGAATCCAATTTCAAAAAAAATTGGAGATCAAAACTGCAAATCATTGGATCATGACTTGCATTATACTAACGGGAATCGAACTGCACTCCAAAATTTAGGTTCATATATTGACTAAATGTCATATATATCGTGGTAATTTTTGAAATTACTATTAGTGGGTCACTTTGCACTCTTCATTCTCTATGTATTTCCTTTTACTCAGCACTCTGTAAGTGGCATTAATTTGCTCATTTTACAGGGGGAGGTGTCAAGTAAATTGGAATTATTTTTTTTTATTTTCTTATTTTTCCTAGTTGACAATAATAGAGCAATTGTGTTCTTAGTCCTAGAAGTAATAAAAATTATATTTTAAAAATTAATTATTATAATATTCAGTTGACTTTTGTACTGATAATTTTAATTTTATTTGTTTCAGTTGACAAATTGTGCTGACAATAAAATTTTATAAAATTCATATTTAATTATTTCAGTTGAAATGAAGTCCTGGTAGTTAATAATTCAGTTGATTTAAAAATCCTGATAATCATTCTCATAAAATTGTTAATAAAAAATTTAAATTTATTTCTTCAGTTGATTATATTATAATCCTGGTTTTAAATTTTTTTGAATTAATAAATTGATTATTATTTTAGTTGATTTTATCCTGAAAATTTTATTTTATTATCTTTCTTTTAAATATAAAGTAAATATATAAATTAATTCATCTTATTTTCTCCCTCTCTCATTCCAGTAAAAACTAGAAATGACTGATCAAGGTATCTATGCTGCACGTGAAGAAAAATTGGATTTGATTGATTATGATGAGGCTACTTCTGTGAGTTCCCATTTAACCAGTAGATTATCTCAAATTAATCAATCACTGCCCCAATCAGGATGTAGAAATGGAGGAAGTGGAAGTTCTGGTGGAAACAACTCAGGAACAGAAACCTATTATAAACCCCCCAGAAGGACTTCCAAAAGGCTTCAAGATAAAAAAGATGCCATTGACTCAACAAGTAAAGAACCTGTCAACACATATAAAGTAACTAAGGACAGAAAACTTGAAATTGAGGTCAAGAGTAGATGCTTTAGAAGAAAAGGTAAGAAAAATAGATGTTTTTCTTCAAGAGAAGAGGAAACCTCCTCCCCACAGGGATCTTTAGCAATTGGCTCCCCAGCAGCCAGAGAAAGTGGAAGTATTCAAGTGGCAGTGGGATTGGCTGAACACTCAGTCAGTGAGATTACCTGTCTCAAAACCAACAGACGCCCCAAGCAGGTCCATCCAGACAAGACCAAGTCAACCCAACACCTCCTCACCCCTATCAAGGAGGAAGAAGAAGAAAAAACAATATGATCTTTCCCAGAAAACCTTGGTAAGCCCCTCTATTGATTCTCAAGTACCATTTCTTGTAACTAATTCAGTTCCCTCAGGTAATTATGGAAGAGGAGATGAGACTGTGATTACTGTAGAGAACAGTAGACAAATTGCTCAAATTTCAAATTTATCTAATCCTTTAGTTCTAATTGCTACCTCAATGATAAATCCTGATATGGCTGTTATTGATGAGACATTTGAACCTGAGTTTTATGAGATTCTGGAAAGTTACTCTGTTTCCTTACTGAGAAACATTCCAGATGTAGCTAACATCAATGATAAATATTTGAGAGATATTATTGCCAAACATAACCATATAATGGACAACATGCAATCGACTCAGAAATATAATAGTTTGTTAACTGAGCAGGGTTATCAAGCATTAAGAAGTGAATCACAGAGAGTCTCTGATGAATTGTCTCATTACAAAGCAACCCATGAAAAGAAAGTTGCTTTATGGCAAAATATCAAAAATGATTTGTCTAAACTGAAAGATACTGTATCTGCCTGTTGCCAGGAGGTGGAGATAGACAAGATGAATCTGAAAAGATTGAATGACCAATTTTCATCTTTTCAAAATAAGAATCAGTTATCTTTTTCAACAATCAATGAGGGTTTATCTAGTCTTCCAAGATTGAAAACTAGACTAACAACCATTGAGGAGAAAATGAACTCATTGTTTATTGATGAATAGTATTCTGAGATTTCTTTAAAAGAACAAATAGCACAGGATTCCCCAGAGTTACCTGTGGCTAGTTCATCTAAAAAAAATTAGTTCCAGAAATACATGTTGATACCCCTGAGTTTCCATTAAAAATTAATGATGCACCAGGACCTTCAACAGAGGGATTAACCAATGAGATTACTGCACAACTAGAGAAGTTACAGCTGCTCCTTACTCAGAAACAAGCTTGTACTATGGAGACTCCTTCAAATTAAAAGAATTGGCCAAAACTTGACCAGTATCCAACATTTGATGGTGATTCTTCTTCTGATTGGCAGAAATTTATTTGCAGAATTGATAACTTAAAAAATTCTTATAAACTCCCAGATGAGGAAATTGTGTCTAAGTTAATTTCTTTGTTTACTAATCTTGCCCAAATGTGGTATGAATCTGTTCTCCTGGATGGGAATGACTACTCATGGGATGATTGGAAGAAATTGATTAAATCACAATTTAGTGGCTCCAAGTTCAGAATGGCTCAACAAAGGCAGTATGAGGAAACTAGATATAGCTCTTCTACTGATAAACGTATTGAGTTCTTAATGAAACTTGTAAAAATCTTGAGGGCAATGGACTCAAATATGGAGTTTGAGTTATGGAAGGACAGGATCCTTTATAAATTACCAATGTCTCTGATAGACTTAATAGTAGCTAGGACTGAGTTCTCCAGAGAACCCTCTTCTTTCATTAATACTTGTAATGAGATCCTCCTAAACAATAAGTATGATTCCAGAAGATTCATTCCTAGGACCCCTTTGGAGAAACCCTCCACTTACCAACAGAAACCTCTGGAAAAGGTTGGTAAACCTTCTGCCCCTGTTGCACCAAAAAAGTATGCAACAAACACTTGCTTCAAGTGCAACAAGCCTTGGCAGAAAGGCCATGTTTGTGACAAGAAGATAAATCTTGTAGAACAAACAGAGGAGCATGATGATGTCCCAGTAGCACTGGATGATACGTCAAGTGATTGTGCCAGCAATATTTCATATGAGTCTCAACAAGAACTCTTGATTCTGGAAGAGGATATTCATTACTTAAATACCATTGATATTGATAATAATTCTTTATCTACAATTGAAGATTCTGAGATTATAAAGAACATTGAGGATAGCTCAATTGTTATTGCCCCTCTCAAGACACTTGTCTTGATTAATGAAACAAGCATTGAAGTTGTTCTGGATTCTGAAGCTGGAGGAAGTGTAGTTTCTGAAAGAGCACTTGCTTCAGTGGATCAAGACTATAAATCAAAACTGATGCCTATCATTTCTGAAAACTGGTGAGGTTATGGCTCTGTTTTGTCCCCCATTGGTAAATACAAAGCCACAGTGTTTTTTAAATATAACCATGGTTTTGTAAGAGCTATTTGTGATTTTGTTGTCATGAAGAATGATAACTTAAGCAATTGGTTTATTGTAAGGAATGATATTTTAACCAAGTATGGCATAAAATTGGATCCCTCAAACAAATGTTTCACAATGGGGATGAATAGGAAGAGGAAATTCAAGATTTCTTCCTCCAAAAAATTATTAAAACCAGAATTGAACACATGTAATTCTGTAGTTCAATATAAAGGAAGATCTACAAAAGAAATGAATGCCCTTATGTCTGAAATTGACAATGCTTCTTTTGGAGAACAACTTTCTGGTGAGGATAAAGATTCCATCATTAACTTGATGAAGTCATTTCCTATGGCCTTTGCTCATGGGTCACATGAACTAGGATTAGTTAAAGAGGAAATAAAACTTTCATTGTCTTGTCCATTAACTGATATACCACCTAATTTAAAGAAGAAGCCTTATCCTGCTTCTCCCACAAAGAGAAAAGATATTGAAGACAATATCTCTACCCTTTTAAAAATGAATATTATTGAAAAGGTAGTTGAAACACCTAAATATTGTGTTATCTCACCTGTCCTAATTTTTATGAGAAAGATAAAGCCAGGTTATGTGGTGATTATAGAGAACTAAATACTTATACTGTTGATGATATCTATCCTTTGCCTAGAATTAGCTCTATACATGCTACCTTACAGGGTGCTAAATATATCAGCTGTTTCGATGGTATTAAGGGATATCACCAGGTACCTGTTGAGAAAAATTCTCATAATTTTCTGATGATTGCTACTCATATGGTTATTTATAAGTATATTAGGATGCCATTTGGCCCTAAAAATGCCCCTTCAGTTTTTCAAAAAGTCATGGATAGCACATTCCATCAAGAGATAATTGAAGGATGGCTGATGGTTTATATTGATGATATCATTATATTCTCAAAAACATTTGGGGACCATCTCAACCACCTGTGTAAAGTGTTCCAGAAAATGGATGAAATAAATATGACACTTGCTTTAAAAAAATGTAAATTTGGTTTCCATTCTTTAAAAGTTCTTGGTCATGTTGTTTCAGGCTTACAGATATGTGTTGACCAAAATAAAGTGGCCGCCATACATCAGGTGAAGGCTCCTAATAAAGTTAGAGAGCTACAGAGTTTTTGGGGGATGTGTGAATACTATAGACAGTATATTAAAAATTACCAAGTCATAGCTTTACCACTTACCCAATTGACTAGAAAGGATGTTGCGTTTGTCTGGAATACTGAAAGACAAAGAGCTTTTTGACACTATGAAACACTGTTTGATGTCAGCACCTATTCTTGCTTTACCTGACTTTAATCAGCCATTTGTTTTATATACTGATGCCAGTTTTATTGGTCTGGGTTCTGCCCTCCATCAAAAACAAGTGATGAATGATAAAGTATCAGAAGTAGTAATTTGTTATACTTCAAGAACCTTGAGAAATAGTGAATTGAAATATGGTGCTACTCAATTGAAATGTTTAGCTGTAGTGTGGGCTCTAGAAAAGCTACATTATTACCTAGATGACCAGAAATTTGAACTTGTCACTGACTGCAGTGCAGTTAAATCCCTTTTTATTTGAAAACACACAACGCAATATAGGGGGTGGACTTGCTAGCAAGTCCTCAACCTGAACTCAGATGGAACTCAGATGGAACTCAGACTGAACTCATACTGAACCCATACTGAACTCTACTTGAACACCCACCTAAAACTGTTCTGCTGAGTGGTGTTCATCCCTGATTGAATGGTTCCTTTATCAATAGCTCAATGTGTGTTCAATCTATGGTGAGTTTGGGTCCAAGGTTGCGGACTTGCTAGCAAGTCCGCCCCCCATATTGTGTGGTGACACCTAACAGAAATATGTTCAGATGGAAGTTAGCTGTTCAAGAGTACAGAGGGAGAATAACAATTATTCATAGGGCTGGTATTGTTCACTCAAATGTGGACATTTTATCAAGGTTAACTTTACCAAATGATGACTCTAATCCTGCTTATGATCCTGAGGATGAAATTATTCATATTCATGGGATATATGAGGTTGATATGGAGGAAGTGCTATTTCAGCTTATTCTGGATTCATATGATAAGGACACTGACTTAAAAAAGTTATGCACCATATTAAATGATGCAAAGAATGCTTCAATACAAGCATTAATTAAAACCCTTCCACCAAAGTACCAAAAAACTTTGGAAAAAGGTAAATTTTCAATTGATGAAGGATATCTATATTATAGAAGAAAGTTGAGTAATGTCATTGTTATTCCTTCTTCTATGAAAGAAATCATCTTGAAAATTTGTCATGATGACATATTAGCTGGACATTTTGATCTTGAAAAAACAATGATCAGAATTAAAAACACTGCTTGGTGGGTGAATATGTCTGAGGACACCAAATTATATGTTGAATCTTGTGATTCTTGCCAAAAATCAAAAAGATTAACTGGTAAGAGAGCTGAATTAATGCAACATATTGAACTTCCTGATGCACCATGGAAAATAATAAACATGGATTTTGTAACAGGATTACCTATTGCTGGTAAAGACAGTTATAACTTTTGTTGGGTTATTGTGGACAGATTCACAAAAATGTGTAAATTTATCCCTACCCACAAAGATGTTTCCACTAAAGAATTAGCTTTCTTATGGTGGTCTCATATGTTTAATACTGATGGTTTTCCTAAAGCAATAATCTCTGACAGAGACCCTAAATTTACTTCTGAATTTTGGATGTCTCTGATGGATGTTTGTGGTTGTGATCTGAAACTTTCTACTGCCCATCATCCACAGACTGATGGCTTAGCTGAAAGAATGATTCATACTTTAGAGGACATAATTAAAAGGTATTGTGCCTTTGGCCTTGAGTATAAAGATAATGACAGATTCACTCATGGTTGGGTTACCTTACTTCCTGGGTTGGAATTTGCTTATAATAGCACTTTTCATTCTGTTACTCAAAGAAAGCCTTTTGAGCTCTGGCTTGGATATGTTCCAAATACTCCTGCCCAAATTCTCAATAACAAAATACCTAAATTGGATATACATCCTGGTGTAAAATCTTTTCTTCAAATGCAACAACTATGTAGAAATCATGCTCAAAAATGTATTGAAAAATCATTTGAATATGAGAAGAAAAGATGGGACAAATCCCATAAAGCATACACTTTTAAAAAGGGTGATGAAGTGTTGATTTCTACAGTCCACTTCAATTTAAAAGGTAATAACAAATTGAAAGACCCATTTGTTGGTCCATTTGTTGTCAGAAGAATGATTGGAGATAATGCAGTTGAGGTTATTTTGTATTCTCCATATGACAGAAAACATCCTGTTTTTCCAATATCTCTTCTGAAACCTTACACATCCAATAGTGATTTATTTCCAAAAAGGAGGGGAAGACCAAAGAAAACCCCAAATTAAATCACTGAAACAGCAGAAATTGAAAAAATTCTGAATGACAGATTAGTCACTTCTGAAAAAGGTACAGAATACTTATTGAGATTCAAGAATAAATCATCTGAATATGATTCTTGGATATCTGGGAAGGAGATATCAAATCTTCCTACTCTATTAAAAATGTATAAAAAGAAAAAATCATAGCATTTTTTTATTGTTTTTTTTAGAGTGAGGGAGTGTCAGCCAGGCTACTAGACTTACCCAGTAAAATAATTAATTATCTTACTGAGTTGAATCCATGCCTTTTAGATCCTTATTAATAATTATTTATTTATTAAATACTTATGTATTAATTACAATTAACTAACTAAGTACACTAAGTAATTAATTAATAAAAATAAGTAATTGTCCCACATATATTTTTACTCCCAGACACCATGCTCAATGATACAGATGAGATGGGAATAAAAATTAGTATTAAAAAAATATATAAAATTATAAAAAGAAAAAATACTTTTCAAATTCCTTTAATTAGATTTTATTGATTCTATATTTCAAATCAAATGTCCTTACACTAAAATGTGATGGACTAAAGGGTTCATAGTTTTATTTCAAATAAAATAAATACTTTTATTTACGCACTATTTAGACTTACTCTTATTATTTCACATACTCTCTTTATTTAAGTTTTTCCTCTCAGACTCTTGTACTAGGGGGTGATAATTTGGTGTTTTATTTTCTCACATTTTGCCTATAAAAGGCCTTTTCTTTTTGTCTTTTTGATTCATTCCTTACTTACTTATTTATTATATTCACAACAAATCAATTATTATTTCTATACTTTACAACATTAGTATTTACATCAACGTATTTCTAATCTATAAAATATATTAAGATTTAAAACTACCTCTTATTATTTGAGTAAAACAATCAAATTTATTAAGAAATATGTACCTTACTTTGGAGAGTCCATTAAAACCCTGAAAATCCTTGTATAACCTCGAATAAAACTTCTAGACTAAAAGGACCCCTTGACAATATCAAATATCTAACCAAACTTGGAGATGATTGAGTTGTTGCAGTTATCAGTGATACTTATAAGGCTCAAGTCATTTTGGAATTTCATTCATTTGATAGTGTAAAAGATGAATATTTTAATCAACTATCAGATCTTATCATAACTCTTTATCAAATGGCTTTGGTTTGATTACCTATAAGGAATACAAATTTGTTGGGTGGTATCATGATTGGATTTGGTTGGAGACCAGGTTTTGTTAAAGGATATTCTCTTGGTATGTCTTATAATTTTTTTTCCATTCTTAATATCATTTCACATATTTCATTTATATAGGCATATATATATTGCTCAAGAATATCACTAAAGCTCAAAAAGATGAAGATTTTTGCTTATGGGACACTCTACCTTCCTTTAATACTTTTCTTGCTCTTTGACTTAAAAAGCTCTGTAATAAAGCATTTGAAAAAAATCAAGAACTTGCAACCAAAGTTGGAATACCAAATTTTTGTGACTCCAAATGGAAAGATATCACCCACAAATATCTTTTATTTTTTAATGTTATTATCACTCATTGTGGATTCCACAATAGGATTCATATTGATAGGAATGACGCCAATTTTCTTACTTTTGGTATATTCTCATATATCAGTCCAATAACTGGCCAACCAATACCATCTCCAGCTAAAATCAAAGGACATGGTTTATATTTTCCAGACCACCAGTGCATCATTGATTTTGGTTTGGGAAATGGTATCATCGAAACTATTTGGAATTCTTCTAAGGATAATCATCAAACGACCAAAGCACCTCCTGGTTTGGAATCCTGTCAAGATTTAACACATTTTGGTTGCTCATTTCAAATCAGTCATAAGTTGATTCAAAGAATCATCTAGGTAAAGTTAATCAATTTAAAAAATCTTTATCTAGATCCAAAAAGTATGGGGATTAGAGTTGTCATCGAAAATTTTATATTTTTTCATAAATTTTTAATAAATATTTTTTATATATAAATTTGCTCAGGTAAAGTGATGAGCCAACCACCTTTGGTTGTATAACAGGTAATCATGATAACATTTTTTTGTTTCATGGGGTTCCTCTAGCCTATACCTGTGGAAATTCCCAAACTTTTGTTTCTAGATTTGATCTGCATTTTGGCTTGAGGAATTGTCATTACTTTAAACTAGGAAAATTGATATATATTAGATATTTATTTAATAATTTATGTAATTATATTAAATTTAGATGACTTCAACCCCTTAATTCAATAAAATGCAGGGGGGTTATTGCCAAATTTTCAAATCTGACATGTGAAATTGATGACTTAGAAAAATTTTGGTGATACCCACCCCTTGCTTCAACAAAATGCAGGGGAGAGTATTGCCAATTTTTCAAAACAGATATAGAATTTTTTTGACTTGTAAATATTTTGCTGAAAATTTTTTGGTGATACCTGTCCCTTACTTCAATAAAATCCATGGGGGGTTTTGCCAAAATTTCTTATAAGACTTGTGAAATTCTTGACATGTAAGAATTTCGGGGATACCAGTAAAATGCAGGGGGTAGTAAAGCCAAAGTTTCATATAAGATTTCAAGATTCATGACATGAAAGAATTTTGGTGATACCCACCCCTTACTTCAAAAAATTCCAGGGGTGGGGGATTGTCAAATTTTCAAAGGAGACATGAAAATTTTATTTAAAAAAAGAATATTTAACATTAATATACAAAAATTCAAGTAATGATTGATAGAGTAATGAAATACAGGAAATTATTGTAAATTTTATGTACAAATAAATATGAACAGTTGAAGTGTGATAGAAATAAAACAAACTAGTCATCCAACAATTTCTTTAAACGTTCAATTTCCTCAACAGATTTATTAGATTTAACACATTCTATCAAGAAATCTTTCTTTTTGGAATTTTCTTTATGATCAAACTTATATTTCATCTGCTCTAATAGGTTTTGATGTTCAAGTGTTTTCTCCTCTTTTTTGATTTTTCAATACTTAGAGTTAACTCAAACTTCTTCTCCTCCAAATCTTAGGTCGGACCATCCTTCTGTAAAGAGAGCTCGTACTTCCTCTCTTCCAAATCTTGTAGCCTATCATCCCTCCTTAAAGAGAGCTCATATTTCTTATTTTAAAAGCTTAGAGTCTCTTTAGCAATTTCTACTTGTTCTAGAGTGATAATAAAAATCAATATAAAGTAGAAGAAAAGTAGAGTAAAGTAATAAGAGGTATGGTATCACTTACCAGCATCATGTTTCTCTAAAAATTGTTCCATAGACAAAAAAGGGGTTTGTGATGAAGTATCACTTTTTCCTCTTCTTTGGGAGTGGAAATTTAGACTACATGAAGCCCTACTCTTCTTGTTCAAGGTCATGTTTTTCTCCTCACCATTGTCACTACCTTCAGACTCAGTTGATTGAGGATCCTGGGTTTGTTTTTCAGCCTTTTAAGAAATAAGAAAAAGATAAGTAAATAAAAAACAGGATTGATAAGATAAAATAAAAAATAAAAAGACCACTGTTAGATTTGGTTGGGTTAAATCACCAATAGGATCTACAGAAAATCTATCTAGATTTGTCTCATTCAAATGAGGGGAGGCTTGAGTGGAGGAAGATGATGGGAAAAGATTTGCTTTAACATCATGTTTATAGATAGGATCTTCTCCATCCAACATGTTTACAGGATTAACATCAGCTCGCTCTCCAAAAATTGCATCCATCTCTTTAAAGTAAGGACATAAAGATTCAAGTTTATCTTCTATGGATTTGATACTTTTAGTTATATCAATGTCGGTAACCCCAAAACCAGTGGAAGATGAAAGAGCCTTTTCCTTCTTGTATTTGGCTCAGTAATTCTTGAAGCGTTCAGACATCTTTTTAGGCAAAAGATCAATCCTTCCCTTGGTCTTATTCTGTAATTCATTTGCCATTAGAAGATAGCCATTAAACTTTGATGCTGGGTGCCATCCTACTTTAGTTGCATACTCAGTACCAAAACAAGAATCATAGTTAGATTTGGTTTTCAGCCAGTTGATAAGAATGAGATGATCATCTTTTTTTAATTGAACAGTCTTAGATTTCTCAGCTGAGTGGGGGAAAGAGGGAGTAGTGGGATTTGAAGAACAACTGGGTGATGGCTGCCTTTGAGAAGATCTAGGACAAAGAGGCATGTTAGAATATAACTGAAGATGAAAAGGAGCAGAAACAAGCAGATGAGATAGCGAGGTGAAAAAGGAGCAGAAACAAGCAGGTGAGATGGTGAGGCGTTCTGAGCGGATAGAATGGATAGAATGGACAGGATGGGATGAGAATGTGAGTGTGCAGCAAGGTATAAGTCATATCCAGAGAGTAGTCCAAGATGTGGTTATGGCAGAAAATAGGTCAAGATTTGGTTATGACAGAAAGTTGTCCAAGATGTGGTTATGAAAAATTGAGTAAAAAAATGTCTGATAAGAGATGAACATTGACACGTAAAGTGTCAAATAACCCAATTATCAGAAAAAATAATTGCGGAAGATAATTGGGGTATGCAGATTATTTTCCATAATTAATTTAATTGTGGATTGGTCAACATTGATACCCCCTAATGTTGCAATCTCTCCTCAAGAAGAGATTCCAGATTGCAATTGGTTAGCTCACTTGGAGACAATTCAAGTGGATTCTGAATTATTTACTTTTGATATTTCATTGGAATGTCATTACATGTTGTATTTTTCTATATTTTTATTATCTTTATCAAATTATTCTATAAAATTTAAAAATGGTTCAAAGGGAAAAATTGAATGTATTATGTTGGATAAAAGTTGGAAAGGGAATTTTGTTAATTATGGTTTTATTAGTGGTGGATTTTTTATGGCCTCCAGCAAGATGATAAACTGAATTTATCACATCAAAATCAACAAAAAAATCTTAGTATAACTAATTCACAAAAAATAATATTTGTGATGATTCTATTTCTTTCCTTCAGAAATAGGTTAAACTGCCAAATTTACTTACTGGTGACTTTATGGTGGAAGATGAAAGGGAAAAAGTTGTTGGAAATTATATGGTATATTAGATGAAGGAAAAGGGGGTGGTAATTATAATAATGAAAATATTGAAAATAAAAATTATGTTTTAGCTTACTCTATTTCTTATTCCAGTTCTGAAGCTGAAGAAAATTGTAATGAAAAATTATATAATGGCAAAACTATATTGGATCAAGTATCTCAAGTAAAAGTGGACATTGGTGTGGAAAAATATAAAAAGGTAAAAAATAAAATTAGGCCAATCAATGAACCTCTTCTGGCTGAATTAAATCCACCTTTGAGAAACCAAATTTATCAAAAGATCCATATGACTTTCCTTTATTCAAGAACCCTCCTGAACTTTCTGAAACTTCTAGGATCACTGTCAAGAAATTTTAGGTTGTTATATTTGGATCTGAAGGATGGCTATCAGGTGAAGAAAAAAGTTTTTTGTTGGATGCAATGTTTAAGATTGAGAAAGATAATGCATTTTTAGAAGAGGAGATAGGTGTGTTAAAGAATTTTTATGGGGAGCCCTACATGATTCCAGTTTTTTTCCATGAACCACAGCAACAGAAGCCAATTCCAATACCCTCTGATTTAATAAAAGATTATATTTAAGTCTTTAGAGAAATAACTCAAACTGGATTATATGAAAAATCATCAGAAAGTTATTCAAGTCCAGTATTCTGTATTAAAAAACATAATGGCAGGCTTAGGGCAGTTCATGATTTAATGGAACTAAATAGGGTTACAATAAAAGATGCAGGAATAGCACATAGTGCAGAGAAGTTTGGAAAAAAAATTTGTAGGGAGAGTGTGTTATGGTTTGGGAGATATAATGAGGGGATATGAAAAAGGGGATGTAATCCATTCTCCAGACTTCTTATAAATTTTGATATGCCACTAGGACAAATACAGCTAACAATATTAACTCAAGGAGCAACAAATTCAGTTGCTGTATATCAAGCTCAGATGGCTTGGATTCTACAGGAAAAAATTCCACAATATGCTATTATATTTATTGATGATGGTGGAATAAAAGGACCTTCAACTGATTATGGTAGTGAAGTATTGAAGAAGGATCCAGGGAAATAGAAATTTATCTAGGAATATGCTGTTATTTTAGACAGGATTTTGTTTAGGATAGAAGAGACTTTTTCAACAATTTCAGGCTCCAAATTTTCTTATTTTGTGCCATATTTAGAAATCTTAGGTCATGTGGTATGTATAGAGGGCATAATTATGTCAAAGAAGAAGGTGAGCAAAATTAAGTTTTGGCCAAGAACCAAGAATACAACCAAAGTAAGAGGTTTTTTATGCATGTGTGTTTATGTTAAAATGTTCATCAAGGACTTCTCTTGATTGGATGCTCCTTTGAGATGGTTGACTCAAAAGGGTGCTTATTGGGAGTAAGATGAAGAGTATGAAGAGGAATTTTTAAGGTTAAAAAAGGTAGTTGGGGAAGATATCATCCTGCACAAGTTAGATTATGGGAAAGATTCTGGCCAGATTTATTTAGCAGTGGATTTAAGTCAGATTGCTACTGGGGAGGTTCTGTCTCAAATGGATAAAGCTAGTTATATTAGACCAGTCAGGTATGAATATGTAGTTTTTAATGAGGTGGAATCAAGATATTCTCAACCTAAATTAGAACATTATGGTGTGGCAAGAATCTTAAAGAAACTTAAAAATATTTTAAGGGTACAACACTTTGAATTAAATTTTGACACTAAATCTTTAATTCTGATGATTTATTCCCCAAGTTTACTGAATTCGCCTATGACTAGATGGGTAGCTTTAATTTAGCATTTTTTTATCAATTTATTTCACAAGCCTAGAAAGAAATTTACTATTACAGATGTATTGTTAAGAAGACCACCTACTGAAGAGGATTCTGACTCAAAGGAATTTGATGAAGATATACCTGTGATTAAGTACAGTACAAAAGGTGCTAAAGACTTTCCATATATCTCCCATAAGGTTAAAATGGCAGGCTTAATATCTGTGGATAAAGATGATGAATACCTCTACCATGAGGAATAGCTGGAAAATAATAATAAAAATTTAAATTATGTGCTTGGGAGATTGATGATGGTGTAGATAAATTCAGTGAAAAAGAGGTTGGAGATGTTGTGTATATGGATGAGGATGGAGAAATAGTGTGGGATAGGAAAAATTTGGTGAATGGTGTATAGGTTAGAGTTTTAGAAAATATGGTTAAAGAGAGGTTGGGTTTTTATAAAAATTTGGTAAAAAAGAGGTCGGACAAAGATGATGATGATGATGCTGAAAAGGGTAAAAAGGAATAAGAAAAAAATGTGGTTGATAAAAGGTTGGAAGGTTAAAAGATGGAAAATTTAAAGTATTTAAAAGTAAAAATGCAACAACTAGGAATAAAGTTATTACCTCATTCATGTGCAGGTGATCTAGGAGATAGGGAAGTGCCTGTAGATTTAATATTAATGGATTCTCAAGAAAATGTCTGGGGAAAGACAGGATTTCATTTTTGCTAATGCTAGAAAGGCTGTATAATTGTGATAATGATGAATGGGTGGCTATCAAAAAAAATTGACCAGAATTCATATATCTGGTTCAAGATTAATAAAGAGGAGGTATCCAAATTCTCATGTAGTTTTTACTCAAAAGAAAGTGCAAGAATTGGTTATGAAATCACTGCATGAAGATCTTGGGCATAGAAGAGTTGTTGAAACTTATAGACAAATTGCTTATAGATTTTGGTGGCCAGGAATGAAGCTGACTGTTAAAAAATGGGTTCAGTCATGTGAATAATTTCAAAGGAGATGCTATTTAAGGCTAAAGGAACCTGGACATGCAACCGGTGAAAATACTCTTTTTGTAGGGTTAGTTTGGATTCTTTTCATATTAAGGAGGGAAGAGATAAATATTTGATTGTAGCCAGAGATGATTTATCTGGATGGGTAGATTCAGTGCCTCTTATTAATTTAAATTCCAGGAATGTGGCAGATCTTTTGGTGAAAAATTGGGTATATAGGTATGGAGTGATGAAGTTGGTGACAGTTGATGGTGGTCCTGAATTTGGGACAGAGTTTAGAGAGGCTATATCAAAAGTTGGATCAAATGTTAGGTTAGCAACCCCATATTATTTTGAAGCTGAAGGAATGTTATAAAGAGGGAATCAAGTTATAAAGGATGCTTTATTTAAAATGTGTGGAGCAAGTTCTGATAAGAGGAGGCACTATTTACCATTGGTGTTATTTGCTGGCAGAATAATTTTCAAAAGGACAACTGGATATTCACCATATAAACTATTTTTTGGTCAGAAAGCAATTTTACTAGTTGATTTAGAGGCTGAATAATATCTTGGAGTAGACTGGGACATGGTCAAAACTACTGAAGAAATATTATGTGCAAGAATGGTTGAGTTAGAATAGAAAGAAGAAACTCTAGAAAAGGCATATTTAAAAATGATAAATATTAGGAATCAGTCAGTTAGATACTGGGATAAGAGGTTGGCTCATAGGTTAAGGAATCCTTTGAAAATTTGAGATATGGTCTTGGTGTATAATAGGAGTTTGGAAAGTCAGTGGCAAAGAATGTTGGCGGATAGGTGGAATGGATCATATAAATTTAGATAAGATATCTTGTGGTTCATATGTATCAGAAGAGGGTAGCTTCTGATCAGGTCAAGTGGCTCTATCCTACAGACACTAGGTTTTCTAAAGTCTAACTCTAATATGAAAATAAACTGATTACCATTGTTTGAAGAAGATTTCCTTCAAAATTTAACTATTGCTTAGAGAAGATTTACTGCACAAGAGAGTATAAACTAAAAACTATCATTAAAATGAACAATCATTAAATTCTAATGAATCAAATTTTATTGTGAAGAATTTTGTTAGAATGTATTGTATTTAGGTAGAAGTGTTCACAGGGGAGCCTTCTAAATTTAATATTGGCAAGTTTGGGGGTGATTGATGGGCTGGCTGCTCTATATACAATTACCCCACAATGTTTGTAACCATAGTGTCCCTGTTTCTAGTTTAATGCTGGCTTTGTTTTTGTTATATAAGAAGTCCACTAAGTCTATAAACTAGATTAACATGACATCAATTGAATACACTCATTCGAAGCTGGATTAAAGGATTTTTTTTATATTTTATTTTTGATTTATGTATTTTTTTTTAAAAATTTTTTTATGTTAGAATTTTATTTTAATTTCATCTAAAAATTATTAAAATTAATTTGTTCAGAGATAATGATGACTGGTGGTCTCCAATTATTTTTACAAATTGGAGGGAGCTCACCCAGTGATCATTTCTATTTTTGTTTGTTATTTATTTCAATTTTTTTTAAAATCATTTATGTTTATTTTCAATTTATTTTCATGTGTATCCCACATCAAGATGCACTTGGATGTGGGTATGATGTCAGGGATATGGCTCATCAAATGGCTGGGGGCATTTTTATATATTTAATTTTAATTTTAAAATTTTAGGACATCTTTTATATATATTTTATAATTTTTAATCTAAAAGCTTCATAAAATCTTTTAAAATAATTTTATTCAAATTTTTTAAAATTTTCAGATTCATAATTATATATTTTCCATTTCAAAAAATTTTTTACTTTAAAATTTTATATATTAATTATATATAAAAAAAGAGAAAAGAGAAATTAGATATATATATATATATAGTATTATGGTGTTTTAGGATTTTTATATATAGTTTTTTTTAGTTTCTTTAAAGTTTCTAGCAAGAACCTGAAGAATTAAGGAAGTTTATCTTTCAATTAAGATGTAACAGTAAAGTTTTCAGGAGAGTCTATATTAAATCTTTCAATATTTTCAAATAGATGATGTTGTTTATGGTCAAGCCAAGTGGCCATTTTAAAGTGACATTTCAAAAATTTCTCTCTTTCAAATACTTCTGCACAGTCTTTTGGTAGATAATATTTGTAATGGGCCAAGTTAACGTTGAAAATAGAATTTAATTGTTGAGAGACCTCATTACATTTCAACATAGCTGAATGGGTTCCAAATAAGGGATAAAATAAGCAGACATAGAATAGTGGGATCCAGAAGAATCTAGATCAGGTCATAAATGAAAGTCAAGATATAAAATTTAAAAGAATGAAAATATTAATCAAGTATCTGGTGGTTCATATGTTTTAAAATAGTTTCATGGAAAGATATTAAAAAACAGGGTAGCTGCTGACCAGGTCAAGAGGGTTTATCCTAGAGGCACTGGGTGTGCCAAAGAATAACTCCAAAAGGAGGGTAAACCATTAATTAAAAAACAAAGATAACTCCAAAATGAGGGTAAACTATTAATTAAAAAAATGAAGATAACACTGGGATGAGGATTAACCACCTACCATTGTTTATGAAGATTTCCTCCTAAATAAGGATAAACTATTTTACTATCACTTAAAGAAGATTTACTCTGCAAAAGAGTGTAAACTAAAAACTATCATTAAAAATTAAAATTGTTATAAAACTTGGATGTTAAAAAGGTTTATGGTGAAGAAGTGTAATGGAATGTAATTATTTTTGGTAGAATTCTTCACATGGTAACCTTCTAAATTTAATATTGGAAATTTTGGGGGTAATCAATGGGCTGGCTGCTCCATACACAGTTACCCCACAATGTTTGTTACCAATTTTTCCCTGTTTCTAGTTGAATCCTGGCTTTGCATTCTGTTATATAGGTATTTCTCTAGGACTATAAACTGGATTAATACAAATTTAACCAAATTCCCTCCTTCAAAGCCAGATTTATTCATTTTTTTATGTTTTATTTTTTATTTTTAAAATTTTATTTTTGAATTTTATTTTGTTAGAATTTATTTCCTTTTTAAAAAAAATTATCATAAATTAATCTCTTCAGGAATAATTATCACTGGCGATCTCCAATCATTTTTACAAATTGGAGGGAATCCAACCAGTGATCATTTCTATTTTCATTCATTATGATTTTAAATTTTTTTTCAAAAACCATTTATGTTCATTTTCAATTTCATTCTTGTGTATCCCACATCAAGGTGCACTTGGATGTTGGTATGATGTCAGGAGTGGGCTCATCAAATGGCTGAGGGACATATTTTAAAATAATTTTGTTTATTTTTAATTCTTAATTGATAATTATATATATTCAATTTCAAATTTCTTTACTTTACAAATTTATTTCAAAAAGCAAAAAAATAAAAATAAAATAAAAAAAGTAAAAAATTAATTTTAAAACTTAATTAAGATTTTAGTTTATTTCTTTTATATTATTTATTACTATTTTTCACAGGGAACAGGATAAAATGGAGCACAATATCTGTTGGATTCTATCTTAGGATATTCTGGTAGTCTTCCAAGACTTTAAACTGGCTAAGGTTTAGAAATATTCCAAGACTTTTGATTGATGCTTTTGGATCTGTTAGTGCTTCAAGACTTTAAACTGAATACTTATGAATATTTTTGAATCCTATGTGATCTTTTAGTCCATCAATGCTTAAAACTGAATTTTAACAAATGTTTTTGAAATTTCATGAATGTTTTATTGAACAAAAAAAGTTTTTATGGAATAGATGGAATGTTTAGTCCACCATGACCTAAAACTGGAATAAACTAAATTATTTTGTCTTCCTTGACCATAAACTGGAAATAAACAGCAAAATGTCCATCACTGGTCCCCCATGACCTTAAACTTGCAAATTTCTTTCTATTTGGTCTACCAGGACTATAAACTGGAAACCAATTTAAAATTTGGTTTTCAAGGATTTTAGAAGGAAAGTTTAATCTAACTGGATATTCAATTTAGTCATTTTTAATGTATCACTGGTTTATCAGTGCTCAGACTGGTACTCACTCATTTGTGCAACTCAGTATTTGATTGAAACAGTGCAACTAATGTTAGTGAATGAAGATATTATTAAATGTATTTATTTTAGGATTTAAAGAAAGATGGAGATTTTAAAGGTTTTTTATGGAGATTTTTAAAAGCTGAAAATAAGGCACTAAGAAAGTCTGGTAAAAATATGAATTCTGATAAAATTTAGGAGTGATTTAAAGGGTTGGGAAATTTATTTGAATGTTGTGATGCTGAGTCATAGAAGATTGATAGTATTTGGATTTATTGGGTCTCTTTGGTAGACTATTTAGGTGAAGCTTGGAGGACCTTATGGTGAGAATGGAATCATAGTATTTGACTTAGGGGGAAGTCCAATGGGAATTAAATCAAAATTATTTGGCTCATTAGGGAGGCCTGCTGTCGGTCAGTCGTCTAGAAGAGGTAAGGAAAATAGGAGAAAAGGAGGAGAGAAGGAGGAGGACAAAGGAAAATAAAGAAATAATTCACAATAATATATATTTAATTTATTTGAGAGGGAAACAACGGTGAGCAACTTTGAGAGGTGACAAAAACTTAGATTTTATTAACAATAATATTATTAAATGTAAGGGTTCTGCGCGGCAAACACTTTTAATTACTATCAGACTTAAAGCAACCTTTAATTTGTTATATAGACTTTTAATTAGATTTGTATTACTAATAAAAAAAATATAAACGTAATAAAATAGTTATTTAATTTGTTGAGTGTGTAATAAGTGATGAGGCTACAGGGGATTATCCAAGGCCCTTTTATAGGCAATGGGTCCTCTGAAGCGCTACTATATTTGTAAATACAATTATTAGAATAGAATAAAACAAATATATCAAAGAGTAAATGAAACATAACAATATAGAGAAAAATATGAAACAATTAATTAAAACCCCAATTAAGAATCCAATTTTCCCGCCATTAATTCCCAAATCAGTAAGTGACAATAGTGAATAACTAAACAAGATTGGAACATAGGAACTATGAGAAAAATAATTCCAAACAGATGGTAAAGTCTGATTAAAGGATATTTTAAGAGAAACAAAAATACTTTGACGCAACAAAACATGTAATTAATCTCAATTCAGTCTAAATTAATTTATTTGTTTTTTCTAACACAATTAAGGGTCAAAAAAAGCGTCATTAATTATTGTTTAGTATCATACGAGAGGTATTATTTAATATATAAATTTAAGTAATTAATTTAAATATATTATAAGTCAATTTTACACTTATAATTATAATATATGTTTTTCAATTAATTAAATATAAATTTATAATTATTAAATACATAAAAATGCACCATTATTTGTAGAATATATTATATTATGTTCAATTTAACTGTATATAAAAATATATATAACCAATAAATTTAATGTAACACTTGTATATAATAAAATACTTATATAATTTCATTATGCAATAAAATATTAAGTTATATTCATTTAATACAATTCTTACCCACTCTTTAAGGTTTTATAAGTTATATATCATTTACTGGACTCCTGGAATAGCCTGGCTGACACTCCCTCACTCTAAAAAAAAAACAATAAAAAAAATCTAAGATTTTTTCTTTTTGTATTTTTTCAACAGAGCAGGCAGATTTGAAATTTCCTTGCCAGGTATCCATGCATCATGTTCAGATGATTTGTTCTTATATCTCAATAAATATTCAGTACCTCTTTCAGAAGTGATAATTCTATCATTGAGAATTTTATCAATTTCTGCTGTTTCTGTGACTTCCTGAGGGTTCTTCTTAGGTCTTCCTCTTCTTTTTGGAAATAAGTCACTGTTGGAAGTATAAGGTTTAAGCAAAGAAATGGGAAAGACAGGATGTTTCCTATCATATGGAGAATACAATACAACTTCTACTGCATTATCACCAACCATTCTTTTAACAACAAATGGTCCTACAAAAGGATCTTTTAATTTGTGGTTACCTTGTAAATTGAAATGTACAGTAGAGATCAACACTTCATCACCCTTGTTAAATGTGTATTCTTTATGGGATTTATCCCATCTTTTCTTTTCATATTCAAATGCTTTATCAATACAACTCTGAGCATGTTTTCTGCATAGCTGTTGCATTTGCATAAAAGATTTTACACCAGGGTGTAGTTCCAACTTAGGTAATTTATTATTGAGAATCTGAGCAGGAGTGTTTGGGACATAACCTAACCAAAGCTCAAAAGGCTTTTTCTCAGTGACAGAATGAACCGTGCTATTATATGCAAATTCAAGAGCAGGCAAAAGAGTGACCCAATCATGAGTAAATCTGTCATTGTCTTTATATTCTAAACCAAAGGCACAATACCTTCTAATCATATCTTCCAGAGTTTGAATCATTCTCTCAGCTAGACCATCAGTCTGAGGATGGTGAGATGTAGACAATTTTAACTCACAGCCACAAATATCCATCAAAGAGGTCCAAAACTCAGAAGTGAATTTTGGATCCCTATCAGAGATAATGGCTTTTGGAAAACCAATAATATTAAACATGTAAGACCACCATAAGAAAGCTAATTCTTTGGTGGATACATCTTTGTGGGTTGGAATAAATTTGCACATTTTTGTGAACCTATCAACTATTACCCAACAAGAGTTAAAGCTGTCTTTACCTGCAACAGGAAGACCAGTGACAAAATCCATATTAATGATTTGCCAGGGAGCACTAGGTGCCTCAATATGTTGTAATAACCCTGCTCTCTTACCTGTTAACCTTTTAGATTTTTGGCAGGAATCACAAGATTCAACATATAATTTTGTGTCTTCAGACATATTAGCCCACCATGCAGTGTTTTTGATTCTAATCAATGTTTTTTCAAGATCAAAATGACCAGCTAATATGTCATCATGACAAAGTTTGAGGATAGTTTCTTTCATTGAAGGAGGAATAACAATTACATTGGTAAGCTTCCTTCTATAATATATATAACCATCTTCAATAGAAAACTTTCCTTTATTTAAAGCATTTTGGTACTTTTCAGGAAGAGTTTTTATTAATGCTTGAATTGAAGCATTCTTAGGATCATTCAAAATAGTAACTAATTTATTTAAATCAGAATCTTTATCATATGAATCCAGTATTAACTGTAATAACTCTTCTTCCATATCAACTATTAATATACCATGTATATGAACAGTATCATCTTCAGGTACATAAGCAGGATTGGAGTCATTATTTGGCAGGGGAAATCTGGAGAGCATATCAACATTAGAGTGAACATTTCCAGCTCTATGGATAATAGTCATCCTTCCTCTGTATTCTTGAACAGCAAGTTGCCACCTGAACATATGTCTGTTAGGTGTCTTGAGGTTTAAGAGAGATTTCACAGCACTAAAGTCAGTTATTAACTCAAATTTTTGGTCATCCAAGTAGTAATGAAGTTTCTCAAGAGCCCAAACAAATGCTAAGCACTCCAATTGAGTGGCACCATATTTCAATTCACTATTTCTCAAGGTTCTTGATATATAACAAATTACAACATCTGAGGATTTATCATTAATAATTTGCTTTTGGTGAAGGGCAGCACCCAGACCAATAAAGCTAGCATCTGTATAAAGGACAAATGGCCTGTTAAAATCTGGAAGAGCCAATATAGGGGCTGTCATTAAGCAACTTTTTAATGTATCAAAAGCTTTTTGACAGTCATTATTCCAGAGAAAAGCAACATATTTTCTGGTCAGTTTTTTAAGAGGCAAGGCTATGACCTGATAATTTTTAATATATTGTCTATAATAGCCACACATACCCAAAAAACTTTGGATTTCTCTTACAGAAGTTGGTGCTTTCACATTTTGAATGGCAGCAACTTTATTATGGTCTACACAAATTTGTAAGCCTGACACAACATGGCCAAGGACTTTCAAAGATTGAAAACCAAATTTACACTTTTTTAAAGATAAGGTCATATTGATTTCATCCATTTTTTGGAAAACTCTATTCAAGTGAATCATATGTTCATCAAAAGTTTTAGAAAAAACAATAATATCATCAATATAAACCATGAGCCAACCTTCAATAATTTCTTGATGGAAAGTGTTATCCATGACTTTCTGGAAAACTGAAGGAGCATTTTTAGGGCCAAATGGCATCCTAACATACTTATATATTCCCATATGAGTAGCAATAAGCAAAAAATTTTGAGAATTTTTCTCAACTGGAACTTGATGATAACCTTTATTACCATCCAGACAACTAATAAATTTTGCACCTTGCAAGGTAGCATGTATTGAATTAATTCTGGGTAAAGGATAAATATCATCAACAGTATAAGTATTTAAAGCTCTGGAATCTCCACATAATCTAGCTTTATCTTTTTCATATGAAATCAAGACTGGGGAGATGACACAATATTTGGGGGTGACATCCACTTTCTCAATGATATTCATTTTCAATAATGTTTCAATATTATCTTCAATATCTTTTCTTTTTGATGGAGAAGCAGGATATGGTTTTTTCTTAAGGGAAGGAGGAATATCACTCAAATTACAGGATAAGGTAATTTTCATCTCTTCCTGAACAATTCCCAAGACATGAGAACCATGAGCAAAAGCCATAGGGAAAGAGGTAATAGAGGCAACAATAGAATCCTTTTGTTCACTAGTCAACTGATCACCAAAAGAAGCGGTATTTATTTCATGTAATAAATCATCCATTTCAGTTGTTGTTCTACATTTACATTGGTTCAGTGAGTTACAAGATTTCAACAAATGCCCAGAAGGTCTAGGAGAAGAAATTTTGAATTTTCTTTTCCCATTCATTCCTAAGGTAAAGCAATTATTTGCTGGGTCCAGTTTCACACCAAACATGGTTAAAATATCATTTCCCATAATAAACCAATTGCTCAAATTATCATTTTTCATGACAACAAACTCACAAATAGCTCTGACAAAACCACCATTATATTTGAAGAATACAGAGGTTTTGTATTTGCCAATAGGAAATAAGGTAGAACCATACCCTCTCCATTTTTCAGAAGTTATAGGCAATAATTTACTCAAATATTCCTTATCCACTGAAGCCAAAGCTTTTTCAGATACTACACTTCCTCCAGCACCAGAATCAAGAACTACATCAACAGTTTTACCATTAATGATAACAGGTGCCTTTAAAGGGGATATAGGAATAGAATTGTTAGTAATATCTTTAATTATTTCAGCATTTTCTACTGAAGATAAATTCAATACACAATCTTCAGATATATTATTTAAATAATGGACATCATGTTCCAACATTAAAACATCTTTAACAGATTCATTGTCATAGGAGATATTACTTTCACAGTCACTGGAAGAATTATTGACATCAAGTTCAACTTCATCAGTGTCTTCATTTTGTTCAACAAGATGAATTTTCTTGTCACAAACATGACCCTTCTGCCACGGTTTGTTACATTTATAACAAGTATTTGTTGCATATTTTTTAGGTGCAACTGTGGAAGAGGGTTTACCAGATTTTTCTGGGAGCTTTATAGAAGGTTTATTCTGATCATTATAAGATTTACTAAGGTAATTCTTTGGTTCATATCTATGGTTTAGTAGTACTTCATTACAGATATTAATGAAAGAAGAATTTTCCCTTACATGCTCATTTCTAGCAACAATCAAATCCCTAAGAGAATTTGGTAATTTATACAAGATTTTATCTCTCCAAATATCATAATCCATCTTTGGATCAATTGCTCTAAGGATTTTAGTTATTTTCATCAGAAAAACAATGGGTTTTTCAACAGAGGAGGATACATATCTAGTATTCTCATACAGTCTCTGCTGAGCTAACCTGAATTTTGAACCACCAAACTGATTCTCAATCAAGGATTTCCAATCATTCCATGTATAATGATTGTTATCTAAGAGGACAGATTCATACCACATCAAGGCTACATTGGAAAATAAAGAAATTAGCTTAGAAACAATTTCCTCATCAGGTAGTTTATAAGATCTCTTTAAATTATCAATTCTCTGGATAAAGTGTTGCCAATCAGAGGAAGAATCACCATCAAAGGTAGGATATTGGTCTAACTTAGGCCAATTTTTCTGACTACTGGGATGGTCCACTTTTTGGTTTGAATTATTCATTATTAATAATTCCTGAAGTTTAGCCAGGTGTTCAGAAATTTCATTATTTACAGAAACAGCTGGTGCATTACCATCACAAGATTTTTTTCTAGTAGCAAAAGATTTTACAGACTCATTGTCAGTTTGTTTAATGGTTGAAATATGAGGAAGAAAGGATGAACTTTGCTCTGGTTTTTTCCCTTTATTTTTATGCAGCTTATTTACAGAAATCTCATTTAATTCATTATTGATGGTTAAGGTTGAGAACTTTTCCTGCAGGTCAGACACATAGTTTCTTATTCTTGGAATTTCAGACATCTGGTCATTTACTTTTGCAAGAGATAGAACATTTCTGTCCTCAGAAACTGAGTGTTTGGTACTTAGTGCATGGAAATCATTTTTTAGCTTCTTAAACTCATTTTGCAGAGATTTTATTTCATTCTTGAATGAATAATTTTCTTCAATAAGGGGTATCAATTCACTCAAGGTCTTATGTAGACTGATATTATTATCTGAGATAGCTCTATGGTCACTTCCTATTTGTTTTTGTTGACTAAGAACAATATTCAAGGTTTCTTTGATTTTTAAATAAGCTGTATCTTGTACAGAAGAACTCACTTTACATTGCAAGTGTAAATTGTTTAATCTATCATTTTCATGGATTAACACATCTCTCACATGTTTGTCTTTCACAATATTAAAATCAAGGGTATCTTTCAATATTTCCTCAGAAGTTTTTTCAATTAAGGTATAGATTTCAGGGGGAACAGAATCATTTTTAATTGCAAGAGAGGGATTAATTAAAGATGTAGAAGTTAAATGTAAAGGTTCATCAAATGACAATTTGCTAATTAAATCAATAGGGCTACTAGTTACAGGAAGCTGTCTTTTAACAGGTTTAACTGTTCTTTCACCATTTTCAATAATATTACCTGCAGAAGAAGATTTATTAGAAAACATACCCGAGTGACTATCAACCAAATTACTTACCATGGCTGAGGAGGAAACTTCCCCTGAGACTGGGTTTGGGATTGTGCATGGGCCTTCTTTCTCCTGCCTTGTTGGTAGGGATGAGGAGGTGGATGGAAATCGGGTGTTCTGGATGGGCCAGGCTGATGATGAGGAGGGTGTTGCACATTCTGTTGGTAGTGACTCATTAGATAATCCCATTTCCATTGCTCTACTTCTATAGTATTTGGATTTTGGATGGTTGAGCTGGGTGGCTGTGAAGGTTGAGCCTGAAACTGAGGCTGATTGGGAGGCAATTGAGGAGGGGCCTGGGCCTGAATCTGGTTCCTGAGTTCTTGGACCTGATCCCACAATGTGTCTACCTTTGCTTTGTACATCATATTTTCTGTCTTCAACTCTTTTATATGACTGGATAGGTTGCTGATTTGTTGTGGCAGAGGAAGCTTTTTTATTTTGAAGCCTTTTGGAAGACCTTCTTGAGGCACTAGAGGCTTTACTTCCTTCTGTGGTACTGGGGGAAGGGGGTTTGGTTTGTTTGCCTTTCCTGTCATTTCCACATCCTGCAGTATGTGAATTCTTTGTGTTAGTATAAGATTTTTTATGACCAACTTTAGAAGAACTTACAGTGTCAGCATCATAGTCAATTTCTATTTCATCCACTTGCATGTTATCCATTTTTTCTGCCAAATTGTTGGACATACTAGTGGGAAGATTTATAATTTACTTTTTATTTTATAAAAAAATAATAAAAGTTAGTCAATAATTGCTCCAAATAATAAAAAAAAAATTTATTAATTAAATTATAGAAAAAATAATTTTCAATATAAAGTAATAATTAAAAAAAATTAATTTTTAAAAAAAATGGATTGCAAGGTTAAATTGGCAATAACAATCAAGTTAATTCAACCAATTAATTACCAATATTAAATATGGCAATATATTTGGGACTAAGCACAATGTACTTTTAAGTCAACCAAAATTAACAATAATTAATAATAATAAAAATTAAATTAATAATTCAATTTGTATTAATAAAAAATGTCAATTCTTCTAGGACTAAGAGGATTTAACACTCTATAATGGTCAACTAGGAAAAAAAATTTTTTTAAAATTGAACACTTACACTCAGTGAATCAGAAATTAAGCCACAATCACTGTTATTGCAATAAAAATATAGTAATATGAGTGAGAGGCGCAAAGGTGAACTTACTATAGTGATCGAAAAATCACTTCAAAATAATATAAAAATTAATATAATATAAACCTAAGATGTCGAACCCAAGTTTGAAACACAGTCGCGGCAAAAGTTTTGTTTTTGCTAGGTGGTCCGTGCATTTTGTCGTTTGTCTCCAGGCTCGATCGTCGTCGTTGTTTGGAAAGGTCCCCAGTTGTCGGTCAGTCGTCTAGAAGAGGTAAGAAAAATAGGAGAAAAAGGAGGAGAGAAGGAGGATGACAAGGGAAAATAAAAGAAATAATTTGTAATAATATATTTAATTTATTTAAGAGGGAAAAACAACGGCGAGCAACTTTGAGAGATGACAAAAACTTAGAATTTGTTAATAATAATATTATTTAATGTAAGGGTTCTGCGCGGCAAACACTTTTAATTACTATCAGACTTAAAGCAACCTTTGATTTGTTATATAGACTTTTAATTAGAATTGTATTACTAATAAAAAATTATAAACGTAATAAAATAGTTATTTTAATTTGTTGAGTGTTTAATAAGTGATGAGGCTACAGGGGATTATCCAAGGCCCTTTTATAGGCAATGGGTCCTCTGAAGCGCTACTATATTTGTAAATACAATGATTAGAATAGAATAAAACAAATATATCAAAGAGTAAATGAAACATAACAATATAGAGAAAAACATGAAACAATTAATTAAAACCCCAATTAAGAATCCAATTTTCCCGCCATTAATTCCCAAATCAGTAAGTGAAAATAGTGAATAACTAAACAAGATTGGAACATAGGAACTATGAGAAAAATAATTCCAAACAGATGGTACAGTCTGATTAAAGGATATTTTAAGTGAAACAAAAAATACTTTGACGCAACAAAACATGTAATTAATCTCAATTTAGTATAAATTAATTTATTTGTTTTTTCTAACACAATTAAGGGTCAAAAGAAGCGTCATTAATTATTGTTTAGTATTATATGAGAGGTATTATTTAATATATAAATTTAAGTAATTAATTTAAATATATTATAAGTCAATTTTACACTTATAATTATAATATATGTTTTTCAATTAATTAAATATAAATTTATAATTATTAAATACATAAAAATGCGCCATTATTTGTAGAATATATTATATTATGTTCAATTTAACTGTATATAAAAATTTATATAACCAATAAATTTAATGTAACACTTGTATATAATAAAATACTTATATAATTTCATTATGCAATAAAATATTAAGTTATATTCAATAAATACAATTCTTACCCACTCTTTCAGGTTTTATAAGTTATATATCATTTACTGGACTCCTGGAATAGCCTGGCCGACAAAAATATTCAAAATATCATATATTTATTGCTTTTACTAAATTTATATTAAAAAATTGTTTTTTAGTTGAGGAATAAGTAGAACTAAAAAAAGAGCAAAAATTAATTTCCTTTTAATTTTTATCATCTTCTCAAATATAGAAATCTTCAAAACTGGATTAATATATACTATTATATGAATTATACTTCTTTAACACATATAATCAAATAACTTCATAAATATTAGTGCTTAGAATATAGAAGCTGTTAGAGTACTTAATTGAGAAATAAATTTGGAAAACACCTTTCCTTCTTTTATTTGTTTAGTTATGAATTTTTTACTGTATTCTAGGATATAAAAATAAATAATTTTGATTCTTCAACATTTTTTTCAAATAAATCAATTCAATTAAAGCTAATTATCTTGCATGATCAAATATTTTAAACAAAGATCATAAAAAATAGGTGACATGGTTTAGATTTCAGAATTGAAGCCTGAAATTTTATGTTAAAAGGAGTTTTAAATTATAAGAGCCATCACTTTTTATATATATTCTTTTGTAAAAAAATTAATAAACTCTTTAGACAGTTCAAAAGTAATACTTTGAAAAAAATAGTATGTTTTTTAGTCTTTTTAATGATCAATTGAAATTTAAAATGAAAATTGAATTGTGTTTTATGAAAATATACTGTGAATTAATCATATTCTTAAGCTACCTTTTGTTTGTATTTCTATTAGTTTTTCATTAAACTCTCACTATCATTTCAGCACATCATCATCCATCCTTGGTTAATGGCTCATGATGAGCTCAAAGCAGAGTTCAGTATTGGCTCATTATAAGTTCCATCTGAGTTCAATATAAGCTCCATCTAAGCTCAAATTAAGGACTTGCTAGCTAGTCCCCCCCCCCCTCAAATATTGTGTGGTGAAATAAAACCCTTTCATTTCCCTATCAACCCCATAAAGCCCCTTTTTCATAGTGTAAATATTCATCCATTCCAAAATCAAGATTGAAATAGAGAAGTCCAGGGTACCCACTGTTTTCTTTTTCTGTGCTCTTGCCATTCTTCTAGGAGGAAGCTTTTCTGTTTTAAGATAGGTCATCAGGAACAAGAATGTGGTAGCTGAAGGGCAGAAAAAATAGAATGAGATCATTTGAAGGGACTGGTGCCTCAATGGCTCCAATAAAAAGGAAAAGTCAGGTTTTTGATGTTGGAAGAAGTGGATTGGAGGGGGAATGGTGAAAGGGTGGTTCAGATAGGGTGAAAACAGGTTTAAGGCCAGTGCTTAGGATTTTGACTAGGGTGACAGTCAGACTCATTTTTGGTTAGAACAGACTTGTTTCCAGGGAAGAAAAGGCGTGCAGTCATGATTGGGACTCTAAATAGCACATTTCCATCAGCCATTTTCACAGTTAGAGTGAATTGGACTCTAATTTTTGCCTTTTACTTTCCCTCAGCCTACTTTCACAGATATACCAAATTCAGCAGAACACTCTGTCTTTTTCTCTCACTGAGTGTCAAACTTTCCATCTTTCTAGAAGGGGCTGAAAATGGGATAAGGTCTGACTTTTGATTTTGGACTCAGATATTTATTACATGGTTTTAACTCCACCCTCCACTTTTTAATATCTACTAGGTATGTCTCAAGATTACTCCTGAAATGAATCATCCAGAAATCTAACACCAGTATCACCCATTGGTTAGGAAAAGATTTTTAGTTTTTGGAAGACTCCAACCCCCAAAATTCAAGTTGGGTGAGATCTTAGGATAAATAACCCCTTTTTTTTATGAACAATGCCCCTGAGTATACAAATTTCTCTCCTTGGCATGCTTTAATATTTATTAATATTTATCTTTATATTGGTAGCTAAAAATATTATAAAACAATTTAAAATGTCTCTTAGCTCATTTCATATGAAAATTTTATTATTTTATAAGAATAAAAAAATATAATATTTTTTATAATTTTTTGCATGTGCAAGCCAGGTTGGGTAGTGGGATTCAATTATTTTAATATTCATTCAAAAATTCTTGTAATTCAAGCATAAATATTATAGTTTCTAATATTTAAAGGTGTTTCAATTAATGTTCAAATTAGCTTCAAGTTGTGTTCAAAGTCAATTCACTACTTTTTCATGGTTGTTTCATTACTGCCTCAATGTGTGCTCAATTAGATATAAATTAGGGTTCAAGGTTGCAGACTTTCTAGAAAGTCTGCCCCCCATATTGCATGGTGATGGTAGGTTTTAAAATTTGAATGCTGTTTAATTATGTTGACAGTAACATTTCTATCAAATATAAACTTTTTGATGAAGATTTTGATAAATTTTCTTTAAAAATTTTAGCAGGGCCACAGCTTATATTTTCTTGTATTTAATCATCAGGTTTTGAAGCACTGGCTTCATTTTGATTCTTTTTTTTTTGGATGGAGTTTAAAAAATCATCTTTGGAGTGCTTAGCCTTTGGATTATGCTTTCCATCACAGCAAAACTCCCATTTTACTTTTTGATTAGTTTTGGTTATATTCAATAACACAGAATGAGAACTTGATGAGTTTTTGGATTCAATTTCTTCATATGAATGAGCCAAACAGGAGAGATGATTTGAACCAGAGAGATGATTTTGAGTATCTTTTCAAGAATGTAAAATCAATGCTTTTTGGTTCAAATAGGATTCAGGTAATTGCCTTAATAATTGGTGTGCTTCATTTTCACTCTCCACTGAAATACCTATAGATCCTAGTTTTTTGATTCAGGTTTGTAATTCATTAAAAAAACCCACAAATTGCCTGCTTGACACTTGAAATCATGATATCAAGCAAAAATTGAAGCATGATTGGAGGCATCAGCTGTGGCATACTTATTTGTCATTTTTCCAATATTTTTTATGGCTTTATCAGCCCTCCATTGAAATTACAGCTTGAAAATTTTAGTGGCATATTGTGGTGGTGGTGATTCAAGACCAAAAAAAAGATTCTAGAGATCTAGATAAATGAGAAGGGCTCTCATCCTGATCCTCCATTTGTGAAAGTTATTGACACTAAGGACTGGCATGTTTCTGAGAGTATCAACAGAGGTTTCATAATTTGTATCCATTCTTGATGGAGAAGGGAGTCTTTAGTTTGCAGATTTCCAACTGAAGATTTTGTTTTATTTTCTGCATAGATACATAACTTTTGAAAAAATATGGAAGTATTTGACCTTGCTAGTATTACCCAAAATATAGTAAACACAGAGAAGAAATCTTTAAAATATAACACATAGGTGCCACTAGTTTCTTCTTGAAGTAATGGAATGATTAAATAAAGAACAAAAATCTCTAATAAACTATAATCCTTAAGAGAAGAGGGGAAAGCAAGAGAAATAGTAGAGCTAAATAATGCACACTCAGTAGAAAATGATAGATATTTTAATTTATCTATATTATAACCAGTAGTACAATTGATCATATTTTTAATCCATTTCTAACTCATCTTTCCCCAAAATAAATTCCAGATATTGTATGGTGATGTTTGAGATATCCATTGCATGTATAAAAGGTGTTAATGAGAGTCAAGAATCAATGATAAAGGTACAAATATTAGAATTACAAAATAAATTTGTTATTAATAAATTTTCAGAATTATATAAAGCTATATAATTATCAGCAAATATAGGCAGAATAATACTCTCTTATGAATTGATAACCTGAAATTATAGTATGTGTTAAATCTTTACAAAAGTAATTTTTTTCTAATTAGGTGGAGTTTCCAGTAAAATGATCAATTATGTATGATTAACAAACATTAATTATTGAAGATGTATATTTTTGCTAAAATTTACTTGTAAATTAGGTGTTTAAGGTTTTTAATGATAAAATCTTTTATTGAATCTTTATTTTGATGAGTAGCACCAGTGTCAGTGTATGCTAGTATCTAAGTATAATTTAATAATAAATATTAATTGTCCTACTAATTATTGTTAAACAATTTAGTGATCAAACCTCAGGGGAAGACTAATAAAATAGTTATTCTCAATATAAACTCACAATACTTGGATTTTTATGTGTGCTAGTGGTGGAAAATAGATCATTAAAGTATAGTTATAGCTTATATAAAGATAATACCAATTTATAAATGCTTTATAATATATTTATATATTATAATAATTGTTTTATAGTGTTTATTTGTTGTGTAGTAAGTAATTGATGTCTAATAACCCGTTGTGGTAGCCTAAAGTTTAGTACGGCACCTAAATATGTAAATGGAGTTATTACGGCGTGCAAGATTGGCGTTATTATTTTTTATAAAAAGGGTTTTATTTAATTTATTGGAGTTTAAAATATGAAGAAATTGGTCACGAGCGAATGCCTACACAAATACAATTTATTTTACGGAGAAAACTTATTTTTACGGTCTGAAAAATTTATAAGTATCAAGTCAAGTCACTCAAGAACCTTGGGAAATTTTCCCAGAATTTTTACTATTTTTCTTATATTTTTAAATGAATTTTAAAGTTTTATAGAAATATTTACGTTTTCAAAAATTACTTAACTTTGATGAATTTTCACGGGGTAATTAGAGCTGCGCAGACTACAAAAATTAGTTTGGTACGTAAAGGGGAAGTAGCTCTATTATGTGTAATTTTTGTAGATTTTTTATTATGGTTTTAAGGTTCTAAATTGAGTCCGGAAGTCCGGACGGACTCCGTACAGACTCCGTTTCGACTCCGTACGGACTCCGTACGGGCTCCGGATTGACTCTGGAAGAGCTCTGGAGGGGAAAACTTAGGCACGTGACTAGGAATACTTAAGCGCTTCTCAAACTCGAAATTGAGGGGGGGACACATCATACAGCTTAATCTTTAACCACCACGGTCTCATTTTTTATTACTCAACAAATTAAATAAATTGTAATACCCTTATAACTTTATATTTTATATATAACATTTTAAAAATACTACTCAACAATTTAAATAACACTTCATATAGGGTATCTTTAGAAAGGTCTTCATCACTGGGACTTGATTATTGCTGTCTCATAAAAATTTAAATTATTATAAAAACATAAAAGTCAATCTTTTCAGATCTTTCACTGGTACACCTTAATTGTTGTTATCAGTATTTCTTTCCTCAACAGCCACGATCATTTAATCTCAATAAGCGTTAATTATTTTAGAGTTTCATTATTTTTATCAATCAGATTCAAGTAGATTGGTTAGCTTAGTGATTTAGAATTCCCATTTTGTTATTTTTATTGGAAGGACAGGGTTTTCAGCTAAATCCACATATCTCCTCCGGATTCTGCTTACAGCAAGGCGACTGTAAGAGTTTACCTTACCATAGTTGGCGCCCAACATGGGGTACGATTTCTCTAGCTTTCTTTAAAGACTTACTTGGATCAAGAACGTTCTTAGCCTGCAAGAGGCTTATTTTCTGGAACTCTAATTGGATTTTTGTTATTGGCCTGCAAGAGGCTTGTTATTTTAACGGTTGTTAACGCTTTTCTTATGTTTTGGGATGTCTTCTACTAGTGGAACTGCTGTGTTGGCTGCTGGTGTACCTGTTAGGGCATCAGTAAGGATTGTATCTTGGGTTGGGCCCAAGTTTTCTGGAGATGATTTAGAAGGATTTTTACATAGGTATGAAACTGCAGCTGTGATTGATGGTGCTTTACCTTTGGATATGGTGAAGCAGATTAGGTTCTTTATTTTGGACAGAGAGGTGGAAAAGGAGGTTATTTCTATGGATGGTTATAAAGATCAAGATTGGAGAAAGCTCAAGATGGAAATGGGAAAAAGGTGGCCAAAAGTTTATTCATTGGAGGATCTAAAGGATATAGCTAGGAAATGGGAATCAAAAGGAGGTGTAACATCTCTGCATCAGTATCATCAGTTTATGGTTGAATTTCAGGTGGTTCTGGATTATTTGTTGGAGTATGAAATTTTATTTCATGATAATGCATCAAAGTATATTTTTTGGGATGCTATGGGGGAAAAGGTTAAGAAAGATATTTTGATGGTGCTTATTAATGCGAATTTAATGAAGGATCTTCCCGATGGAGAAACTAGGATTCCTGGTATGGAGGTGCTAAAGAAGGTTATTTTGGAACATCTGGATACTCATAACTCTGTTGATTTGGACTCTGGAGAAGACACTGAGGTCGCTCAAGAGATAGAAGAGGATGGTTTAAAAGAACTAGTTTCTGGTGAAATTTTGGATTCAGCCATTCCTGAAGATTTTGTCCAGCCTGAAGATATTATTTTTGTTGACTCTTCTGTTTGGAAAGAAGAGATTTTTGAAGATGAAGATATTGTTTTCATTAATGACAAAATTTTGGATGATGGGGATAATTTTGTGTTGAATGATTTGGAATCGGATTTAGAGGATTTTTCGCCTCAGTTTTTCTCTTCAGAAGCAGAGACTGTCTGCAATGAAGATATGGATATGGTGGATTTGTTACAATCTCAGGGAGAGATTGTTAAGGAGGATATGGTTTTCCCTGCACTAATAAAGAGTGTAGTGGTATTTGATAATAGAGTGCATAAATTGGATGCACTCATATTTTGGAAAAGGGTTGTTTATTTTTTATGTCCAATGGTAGGACAAATTATGGGGGTTTATTTTTGGGTTTTATGGAATCGGTGGATAAGCCCTTGGGGCAAAATTATGGATTATCTCCAGGGGATATCAAGAATTTAGTTCCTCCGAAATGAGGATAAACTACCTAAACTCGGCTGAAATTTTTTTTTATTGTTATGTCTTCAATTTATTCAGGATTCAAATTATTATGGATGCCCTCATTTTTTGGGGTAGCAGGGGCTGATCACTCTAATGTTGTAATCTCTCCTCAGGATGAGATCCCGGATTGCAATAGGTCAGCTCACTTGGAGATAATTCAAGTGGATTCTCAATTATTTTCTGTTAATATTACTTTGGAGTGCAAATATGTTATGGACTTTTCTATATGTTTATTGGATTTACCCGGTTTTTCTATTAAATTTAAAAATGGTGAAAAAGGCAAAATGGGCCAAATCAGGTTGGATAAAAATTGGAAGGGTATGTTTTATGGCCTCCAGCAAGAGGTTAAACTGCAATTATCTCCTTCTATTTTGGACCTCCAGCAAGAGGGTAAACTGCAAATATCACATCAAAATACGATAAAAAATCTCAGTATAATTAAAACTCAAAAAAATAATTTTTGTGAAAATTCAATTCCGGTCCTCCAGCAAGAGGTTAAACTGCCGACTTTCTTTACAGGTGATTTAATGTTGGATAAGGGAAGCAAAGGTGTTGGAAAATCTGTTTATAAATTAGACAAGGGAAAGGAGAAAAGGGTAAAATTTAAAAATAAAATAAAATATTTTTCTAATTTTTCTTATTCCGATTCTGGCGATGAAGAAGATTCATTTGATGAAAGTTTTAATGGCGATACAAAAGAAAATCTTTTACCTCAAGTTTATTTAGATGTGGACGCAGCCAAATATAAGAAGGTAGCAAATAAAGTTCGACCTATTAATGAACCGCTACCTGCTGAATTAAATCCACCTTTGAGAAGACCAAGGTTATCAAGAGATCCTTATGAAATTCCCTTGCTAAAGAATCCGCCTGAATTTTCTGAGACGTCAAGAATCACTTTTGAGAGACTGGGTGTTGTTAATTTTGGACCTGATGGTTGGTTGTCTGGAGAAGAGAAGAAGTTGTTGTTGGATGTGATAGTCAAGCGAGAGAAGGCCATTGCTTTTGTAGAAGAGGAGAGGGGTGTGTTGAAGCATTCCTATGGGGAGCCTTACAAGATTCCTGTGGTATGTCATGAACCGTGGCAGCAGAAACCGATTCCTATTCCAGCTGCATTGAAAGAAGCTTATATCGAAGTTGTCAGAGAACGGATACGCACTGGACTGTATGAGCAATCAACATCAAGTTATTCTAGTCCGGTATTTTGTATCAAGAAACCGAATGGCAAGCTTAGAGTTGTTCATGATCTTAGGGAATTAAATAGGGTTACAATAAAGGATGCTGGGATACCGCCTAGTGCTGAGGAGTTTGTGGAAGCGTTTGCAGGGAGAGTGTGTTATGGTTTGGGAGATATTATGGGTGGATATGATGAGAGAGAGTTACATCTGGACTCAAGACCTCTCACTACATTCGATACACCACTTGGACGTTTACAGTTAACAAGATTACCTCAAGGAGCAACAAATTCAGTTGCAGTTTATCAAGCTCAGATGGCTTGGATCCTTCAAGATGAAATTCCACAATATGCTGGAATATTTATAGATGATGGAGGAATTAAGGGACCAACAACCGACTATGATAACCAGGTGTTGGAAGAGAATCCCGGGATACGCAAATTCATTTGGGAGTTTGCAATTACTTTAGAAAGAATCTTGTTTCGAATTGAAGAGGCTGGTTTAACTATTTCAGGTTCAAAATTTTCATGGTGTGTGCCAGCCTTAGAAATATTAGGCCATGTGGTATGTAGAGAGGGTAGGATTATGTCCAAGAAGAAAGTTAACAAAATTCAGTCCTGGCCAAGACCCAATAATACGACCGAAGTTAGAGGGTTTTTAGGCGTTTGCGTATATGTTAGAATGTTTATCAAGGACTTTTCTTCATTGGCAGCTCCATTGAGACGGTTAACGAGAAAGGATGCAGACTGGGAGTGGGATGAAGAGTGTGAGAAGGCGTTTGTGAAGTTGAAGGAGGTTGTGGGGAAGGATTTAGTCCTGCACAAGTTGGATTATGGAAAAGATGCTGGCAGAATTTATTTAGCAGTTGATTCAAGTCAGATTGCAGCTGGGGCGGTTTTGTCTCAGATGGATAAAGCTGGTTACATCAGGCCAGTTAGGTATGAATCTGTAGTATTTACTGAGGTCGAATCAAGATATTCTCAACCAAAATTGGAATTATGTGGTGTGGCGAAAATACTGAAGAAACTTCAGCATATTTTGTGGGGGCAACATTTTGAGTTGCAAGTGGATGCGAAATCGTTAATCCAGATGATTAATTCCCCAAGTTTACCGAACGCACCCATGACAAGATGGGTAGCTTTTATTCAACATTTTTCGTTTGATTTAGTTCATAAGCCTGGCAAAACTTTTACTATGCCAGATGGTTTATCAAGGAGACCACCCACTGAAGAAGATTCGGACTCAGAAGAGTTTGATGAAGATATACCTATTATCAAAGCCAGCACTAAAGGAGCTGAAGACTTTCCATACCTCCCCCATGAGGTTAAACTGGCAGGACTATTGTGTTTAGATTATGATGATGATGACCTCCACCAAGAGGATAAACTGGAAAATAGTTTTTATGTTAAAAAAGGTGTTGAAAAAGGTGTAGATAAATTCGGCAGAGAGGAGGTAGAAGAAGATGTGGTGTATGTAGAGGAAGATGGATTGGTAGTGTGGGATAGTAGTAAATTAAGGAATGGTGTATATGTTGGAGAATTAGAGAATTTAAATAAAAAGGTGGATAAAGAGAAAGAGGTATTTTTGAATACGGTTTTCGAAGGATCCAAAGGTTCAGAAGAAAAACGTCGACATAGCTCGATTAAAAATTTATTTAGGGGTCAACGATTATTGGCTCATTCATGTGCAGGTGATATTGGTGATAGAGAAGTCCCTATTGATGTTATATTATTCGATTTTCAAGATGAAGTCTGGGGTCAGACTGGTTTTTATTTTTTGTTAGTCAAATATTTGTTGACTTTAGAGAGGCCAGAAGATTGTGAAGACAATGAATGGGTGGCTATCAAGAGGAAGTCATCTACGTTTTACCTATCTGGTCGACGTTTAATGAGGAGGAGGTATCCAAATCCTCAAGTAGTTATAACTCAACAGAAGGGGCAAGAATTAGTTTTGAAATCACTGCATGAAGATCTCAGGCATAGAGGTGTTGGAGAAACATTTAGAAGAATTTCTGATTGATTTTGGTGGCCTGGCATGAAGATGGCTGTTAAACAGTGGGTTCAGTCATGCAAAGAATGTCAAAGACAAAGTTATTTAAGGCCAAAAGAACCTGGACGCGCGACCGGTGAATATACGCTCTTTGGAAGAGTTAGTTTAGATGCCGTTCATATAAAAGAGGGACGGTATAAATATTTAATTGTGGCCAGAGATGATTTATCTGGTTGGGTAGAGGCAGCGCCTCTTATTAATTTAACTGCCAAAAATGTGGCAGAATTTTTTTTGAATAATTGGGTATATAGGTATGGGGTGATGAAGTTGGTAACGGTAGATGGAGGTCCTGAATTTGGGACAGAGTTTAAAGAGGCCGTATTGAAAGTTGGATCAAAGGTTAGGGTAGCAACCCCATATTATCCTGAAGCTGAAGGCATGGTTGAAAGAGGGCATCAAGTTATTAAGGATGCTTTAGTTAAAATGTGTGGGACAAGTGCCGAAAAGTGGAGGCACTATTTACCTTTAGTTTTATTTTCTGATCAAATCACTGCCAAAAGGACGACCGGATTTTCACCTTATGAACTTGTTTTTGGACAGAAAGCAGTTTTACCGGTTGATTTAGAAGCTGAATCATATCTTGGAGTTGACTGGGGCACAGTCAAAACTACTGAAGAATTATTGTGTGCAAGAATGATGCAGCTAGAAAAGAAAGAAGAATATTTAGAAAAGGCATATTCGCGGATGATGAAGATCCGAAATCAATCAGTCAGATATTGGGATGAGCGGTTGGCACATCGATTAAGGAAACCTTTGAACCCAGGAGATATGGTCCTGGTGTATAATAGGAGTTTGGAAAGTCAGTGGGGAAAGATGTTTGCAGATAGGTGGAATGGACCGTATAAAATCAAGGAGCAAGTTTCCGGCGGTTCATATGTGCTAGAAGAGTTGGATGGAGTAGTATTAAAGAAGAGGGTAGCAGCCGATCAAGTGAAAAGGTTCTATCCTAGAGGCACCAGGAGTGCCGAAGTCTTCCTCCGCAATGAGGATAAACTATGAATTTTCTTAAATTTTATCAACTCCGAAATGAGGATAAACTAAAATTTTAATGACTTTTATTAAATTTATTCCTCCGCAATGAGGATAAACTATGACATTTATGAAATTTTATGGACGAACTCCAAAATGAGGATAAACTACAATTTTAATGACTTTTATTAAATTTATTCCTCCGCAACGAGTATAAACTATCTTCTTATTTTTATCAAAAATACTTTACTATCGTTACACTGCATATGGGCAACAAAACTGTGATGAAACATAACGAAATACGAGAAAACCTTCATTGAAAATTTTCAAAATTTAAAATTCTTAAAATATGGGTGAAGATAGTGTTGGAAAAATTTTAAAATTTATTGGAAGAAGTGTTCACAGGGGAACCTTCTTAATTAAATATTGGCAAGTGTGGGGGTAATTGATGGGCTGGCTGCTCTATACACAATTACCCCATAATGTTCGTTTCCAAAATTTTCCCTGTTTCTAGTTGAATCCTGGCTTTGTCTTTTAATTTTAGGAAGTCCACTAAGACTATAAACTGGAACGAATCAAGAGACACCGCTCTCAACGCCGGATTCAAGATTCTTTTATTTTATTTTGTTTTTGATTTTTTATATGTTAGATTGTGATTTCTTTTCTTTAATATATATTATGAATTATTGTAAAGGTGATGCTCACTGGTGGTCTCAAATCATTTTTATAAATTGGAGGGAGCCCACCCAGTGATCATCATTATAAAAATTATCTTCTAAAAACTTTCATTTATTTTCTTTTCTTTTCAATTTCTCAAAATTGTGTAACCACATCAAGTTGCACTTGGATGTGGGTATGATGTCGAGGGTACGGCTCATCAAATGGCCGGGGGGCATCTTTTAAAATTTTATTTTAAAAAAAAAAAAAAAAAAAAAAAAAAATTTATTACTTTTTTATTTTTCTTTTCACATTCGTTTATCTTTCTTTAAAAATTAAATTTTAACTTTTATTTCAAAACTATCTTTTTTTTTAAAAAAAAAAAATTATTAAAATTAAAAAAAAATAAATAAATAAAAAAAAAAAATTTTATTACTTTTTTATTTTTCTTTTCACATTCGTTTATCTTTCTTTAAAAATTAAATTTTAACTTTTATTTCAAAACTATCTTTTTTTTAAAAAAAAAAAATTATTAAAATTAAAAAAAAATAAATAAATAAAAAAAAAAAAAAAAATCTTTTATTTTAAATGGTAAAAAAAAAATAATAATAATAATAAAAATAAAAAATAAAAATAAAAAATAAAAATAAAAATAAGAAATAAATAATAAAAGGTATTTTAGTTTTAGGTAGTTTAGATGTTTATATTTTATTTTTCAAACATTATTCAAGAAAGCTACATACCAGGAAGAACACCATCAAGGGTTGTTATCTTTTGAAGAATCGAAATTAGAAAATTTAGAAGGACCTTGATTGATTTCCTGGGATTCGAATCTTATTTCACGGTCACGATAGTGTTGAAGCCAGTTGGCTATTTTGAAAAGGTCTCTTAACAGTTGCTCTCTCATCCAAGATTCTGATCTATCAGAGGGCGGGTATCGTTGGAAATAAGCGATAAGCTTATTAAAATTAGCAAAAAGCTTTTCAGACACTAGGTGAATTGGAACTCTAGGGAAGCTTGGATTAGGTTCTGGTAGTTCATAAGCAGAATATGAAATTTGAGAACCGGTGGACGCTTATCAAATTAAAATATCAGCAAATTAAAACCTGAAGATTAAGAAAATAAAAAGAGACAACTAACCTGTGTCAACACTATCATGATCATAGATAAATGGCTTACTTGGTAATGGAGTGGGATTTTTTATGTTTAGAAAAGGATTTTTTATTTTTGATAGATGAGGAGGACTGGTGTTGGATTTGGTGTTTGAAGTAGATGTTCTGGGCCTTTTGGATGATACAAGAGAAGATGAAGACTGCTGGCTATTATAGGACATTTTGTGCTTCAAGATGTTGGAAGAAGGAGAAGAATTGTTAGAAGGTTGAAGCATGGCCTTGGGAGCAGCAAGAGTTCTTGGGGGACTAGCAGCAAGTCTAGATTGGAGAGAAGGACCCAGAGGATTAGGTGATGGAGAAAGATTTAAATAGGCTGATGGAGAAAAAGGGATGGGATCTTTAGAGGTTGATGGAATAGGGGGTGGAGTAGAAGGTGAAGAAGAAGGAAGAGGTTTGCAGAAGGTGGCGAAGCTAGTAGCAGTGATGGGGAAAGAACCACAGTTCAAGCCAGAACATTTTCTTTTCTTCTCATAGCAGGATAAACAGGCCCTGTTATAAGTGTGCTTTTGCCAGTTAAAAGAGAAGATACATTCCCTATGGGTGAAGGCACAGTATTTGCAAGATTGATCAGCTGAAGCAATGAAGTCAGAAGGTTTCATCTTGTTAGGAGATATTTTTTTGAAGAAGAAAACTTGAAACTAGGATGAAGAAAGCTGGTGGCAAAATCTGGGTTCAAGGATAGAGAAGTTGTTAGGTCCACCAAGACCTTAAACTGGACTATTATCAAGTGTTGGGTCCACCATGACCTTAAACTGGATTTCTTATCGATTAAATGTTTGGTCCACCATGACTTTAAACTGGTAGTTCATTCATTGTTTAGTCCACTATGACTTTAAACTAGAAAATTAATATCTGCAGGATAATTCAACATTCATTGGACCACTATGGCCTTATACTGGATTACTTGTCGATCAAATGTTTGGTCCACTATGACATTAAACTGGATTATCAAATTTATTCAATCTTTGGTCAAGCCTAGGCCTTAATTAGGAATATTTCAAGTTATTTATGCACCTAAACGATCTTTGGTCCACCAAGACCATAAACTGGCAATCGATTATATGTTTGGTCCACCAAGACTTTAAACTGGAATGTCAATCTTGTTTGGATAACTCAATTCAATCTTTTAATTTATCACTGTCCACTAAGACTCTAAACTGGTTATTCAATTATTTCTGGAATTGGGTGCTGATAGCTTTAGGAGGTTAAAACTTTAGGTGGTGATGATGCGAAAGAAAGCATAATGGTTAATTAGGTAAAATTTGTGGCGCTTTAACATGGTCTAAAGTTAAAATTATTATTGGAAGCCTGGCAAAAGTATTTTATGGGTTTGCTGTATAGCAAAGTTTGAAAATTGTGATGAAGGAATCAGAAGTTAGGATGGTAGTTGGATTTTAGGGAATGATTTTTTTTAGTGCCTCATAGTTAGGCCCTTTTTTTTTGGTGTGAAGCTTGAAGGACCTTATGGCGAGATTGGAATCATAGAATTCGGCTCAGTGGGGGGCCCTATGAGGTTGGAATCAGGAGTATTCGGCTCATAGGAAGATCCACTCTCTCAATGCTGTGACAAGAAGGAAGACTGGTATATGGGAGTCTGAAGGGATTCAAACCTTGCTCTCAGTAGTGGAATCATCACAAGATTTATATTATTTTATTTTATGTTATATCAAGCCAGAGAAGAAAGAAAACATCATTTATGTTGAAAGTTTAAGAAGACCAAGCAAAAACAAAATTTTATCAAGTTATACTGTTAGAAAAGATAATTTCTTTGAAATTGTTCAACATCATTATCAAAGCTTTGCATTAAAATTCTTCTGTTCATGAGGTCTTCATGGTTATTAGCTGGAGTTTCTTGAAAATAGGCCAGCATTTTTCGTTTCAACTCATTAGTAAAGTCAAGAAAAAGATAGCGATGAAAATTTGGGTAATGATTGATATAGTCCGTCTTCACTCTACCAACATCATCAGTGTTGGTTATTTCGACAGCTAGAAGTTCAAATATGTTATTAAGTCATAGGTTTAGTCAATTTTGATTAAAAGTTTTTTTAGTAAGATAAATAGGGTCTTACATTTAGAGCCAGGAAACATAGTCTCAGCAAAGTTAGTTGGGGGTACTGGCGTTATAGGATTAGGATCTTGTGAAGGCAAAATTAGGCCGGGATCCGTTGATGAAGATTGAACTTTTGAAGCTGTTTTTGATCTTATTCGTTTTAAGAAGACAGGAATTTTGGATCGCTTTTTAGAAGTTGAGGGATCAGGGAGAGCTGCTGGTCCTAAATATACGTTTGTTTTAGAAGGAACTATTGGCCGGTTGCATTTGACTTTTTTCACACGGCATAAGTCGCAAGCTGTTCTGCCAGGAAGATTAGGGTTGGACATTAAACAAGGTACCTGGTATCGAGCGCAGAGTTCACATGGAGCGACAAGTTCTTTGGAAGACATATTGATGAAGATGAATTTTATAGTTGATTAAAGAAGATGGTGGTTGAAGGTTAAAGATGAATATTGTGTTCGACCACTTATGCAAAGTTTTAAGAATGGGGACATTCTCGATTGGAGGGAGGATGTGGTAGCCTAAAGTTTAGTACGGCACCTAAATATGTAAATGGATTTATTACGGCGTGCAAGATTGGCGTTATTATTTTTTATAAAAAGGGTTTTATTTAATTTATTGGAGTTTAAAATATGAAGAAATTGGTCACGAGCAAATGCCTACACAAATACAATTTATTTTACGGAGAAAACTTATTTTTACGGTCTGAAAAATTTATAAGTATCAAGTCAAGTCACTCAAGAACCTTGGGAAATTTTCCCAGAATTTTTACTATTTTTCTTATATTTTTAAATGAATTTTAAAGTTTTATAGAAATATTTACGTTTTCAAAAATTACTTAACTTTGATGAATTTTCACGGGGTAATTAGAGCTGCGCAGACTACGAAAATTAGTTTGGTATGTAAAGGGGAAGTAGCTCTATTATGTGTAATTTTTGTAGATTTTTTATTATGGTTTTAAGGTTCTAAATTGAGTCCGGAAGTCCGGACGGACTCCGTACGGACTCCGTATGGACTCCGTACGGGCTCCGGATTGACTCTGGAAGAGCTCTGGAGGGGAAAACTTAGGCACGTGACTAGGAATACTTAAGCGCTTCTCAAACTCGAAATTGAGGGGGGGACACATCATACAGCTTAATCTTTAACCACCACGGTCTCATTTTTTATTACTCAACAAATTAAATAAATTGTAATACCCTTATAACTTTATATTTTATATATAACATTTTAAAAATACTACTCAACAATTTAAATAACACTTCATATAGGGTATCTTTAGAAAGGTCTTCATCACTGGGACTTGATTATTGCTGTCTCATAAAAATTTAAATTATTATAAAAACATAAAAGTCAATCTTTTCAGATCTTTCACTGGTACACCTTAATTGTTGTTATCAGTATTTCTTTCCTCAACAGCCACGATCATTTAATCTCAATAAGCGTTAATTATTTTAGAGTTTCATTATTTTTATCAATCAGATTCAAGTAGATTGGTTAGCTTAGTGATTTAGAATTCCCATTTTGTTATTTTTATTGGAAGGACGGGGTTTTCAGCTAAATCCACATATCTCCTCCGGATTCTGCTTACAGCAAGGCGACTGTAAGAGTTTACCTTACCATACCATCAAATCCTCCCTTACTTATACCAAAATCCACTGGAGTGCACAGACCTTTAATCCAGATGATGTCACTGCTATCCCTGGAAATCACAGCACTGTGAGGGCTCATCACCTCCCCATGGTGTCCACCTCAAGCAGTTTCAACACCTAGACCTCCAGTAAGGACCCTTCATCACAATTAATGGTAACATACACCCATACAATAAATAGAGAAAAGAGATAAAAGTGGATACCATAAAGAAACAGGTAAAATAACTCATCCAAAAAGTATAAAATGAAAACCAAAGCATATAAAGAACCAAATAAGCTTTCCAAGCTCCAAATAACATCCCCAAGAATCCATATTAACCCAGTAATCATATCCCAACCCATAAATCTGTTAAAATCCATTAAGGGAAGCAGATTTAGTTGTCCAAACTGGATATATGCCCCTGAAAAAGGTGTATATGCTTGTGTAGGTGTGGTGAATCCATTTAATATGTCAATATGACCTAAAATAAGCAGAAAAATAAAGCTTATAAGCTATTTAGAAGTTTAAACCTGCTTATAGACCTATATATACATAATATTACTACATATTTCACCAAATATGAGGTTTATGTATACATATAAGCTTATGTATGTCTATAATTACTTAATATCACTTAAAGTAAGTATATTATGACTCCATTAACACCTTAATAAGTATTATTAGGCTTTTTATAAGCTATTTAAACTACTATAGGTCATATAATGGTGTAATAATTATATATATATGTATTATAACCATATATATAAGTATTTCAACCTTATTTTTAAGTTATAATCTTAATGTAATTAAGGTTATCTTATTTTAAACATAAGAATTACTCATTCCTGGGGATAACTAGGCTGACAACCGGTATCAAAAATTATCATATCTTTATAGAAATCAGTAGTAGGGATAGAAAAACTAAATTCTGGTGATAAATTTTCTACAGAAAGTACTATACTTATATCCCAAATATTTGCTTTGTATTTTTTTGGGATTGAGGTTTGATTGAGAAAGCCTTCTGTCTTTTCACAACACATTCATCTTGTTTCTTGGTGCTGAAATTAGAAGTTAAGTTTCACTTATGTCTGAAGTAAAGAAATTTATTGAAGGATGAGTTGTCTCTGAAATTATTTTGAGGTTTATTGAAATTCAAGGTAGGAGAAGATACATGAATGGTGGGATTTTTGTTCTTTACATGAGCTTTTTCATTCATAGATATAAGTCCAGATTATAATGAGCTATTAGAGAACTCTATAAATTTTACTTAGTAGAGATATTGACACAGTGGACTCAACTCATTATTATTAGAGGCAGATAAAAAGTTTAATAAGGTGAACACATATTTTAAATTGCCTTTTTTCATTTTAGGAGCTTAAATATTAACCAAGTGTTTTGTAATATTTGATATGATTCATAATAAATTTTTGTTTGGTCATTATTCAATCTAGAAAAATCTTTGAACAGCAAGTGGACAGAAGGAATTTTTTTTTCCCAACTTTTCTTCATAATGGTTTAGATATATTTCTGATGAGATGCTTGATAGTATCATCAATATTATATTTTGTGACACAAAAAGCAGAATTTTTACATTTATTAGACCTAGAAAGTGCTTTGTCTTCCCCAAGTTCAGCATGAGGTAAAAGATAGTCATTTAGATCATAATTAGATTTTAAAAATAGATAATATGTAATCACATCAAGTATGTCTAAAAAATTTGGACCCTTAAGCATTGAGATTTCCAATCTTAGATCAGATATTTCATGAATTGGAAGTGAAATATCAGATTCAATACTAATTGATGCTGATGGGATTGTAAATTTTGATGATATCATTGAGGTAAGATAGAGAGGGGGTGGGTTTACTAAAAAACACAAATTCAGATTTGGAGGATGAATTATTGGATAAAGTGATGTAGAAAATTTATTTTAGAAGAATTTATATGGTCTGTGTTAAAAATTAGAAATTACTGGAAACTAAAAAGAATATCATAGAAACAATTTACCCCTTTTCAGTTATTGATTCCTACAGACCTTTTTGGGATCAACCATCTTAATTATGAAGTTATTTTTTTAACAAAATGTATGTGAGTAGGAACATAAAAAGATGGTCTAGTATATATTCAAAAAACTTTACAGAATTGTCAATATAGTTCTTCATAAGAAGATTTTGTTGAAATCAAGAGAGTCTTTTTATTTTTTTCAGTGTAGCATCTTTCCATAATCTATAGAACGTGGTAATTTTCAATATCTTACAGATTATGTTTAATGTATAATATCATGACCAGTGTTACAGATTTCCATTTGATGTATAATTTAGTATAGTAAAGATGAGCTGAATTAAAAGTATCAAGGTTATCTATAAGAAGAATACACTCTATTTTTAATTTATAATGCAATATATAAGCCCATTATTTGTACAGTAAAATATTTTCCTTCCTGGACATTTTCAGTGATACTAGATATGATAATATTCTACTATTGGATGTTTCTCTCTTATCAATATTTCTGTAATTCTCTCCACAGATAATCCTAGTGATACTAGTGTTTGTGCAATTTTAATCCATGTCTATATCATCCACGAATAAGACTGACATTTCCATTTGCTATAACCAGAAAGATCTGTTACAAATACAGCAAAAAATTTTGATAGAGGAAGTAAGAAAATGAGAGTAAAATAATATGAAGTAGAATATTCTGATACCTATTCGGGGGTGTCAAATATTTCAAATCAGCCATTAAAAAATCTCATTTTTTTCAATCAAAAAAATAGCTTATAAACTTTCAATCAAATTGTTTTTTACTGTTAAATATCCTTCTTTTGATGACCTAATATAGATGGAATTCCTATTTTTTGCGACTAGAAATGAATTGAATGTGATTCCACATTTGCCATGTTTTACACCCCCTATTATGACCAGAAACATTTGGAAGGGAATATTCTACAATAAAGTTCAGATTTTATATCTAGTAGAGTAGTTTTAAAATAATTTTTACATATTTTTACACATATTTGGGGGTACTAATTTTTCAACTTTCAATTTTCTTGATCCAATGTTAAATTTAGGATTAAAAAAATTTATTGGCCCAGGGACTAGTGGATTTCGAAGTAAGATTTGACACCAAGCACCAACAAAAAGTTGGCTTTTTAAATTATTGATGGATTTCGACCTAGTAAAACCTACTATTCTTTATCACTTACATAGCACTTCATTTCTCAATTTAAAAACACATCAATACTTTACAATTTTTGTAATCAAAACATGAGGTAAGAGTTTTCTCATTCCCCTATCATAAATTTCATAAATTTCACTTTTTTATATATGATTTTAGACTCTGAAAGTGATTCAGGCACAGAAAGTGACATAGTTATTATGAATTATTTCCTAGGTAACTTCTATCTAATCCTAAAAAATCAAAATTACCCTCAAATTCCAAAATTTGAGCTTCAGGTGTTACACTATTGGATAACTTTGATACTTTGTTTTTAAAATTCCAAAATTCAACATTTTGAATTTCCTAAAAAATTGGTTTTGAAGTCTGACATCAAGTTTTGTAGAATTTTTCAACTTTGGTATCCGCTATTGTAGATAAGATTGTTCAAATAATCATTTGTCATATCAAATCCCGCATTAATATTATTGTCTATAACCTATATGACTCGGAGACACCTCAACTTAGACTCATCAGTCTACCAAGCTCCATTTACCCCATATTTTTCTCAGATGTTCTCCAAATTATATCTTGCTTCTTCATTCCTACAAATAGTATATAACTCATAAGATTTTTCTTACTTCCTGTCATCAATTCTGTACCAAGTGCAACACAGCCTTTCTCTTGAGACTTCAAAGAGTAACTTGCCACTTATAGATGAGAATGGAACTAGATGCTAATATTACCATTCCGCTTGCCTTCATCCTTTGATCTCATCCATTTCTCTTAAAAATATGACTTTTTATGACACCATTTCAACAAATTACCAGTGAAACTTACTATCTAAGTCCATTTTTTGTTCTCCATGTGGAAAAATTTCAAAGGGAACTTGACTAAGGTCCCTCTGATGGTTTAAAAAGGAACAAGAAAAAACTACTGCACCATTTTTTATCCTTTTTTTCAGGTATTTAAATAGAAGAATTTTTTGCGGAATAGGAAAGTTTATTGGAAAAACTTAACTTTGGTGAAAAGGCTATAAATCCCCCTCAAAAAATGGTGTGGATTATTTTCAAAATTTTATACAAATACTTAATTAGAACCTGTATTTCTCTCATGATATAGGGAAATTCAGTGATGGAACCCCTTCGGGTTAAAGGGAAATATACTTTTACAAAAGAATGAAAGGAAATCAGTTCAAAAAATGATGTTCCGCATTTTGAGCTATTGAAAACAATTTTTAGAGAATTTACCTTGCAAAGCTTTTAAATTTTACATTTAAAAAGTAAATTAAGTGACAACAAGTTGTATAGCAAGAAGTAAAGGTGAAAAAATGGGCTCCGAAAGATAAAAAACCATTCACCCTAAGTTGACCAAGTCTTTATTGTTTGAAAAACAGAAGTAAACTATATTATGAAATTTATATAGGTGTCAAAAGCTTTCGAATAAACAAAGCCAAAACTGCCCGACTATCTTCTGAAAGTGGATTATTTTTTTTCACCTAATCAAAGATATATTATAAAAATTCTGTTATTCAATCCTATTCTAAATACTTCATAAATGTCTTTTGTTTACTGTATCTTTTTTTCGAGTAATTTATTTTCCATCTGCCGATTTAAAGTAACCAATTTTTGTCCATTTCTTGCTTCGGAAAAAAAATTGTATACTTGGTAATAGGCGTTTGAAATTATGAAAAATGATCCAATAAAGTTGAAAAATGAGAGGATTGATTTTATATAAAATTAAAAAACCTAACTCTATAAAAAGCGAATCATCAACATTGATGGCAATTTTAAACGTCACCCTGACTCGCGGAATTAATGTGCAAATACTAACTATAAATTCTTTAATTGTTCGTTTTGTTACAAAGCTTTTCCAATACTTTCAGGCCTAGCTCCCATTATGTGAATAAACTCTTCTTCAGTCATTTTTGCCCATGGGTTCTTTTTTTTCATTACTTCATCACCCATATTCTGTACCTCCCAAAACTCACTGGTGCTTCGGAAAAGGAAAGTAGGAGAAAGCACTATATCTGAGGTGCTTTTCTTGATGCTCTTGTGGGAGACGCTAATATTGATTTGAGAGAGATTGTTGACTGGAGTTTTGATGTTTCTTTTGCTGGAGTCTTCCACACAAGTAACCACTTCACGTTGAAAGTGAATATTTAAGGGATTTTCATAAGTACTTGATACTTTAGATTCTGAATATAAATTTTCTGAAGAGTCTGTTTCTTTCTGTGTTTTCCGAAAGAAAACATGTCTTGTAAACTGATCAGAGTTAATAAATTTTTGTCAACCTATACGAAACGGTAATGAGACAGTTCACTTCTGTTAAAGGCGCTCATTCTACTTACTCCATACAGCAATACGTCCACAACACCAAAAAGAGAATATATGCATGCTACAACGATCTTGGCAACTTTTCCCCAATCGAAGCCTGACAAATTCCTTTTTTGTTAGCTTTACTCTGTAAAAGTGGAAGTAGATTAACTTGAGAATTTAAACGGGTATCAAAGCTGTCAGATCCGCCATTTTTCTAATACACTAGCCCCAACACTGGAAAATAAAAAAGTCGAAATAAACAAATTATTTCATTTAATACCCCAACTGTCAGTCTTAATGACGAATAAGATTCAAAAATTGATACGACAAACATCAAACAACACATCTCTTGTTCAAGAACAGGCGGATAGTAATTGGGGCATCTCATTTTTTATCCGCCATTAAATCAATGTAAGATTCGACAGCTTTGATACCCTCTATTAAGCTCTTACCAAATGCCTGTGAAATTCTGAAGATTGTGATGGGTGAAGACAAAAATAAATATGATATCGGGTAGCTATTTTTTCAGGACATGTACTTCAGCCTGGATACTCAAAAATGGCGCTGATTATTTTAACTTACAGCATAATCAGACTTGTCACCTTAACGAACTTTGTTCGAGAGGTTATACTATCTGTATCTAATCCTCCATTGTCACTGTAGAACGTTTTTGTTTCTGTCAGGTGGCTTTGTAGCTTCCAATAAACAGATCCATACAGGAAAAGCGACGCTAAACTCGATAAGATAATCCAAAAATCTAAAACGAAAACCCAAAAATGCAAAAACATAAAAAAGAAAATTAATATATTTTCATAATTTTTTTCAGAAATCTGGTAAAAACAGAGAAAAAAGGTGTTTAAAGAAACTCATAATTACAGTGCAATGTGAAACGAAGAAAAGTATGTTCTTTATGGATCCAACACCATGAACCTGACCAGATGACTAAATGAAATTCACAAATAAGGATATTACTATAAATGCCATGAAGACAATCAAGAAAAATATATAGTTTTATAATAAAAAAACTGACAATATGGATTTTTGTTAGGACTTGAAAAAAAAACTGGTCCAATCATTGTTATAAGGATAGATGCCAACCAAGTGGCAGAAATTGAAGCATAAACCATTTTCGGCTGTTCTGAAATGGTAGTTATTCCTTTGCAGATTATCATGTGAGTTTGAAAAGCCAGTAGCATGCTCTATAGATATATTCATCAATAGAAATACAAATTAATGATTTTTTCAGTCTCATGTTTTACTTCCTTTCACATTGATAGAACTATCGCAAAAATTGAAGAGGCAAACTTACGAGAAAAGTGTTGGAAACATCACCAATATTCATTATATAACCTTGAGCATCACATATTGGTGATCTCACTGGTACTTTTCGCTCTTTAAGAAATGCCGCTGAAAAGAAATTGAATTACTTGACCAAATATTTTTATTTAAATATAAGAAATTAAAAAGACTTACCACTCAAACAAAACCCGACTGCTTGCAAAAAGTCGGCCTGCCAAAAAGTAAAATAAAAATATTAGTAAAAAATAGCTATGTTTATATGTTTTTAAAGAGTTGACGTACAAAAATGTAATTCAATAATGTAATCTGGATGTGTATTTCTTGTAATCAGCACGATATTCTTATGCTATTAAAAAAAACACGTACCCCCAATGAATTTTCCATAAATCTTGCTTTTATAGCTACGCCCTGGTAGGTTTCTTTTGAAATAAATCGTCTACAAGGTCCTCTTAAAAGAAAAAGAGTAGCTGTGTAGAGAAGAAATATGATGCAACTTAAGGTTGAGAGCTAAAAGTTTCTCTTTAAAGTTAGATATCTTCATCATATTTGTTTTCGAAGGGGGTGACATAGACTTTACACATACACTGCTTGTAACTATAATTGCCTAAAAATGGGATATTATCAGATTTTACTACAGTTGAAGCTCATTTTCAAAAAAAAATGACCATCGTCTTACTATTGATCCCGAAAAGTCAATTCCTTTGATCTCTATGTATCTTACATTGGATGGGTTTTTATTCGACATGTCAAAAAGGATGAGACCGGTGAGGTGTTGAAGTTGAATATACAAGTTTTCAGCTGACGTAAATTTCAATGAAGTATGAAATCATATAGCTTCGAGAATATTGCCAGCTTGAGAGAAGGAAAACGGAAATGAATGTGCTGGTATAAAGCGACAAGAATGTGGGTAAAATTCGGTTTATTTTACAAATCGGACTTTCACAAGAAGAAGAAAACCGTCACTCAACCAAAAGCAACAGGTAAAACAAACTAGAAAAACAATTATGAACTTACGTACAATTTCCAGTGAAAAATGGCAGAAGGTGTTTTAGGGAGACGCTGGGGCAAAAGAAATGGTTGCGTGGTAGTGAATCTAGTAATATCGAGGAAATAATTATTATTGTTCATTATCACAACTACGGAGTTTTTTGACGACTATTTCCGTTTCAAAACAAGCACCTACAACTTTCCAATGAGAAATAAATCCTAAGAAACATAAAGATACCACCGCGAAAGATTTTGGGTGCACTTTCTTAAAATCAAGTTTAAGTAAAGTTCAACGAGCAAGCGGACTTGCTTGAAACTCTCTGATTACAGGTAATTTATCAGTTGGGTATTAGTTTGAAACTCGGGACTTTGCTATGTCACATCACCCCAATATTTTTTGGAAGTTTGAATGATCAGTGTAAGGCAATCCGCTAACTTCATGCTCTATAGACTTCAGAAATAATTTCGGGGTTTTCATTGCCATTCATGACAATTTTGTATGAAGTTATCGGATTTCGCCCTCACTGTCACTTGTGAATGTATTCAGGTCCTTACCCTCGATTTTCATCGACAATCTTTTTTTCTTGGCTGCTTAAATGTACTAAAAATGGTACTTCCTTCAATTCCCCTCGATTAGCTTTCATTTCGCTTCATACACCCAGTTCTTTTATAAAGAAAAACTCATAGGCCAGAGCTGTCAACTCTCTCTCTGCCCCCCCTCTCAGTATTGCTAATCACTCTTCCATTTGAAGCCAAGCATTGTCATCATCTGTATGTCTATAATTATTTATCTGGTTTTCTACTTGTATATTTTTTCATCAACTTCATTGACCGAGTAGATCATAAAGATTTACTTACTACTTCATTCAACTGCCTAGCTACAAATTTAACTCAAACTTATCACTAGCACATGCAATAATATGCTAATCGCACTTGCGATTATGATGGGAAAGATCACATAGAAAATGAAGTCTTTTTATCTCATTTCCTGCATCCTTAACCGCTTTCAAGTCATTCTTCATCCCAATTATACTTTTTATATGTGAGCCTAGCAGTTTGGCCATTGCGTCATTTTTTTTAAATTTCATTTACGATTAGTGTCAGGCTGAGTTCAAGTACAAAGACCTGAAATAGCTTAAATATTCAGTTGTCTAGAATATTTTAATGGTCCAATATGAATACTGTAGTACAAATCCAATAAGTATTGAAATATAATTCAATATAAGGGTCTCAGTAATTTAAATCTCACTAATTATGTATGGGTTACAATCTTATAGTTGGTAGAAAAATAGATGTAATAATTCAGATACTATTCAAAGATTCTATAAGTACTATTGATATGTATTGTAATTGTATTGGTTATATATTTTATTGTAATGGTAAAGAATGTAGAAAACAAGACTAAAAACTCCCTCCTTTTATACCCAATAATTCCTCCAATGACCCCCTTGATTTACCAGCCCTATACATGGCTAATGATGCCTCATTCCAGCTAATAAACCTATCCAAAAACATAAAGAGTGACCAATAACATGATTAGAATGATATCACCTGCCAAAATTCTGTAGTAATAGGGATAATCCATCAAAAATAAAGAGTAAGCGAAAAAAGAGAGTATATGTGTGTAATACATTAAAATAAAAGACTAAAAAGGGAAAATTACGACTAATTATTACTCAATATTAAGGGGGATTAACAGTAGAAATTATGGGGATAATCATGAAATTAAACTATGTGAAATCCCCATTCAAAAATAACCAAAATTGACTGAGAAACCACTTAAAACCCCAAAAAAGGGCTTGAGATGTGAGGTAACTACATTCAGTCCTTGGCAGGCCCTTGCACAAGTAAATCCTTGACTAATTTAGGCAAATTTAAGCATGGTAGTGAATTAAAGGCACCAAGCTTGAGGTTATTAATGAAATTAGTGCATATAATAAGGTCAATGCACCAATAATTTAATTAGGACACTAAATAAGCACCTGTCGCCTATTTTAGCATGTTTCCCCACAGTGGACATAGAATTTGAGGTAATTATAGTGTGAAAAGGCTTACTTTGATAAAAATGAAGATATTCACACAAGAAAAAAGGAGACAGTATGTGGCCAGTACACAGAAGCCATTTCTGGCATAAAATACACCAAAATTGAAAAGTGTTATTATTATGTATTTGAGTAGCCAAATCAATATTCCTAATTAAAAAAATTTGATCTGTTAAGGCGCATTTTTAATATTATTAAATTTATAGCGCAAATATTCAACTTTTAAGTGATTTAAAGCGCATTTCTTGTTTTTCACATAAAACAATGAAAACAACAGCTTTAAGTCTACTTAAAAAATATGTAGCCTTATGTTTAAGGTTCATAAGATTAGCTTAGCATATTCCAACTAAATATTAAGTACATAAGACTTATAAAAGGTGGATATACATGTGTATATAAGGTGTTATAATGGCTTAAATTGTATTTTATCATAATTTTTACTTATGTATACAACTTGTGTACTTTTAATTATTGTTCCCATGTCTATTCCATGTTTTTAAAATAATTTATAAGTAGTTTCTACTCAATCCTGGGGATATCCAGGCTGACAATTAACTTACCGCTTGTTTTAGATTTCCTTTTAAAGGTCTTCCACTAAATCACAATTTCCAAACATATCTTTTGGGAATCAAAATAAAATCAAAAAAACCTCCTCTTTTCTTCATTCACATTTTTTTTTCTGAAGGTAAAATTTGAGGACAAAATTTCTGTCACTTTTCATGCATATTTTTGTTTCCCCCTCATTTTCATCTCTCATACCACCATCAACTCTGATACCCCTCCCAAATTTTATTTCTTGACTCGTTGGATACTGGTTTCCAACTTGATACTATCACAATGATTAGCAGATAAAAAAGGGTAGATTATTAATGATAATTCTAGTCAAAAAGATATAATTATCCTCCTATTTTGAGGGAAATAAAAGTCCAAAATTTAATGCATATATCTCAAATATTTTAATTTATTTTGGATGAACTATGGCAGGATTTTTAAAAGCTGTCATAAGATGCCAGATTTGAAAGGCTAGGATTTTCTTAAAACACTGTATAAATTCCCAGAGTTTAGCAATAGTGTTTATTAAGCTACTATCCTCAGCTTATCAGCATACAAAATAGCCATGTATGCTCAAAATGAGATGCCAGCCATTGTATTTGACAGGTCATTATCTGTCAACCTAGATATCCCCAGGAATGAGTAAAAATTACTTATAAATTATTTTAAACACATGGACTATACATGGGAACAATAAATAAAAGTACACATGTTGTATACATAAGTAAAAATTATGATAAAATACAATTTAAGCCATTATAACACCTTATATACACATGTATATCCCCCTTTTATAAGTCTTATGTACTTAATATTTAGTTGTAATATGCTAAGCTAATCTTAGGAACCTTAAACATAAGGCTAAATAATTTTTAAGTAGACTTAAAGCTGTTGCTTTCATTGTTTTATGTGAAAAACAAGAAATGCGCTTTAAATCACTTTAAAGTTGAATATTTGCGCTATAAATTAAATAATATTAAAAATGCACTTTGACAGATCAATTTTTCTTAACTAGAACTATTTATTTGGCTACTCAAATGTATAAAAATAAAACTTTTCAATTTTGGTGTTTTTTATGCCAGAAATGGCTTCTGTGTATTGGCCACATACTGCCTGCAATTTTCCCATGTGAATAGCTTCATTTTTGTAAAATTTAGACTTTTCACACTATAATTACCCCAAATTCTATGTCCACTGTGGGGAAACACACTAAAATAGGTGACAGGTGCTTATTAAGTGTCCTAATTAAATTATAGGTACATTGACCCTTATTATATGCACTAATTTCATTAATAACCTCAAGCTTGGTGCTTTAATTCACTACCATGATTAAATTTGCCTAAATTAGTCAAGGATTTACCTTTGCAGGAGCCTTCCAAGAACTGCATGTAGTTACCTCACATCTCAAGCCCTATTTTGGGTTTTTAAGTGGTTTCTCAGTCAATTTTGGTTATTTTTGAATGGGGATTTCACGTAGTTTAATGTAATGATTAACCCAATAATTTCTACTGTTATTCCCCCTTAATATTGAGTAATAATTAGTCTTAATTTTCCCTTTTTAGTCTTTTATTTTAATGTATTACACACATATACTCTCTATTTTTTGCTTATTCTTTATTTTTGACGGATTATCCCTATTACTGCAGGATTTGGTGGGTGATATCCTTCTAATTATATTACTGGTCACTCTTTATGTTGTTGGACATTTCTATTAGCTGGAAGGAGGCTTCATTATCCATGTATAGAGCTGGTAAATCAAGGGGTTCATTGGGGAAGTTATTGGGTATAAAAGGAGGATGTTTTTGCTCTTGTTTTCTACATTCTTTATCATTACAATAAAACATATAACCAATACAATTACAATACATATAAATAACACTTATAAATTCATTTAATAGTATCTTAATTATTACTTGTATTTTTCTACCAGCTATAATCTTGCAAGCCATATATAATTAGTGAGATTTAAATTACTGAGACCCTTATATTGAGTTATATTTCAATACTTATTGGATTTGTACTATGGTATTCATATACGACCATTAAAATCTTCTAGAAAACTGACCATTAAAGCTAGTTCATGTCTCTTTACTTGATCTCAGCCTGAAAATTGAGGACCTTTCCTCAATAATTCTGTTGGTTATCTTCCAGTAAGTAAAAATTTAAAAAAGAGGCTACAAGTAAATAAAATCCCTATAGAAATATTTGGATAATTGCAACAGGTTGGGGTCACTTGTATAGTTATTTCAGAAAAAGAAGCCCTGATATATAATAAAATTGTGATATTGAATCAACAACTTTACCACTAATTTAACATAAAAATTGTTCTTAGTGGGAGTCTGTCAATAGACCAATTAATTTTGTGATCTTTGTAGATAATAAACCAGATAATAAAAACTGATTGATTGTTTTATTTTAAACAGGAATCTTAATCCCTTTTTATTGGTTTGTAGAACTCATTTAACATTTATAAATAATATTGCTGACAGATTTTCTTTTTTAAATATAAAAACACAGCTACATATTGTACACCAGTTAAATCAAGTGACCACATAAAAGCATATTTAACTTTTGGAACTTAAAAATTCACTTAATAACTACAATTAAGCAATAAAATTTTCTTCAGTAGTACTGATTAATACTGATAAAACTCCTTTGAAGTTTTAATATCTCAAATTTCAATTTTTTTGATTAAAATTACACGTAAAAATGTGTGACAACAACAATGATATTGTGAGTAATAAGGTAAAACCTTATAAGTTAAGACCTAGAGCTGAAAGACTTATTACAGGAAATTCAAATGGAGTGCCAGGGCTCTCCTACCAATAGGAACACTCCACAGATGTCTCTGAAAGAAAGGGAAAGACTTTTAAAACAAGTATCAATTGAGAAAAAAAAACATTTGCAAGAACAAATTCACTCCCTATCCACTCTTCTAAACACCCTAAAAATAAGAGTCAAAAATATAGCAGACCAGATAAAAAATCTGGAGAAAAGATCAGCACAAGGTTTCATAGAAGTCAATCAAGCTCTAGTGGAAATAAATGCTCAACCAACAACAGTTGCACACAACAATTACATGGTGGAAACAGTCACACATCCAGCCCAAGAGGAGGACCAAAAGATTATAGTAAGCAAATGGAAGTGGGACTGGTATTCCCAAAACTACATCAACCCTCAGCATCAGGGCTCCAGCCGTAACCCTTACAGGGGAAAGGCAAGGAGAGGCAGGAAAAATGGAATAAGACCTTGGTAAGTCATCCATTTTCTCATGACAAATTATATGACACTAACAATGAATTAATCATAGGTAATGAAATTGATAGAGGGTTACTGGATATAATTGGTAAAGATTTAAAAAATTATTCATTTGAGAATAACATGTTAAACTTTTCTTTACATGATTACAATGTACATAGTTTTATTGATCACCAGGATAATACTAGTCCCATTAAAATGGAACCAAATGAAGTAAATCTTGAGCCTGATGATGAGTCTTCTGAATTGTAAATGGAAACAATTGAATGTTTTTTAAAAGAAAATCCAATAGAATCAAAAATCATTGGCAAATTGTTATTAAGAATTGAAAAATTGGAAGAATTCTGTAGAGATTCAAACAATAATACAGAGAGTGTATTATTAAACCTCACACAATCATTGAGTACCACAGCCAATAGTTTAAAAATCTTTGAAATTTTAAATAATGACTTAACCAATGAAAATAAAATATTAAACTCTGAGATTAAGAATTTACAAGATAAATTAGAACATTTTCAGAATATTATGGCTACCATAGAGGGATGTGTAAAATTTTCTTTTTCAAAGGTGAATGATACTTTAACTCATGTACCTGTCATAAAGGATAGGTTACAAAGAGTAGAAATTTAAATAGCTAAAATTTTGAAAATACTGATAAATTAAAGGACAACACCTCCTATGTGGAAAAAATACTAGTATATATGAAACATTAAGATGATAAACCAATTATTTAACATGAAAATAGTGTCATGTGCTCTGAGAATATAAAATAAGTAAAGGATGAAATAAATCATCTTTCTAAATTAAATGAATTAATTAATATTCCTCAGGTTAGGAAAGAAAAAACGTACCAAAAGAATGGGCCTATGTTATATCAGTACCCTTCTTTTGACAGGGATTCAAAGTCTGATTGGCAACAATTCATTCACACAATGGATGACTTATAATTTTCATACAAATTACCAGATGAAAAAATTACATCAAAATTGATATTTTTATTTAAAGATGTGGCTTTATTATAGTTTGAATCTGTATTGAGTGAGGGAATTAACTACTCTTGGAATGAATGGAAGGCACCAATTGTAAGGCAATTTGGTGGCCCAAAATTTAGAATCACTAAACAAAGATTGAATGAAAAGGCCAGATATAATTAAAATTCTGGAGATAAACCTATTGTATTTTTAATTAATTTAATAAAAATTATGAAAGCCATGGATCATAAAATGGATTATGATGAGTGGAAAGAAAAAATAATATATAAATTGCCTATATCATTCAGAGACATTATTGTAGCTAGAACTGAAACCATTAGAGATACTTCTGGTTTTATCAATATATGCAATGAAATATTATTAAACCACAGATATGAAACCAGGTATAATCATTATAAGCAAAATTTTGAGGGATTAAAACCTACTACAAATGAGTCACTAGTGGAGAAGAAAAAACCTTCAGATCCCCTTGTCCCTAAGAGACAAGAAAGTAACACTTGCTACAAATGTAATGAGCCTTGAGTTAAAAGTCATACTTGTAATAAGAGAATAAATATTATTAAAAATCCACAAGATTCTGAACCAAGTAATCATGAATATGAAAAGGAGAAGTCTAGTGAGGATTTTAAAAGTAACATTTCTTAAAGTTATGATGAAAATGAGATATATGTATTAGAGCAGGATATTATGTTCCTGAATGATGCAATACCTCATACAGATACATCTTTAACTTCCATTTAAGAAGCTGAAATTATTAAAGATGTAACTCATGATAATTGCATCAAAGAAATGTAAACTTTGGTTTCAATCCTTGAAAGTACTTGGACATGTTGTATCTGGATTGCAAATTTGTGTTGGCCAGAATAAAGTGGAAGCAATAATAAACATTAGTATACCTAAAAATGTGAAAAATGTTCAAACCTTGTTAGGTATGTTTGGATATTATAGGCAGTATATAAAAAACTACCAATCCATTGCAGATCATTTAACAACATTAATCAGGAAAAATGGGGCTTTCATTTAGAATAATGAAAAACAACACGCCTTTGATAAATTGAAGGAATTTTTAATGTCAGCTCCAATATTGGGACTGCCAGATTATAACCTCCCTGTTATCTTGTATACTGATGCAAGCTTCAAAGGGTTAGGTGCTTCTTTAAAGAAAAAACAGATAATAAATGGTAAATTATCTGAAGTAGTTATCTGTTATATATCCAGAACCTTAAGAAAGACAGAATTACAGTATGGTGCCACCCAACTAGAATTTTTAGCCTTTGTGTGGGCCCTGGAGAAACTTCATTACTATCTTGAAGACCGGAAGTTTGAATTAATAACAGATTTCAGTGCATTGAAATCATTGCTAAACATGAAAATCACACATAGAGCAGGAACATTTCATTCTAATGTGGATTTCTTATCCAGAAGCCCTTTTCCAAATTATACTGACAACCAAGCTTATGTAACTGAAAATGAGGTAATACATATATTTGGGATTTATATAGTGGATTTAGAGGAAGAATTTATGCAAACTATAATGGAAAATTATTCATCTGATATAGATTTGTCTAAATTATCTACCATTTTAAATGATCTAACTAATGCCTCTATGAGTGCATTAATTAAAACCTTACATCCAAAGTATAAAATTGCATTGGAAAAAGGTAAATTGTCAATTGAAGATGGATGCATATATTACAGGAAAAAGCTAAGTAATGTAATAGTTATACCACCTTATATGAAAGAGTTAATTTTAAGTACTTGTCATGATGACATCTTAGCTGGTCATTTTAATTTTAATGAATCATTAACTAGAGTTAATTATACAGCCTTGTGGATAAAAATGAAAGAAGATGTACAAAAACACATTGAAACATGTGATTCTTGTCAGAAATCTAAAAGATTGACTGGGAAGAGGGCTGGGTTATTACAACAAATGGAGCAGCCAAAAGCTCCATGGAAAATTATAAACATGAATTTTGTCACTGGCTTACCATTAGCAGGAAAAGAAAGTTTCAATTCTTGCTGGGTAATTGTGGATAGACTAACAAAAATGTGTAAATTTATCTCTACTCATAAAGAGGTATCTGCAAAAGACTTGGCATTACCATAGTGGACTCAGATAATGAATACTTCTGGGCTCCCCAAAGTCATAATCTCTGACAGAGACCCTAAATTTACTTTAGAGTTTTTTTAAGCCTAGTTATCTCCAGGAATGAATAATTCTTATGTTTTAAATAAGATAAACTTAAATACATTAAGCTTATATCTTAAAAATAAGGTTAAAATACATATATATATGTTAATAATACATATATATATAATTATTACACTATTATATAACTTATAGTAGTTTAAATAGCTTATCCATAGCCTAATAATACTTATTAAGGTGTTAATGGAGTCATTATATACTTATCTTAAGTGATATTAAGTAATTATTGACATACTTAAGCTTATATGTATACATAAATCTCTCATTCAGTGAAATATGTAGTATATTAGGTATATTTAGGTCTATAAGTGGATTTTAGCCTCTAAATAGCCTATAAACTTTGTTTTTCTGCTTATTTTAGGTCATATGGACGTATTCAGTGGACTCAAAATGCCTACAGAAGCATAGACTTCTATTTCAGGTGCATACACTCACTTTGGACAGCTTAATCTGTTTCCTTGGATAGTTATTCATGCATTTATGGGTTGGGAGGTCATTTCTGGGTTAATATGAATGCTTGGGGATGTTATTGGGGGCTTGGACAATTCATTTGTTTCCTTTATATGCTTTGGGTTTCATTTTATCCCTTTTGGATTAGTTATTTTACCTGTTTCTTTATGGTATCCGCTTTTATCTGGATTTTATATTTATGGTATGGGTCTATGTTATCATTAATTGTGATGGGGGGTCCTTACTGGAGGTCTGGGTGTTGAATATGCTTGAAGTAGACGCCATGGGGAGGTGATGGGCCCTCACAGTGCTGTAATTGCCCGGGGATAGCAGTGACATCATCTGGATTGAAGGTCTGTGCACTCCAGTGGATTTTGGTGGTTATTAGACATCACTTACTTGCTACAATTCAATTAAACATTTAAACACAATTATTATCATTCAGAAATATATTATAAAGCCTTTATAAATTGTTATTATCATTACATAAGCTATAACTATATTCTATTTATCTATTTTCCACCACTAGCACACATTTAATCCAAGTATTGTGAGTTTTATTTGAGTATAACTATTTTATTAGTCTTCCCCTGAGGTTTAATCACTAAATCATTTATAAATAAGTAGTAGGACCATTAATAAATACTACTAAATAATAGTTACATACAAGATACACTGACAATTGGGGGTCTTTCATTAGTTTTTACTTATCATTTAGTATAAGCCTTGGGATGTGATTTTTACTTTAGTATAGCTCAAAAAAAACCTAATATTTGGACCTGCTGCACATCAGTGGGTCATCATAACTCAGTAATTGTGGAAAAGAACCCTTATAATATTCTTACTCATTTTTTATAATAAAAATTAGGTATTTACAGTAGTAACTGTACCCAATATAAACCCAATTTCACTTGGTATTTGGTCAAAAATATAACACCCAATTAAATTGGTATTTGGTTAAAGCTTGGTAAGCTATTAATTCACCCTTATAAAGGTCTAGTTAAACTTATTATTTTATTTTTAACAGATTTTTTTGAATTTTTCTTACATTTTATTTAAATAAATAAAGATTTAAATTCAGGGCAAGCTCCAGTGCTTTTTATTAGTAATAAAATTGCTAATACTTTAAATCTACTCATTAAAATAGGTTTTCCTTTCTGTAGACGTGATATGTTGTTATTCTTATCAATATGATTTCTCCCCAGGATAATTCAAGTGAAAAGCCTGCTTATAATACCAGGTCTAAAGCTAACAAAAACATTGCTCCAGGACATAACCATGGAGGGTCAATCATACCCCCAGCCAGAGCAAATGAGTATAGAGGAAAAATACGCCCTCTTAAAAAAGATTACCATAAAAAAGACGTCTCCTCCTCTGCAGGATCAACTATCCCATATTTCAAAACAGGTCCTGAAGTTGGAGGAATCAAAGTCTCTCATGCTCAAGGAGGTAGAGCAATTGCAGAACAATTGCAAGGTAGGATTCCAGCAGATCAATCAATCACTGGTAGAGCTAAAGGGAGGAAAGCCAAGTCAGCAACCCCCTACCCCAGGAGGGTCACATCACTCCCAGGAGAAAATCCTGGTAGACAAATGGAAGGGGGATTGGTTCCATCAACAATGGTCCAGTCACAGCTGCAACAGGGATCCTCCTCCTTATCAGACTTCCTCAGTTCACCCCTACAAGGGAAAACAAAAGCGCCAAAAATCAGGGCTCACAGAAATTTCATGGTAAGTAGATTACCCTCTCAGATTGAGCACAATACTGATAATTACAATGTAGGTAATATTATTGATGTCAAATCTGTGCAGAAAATAGAGGAGGACTTAAGAAAATTAGGTTTTGATGTAGATACACCTGACTTGTATTTTTTTAATAACAACAGTACTATTTATAATAATAATACAGTCAATCCTCAGTTTCCACCACTTACTAGTGAGATGAGAAGTTCATAAGATAGTGAGAGAATTGAGAAGGAAGACAAGTAGTATTTTAACAATAATCCAACTGTCCATAGAATTGTCTCAGCATTGTGGAATAGAATGACTGATTTTGAGGAACAGACAGTTAAGCTCACAAGTGATACGATTTCATCTTTAACATTGAACATTTCTCAAATGGCAACATGTAATAAAGAATTAGAGAATGAACATTTTTCTATAACTCTTAAATATGATTCATTGAGTAATAAATATAGTGAACTTTCAAACAAATTCTGTGAGTTGGAAAAATTGTATGAAGCACATTTATTGAAAACTGAATCAAGAACAAAGTTATCTTTTTCCCAGAAAAATCAAAGTGTCTCTGAGCTGCTACAAAGATTGACTAAAGTTGATATTGAAACTGCCAATCAACTAATGAACCAGGATAATCATAAGTATACTCATTATAATAATAATCCTTTCATTGGAAAAAGTGAATCTCATTCCTTCCCTGTACCACCACAACTAAAACCATCTGGTGGTAGTGTCAAATCTGAAAATGTAAGTCACAAATCCCTACAGGAGGAAATACAAGATCATTTATCAAGAGTAAACGAGTTATTGAATTTACCTAAGATTAGTGAAATAAAATCCAAACAGAAGAGCTGGCCTAAGATAGATCAGTACCCAACTTATGATCGGGAAGCCAGCTCTGATTGGCAACATTTTATTCAAAGAATTGACAATTTGAAATTCTCATATAAGTTACCAGATGAAGAAATAACATCAAAATTGATCTCTTTATTTAAGGATGTTGCTTTATTATGGTTTGAAGCTGTTTTGAATGAGGGTAAAGATTACTCTTGGGCTGAATGGAAACAAATGATTGAAAAACAATTTGGAGGCTCTAAATTCAGACTCACTCAGCAGAGACTTTATTTGAAAACTGGGTATAATCCGTTGAATGGTGACAAACCTATGGTATTTTTAATGAATTTAAATAAAATATGAAAAGCCATTGAGCCTAACATGGATTTTAACTTATGGAAAGATATGATAATATATAAAATAACTATATCTGTCAGAGACATTGTTGTAGCTAGAACAATTAATGTTACTGAATATTCTGACTTTATTAATATTTGCAATGAAATATTATTAAACCATAAGTATGAATCAAAGTATTCCACTTATAAACAAAATGTTGAACCTGTGAAAAATCAGAATTCAAAAACACTTCAGGAAAAACAGAAAAAACCTACTGCACCTGTAGTACCAAAAAAGTATGAGACAAATACTTGTTATAAGTGTAACAAACCTTGGGTTAAAGGTCAAAGATGTGAGAAGAATATAAATATTGTTGAAAATCAACGTGAATCTGAAACTGAAACTGAAAAAAGTAAAGAATCAAGTGATTATGACAGCAATATCTCATATAGTGATTAAAATGAAGTCTGTATGTTGGAAGATGATTTGTCCATCACTGACAATCCAATATTAAATATGGACTCAAATGAATCTTTATTGAATTTTGAGGATGCTGAAATCATTAAAGATATACAAGCTGATAACTTTAGAATGACACCTATCACAATTCCAGATATTATTTCTGGTGAAAATGTTAATATAGTATTGGACACAGAAGCTTCTGGTTCTGTTGTTTCTACTAATACATTACAGAAAGTTGATAGTAAATATAAGTCTAAGCTTGAACCCCATCAAAGTAAAAATTGGAGAGGTTTTGGATCAGTACTACACCCCATTGGTAGATACAAAGCTTCTGTTTTCTTTAAACATCAACATGGTTATGTAAGAGTAACTTGTGACTTTGTAGTAATGGATAATACTAACTGTAATAACTTTTTTATCATTGGAAATGATATTCTGACTAAGTTTGGTGTGAAATTTGACCCTGCTAATAACAATTTTACAATTGGCATGAATGTTAAATGGAAATTTAAAATAAATTCTTTTAACACAGTCTTACACATTGAGTCAGTAACAAATATTCCATGCAAAGGAAGAGAGTACAATGAGATGGAACTTCTGGAAACAGAAATTTCTAAAGCATCATTTGGCACTCAGATAAGTGAAGCTGAAAAAAATAATATTTTGGACTTAATTAAAGCATTTCCTATGGCTTTTGCACATGGTACTAATGAACTTGGCCTTGTAAAAGATCATGAGATGAAAATTAGTTTTACCTGTGATATGGATAATATTACTGCTAGTCTTAAAAGGAAACCATACCCTGCTTCACCAATGAAGAGGAAAGACATAAAGGATAATATTAAAATGTTATTAAAAATTAACATTCTTGAGAAGGTTGAAACTACACCAAAATATTGTGTAATATCACCAGTGCTAATCTCTTATGAACAAGACAAAGCATGACTGTGCGGTGATTATAGAGCATTAAATACATTTACAGTAGGAGATATTTATCCCTTGCCAATGATTGCCTCTATACATGCTACCCTTAAAGGTGCTAAGTATACAAGTTTCTTAGATAGAAATAAAGGGTGCCGTCAAATTCCTGTTGAAAAGAATTCACAGAACTTTTTGTTGATAACAACACACATGGTAATTTACAAATATATAAGGATGCCATTTGAAACAAAAAAAATGCTCCATCAGTATTTCAGAAGTTAATTGATATAACATTCCATAATGAAATGATTGAGGGATGGCTAATGGTATACATTGATGACATAATAGTGTTCTTTAAGACATATGATGAACATTTGATCCATTTAAAGAAGGTATTTCAGAAAATGGATGAAATAAAAATGACCCTTGCATTGAAAAAATGTAAATTTGGGTTTGAGTCTTTAAAAGTGCTAGGTCATATTGTATCTGGCTTAAAAATATGTGTAGACCAAAATAAGGTGGCTGAAATAAAGAATATTGGCATTCCTCATAATGTAAAGGATGTACAATATTTTCTTGGTATGTGTGTTTATTATAGATAATATATAAAAAACTACCAATTAATTGCTGCACCATTGACCACACTGATAAAGAAATCAAAAGCTTTCATTTGGAATAATGAAAGACAACAGGCTTTTGATAAGTTGAAAGAATGTTTGATGAAAGCTCCTATCTTGGGATTACCAGATTTCCAATTGCCTTTTGCATTATATACAGATGCAAGTTTTATTGTTCTGGGTGCTGCTTTGCATGAAAAACAACTTATTGAAGGAAAAATGTCAGAAGTAGTAATTTGCTATATCTCACGTACTCTAAGAAGTAGTGAATTGAAATATGGTGCTACTCAACTTGAATGTTTGGCAGTAGTATGGGCTCTTGAGAAGCTACATTATTACCTTGAAGACCAAAAATTTAAGTTAATAACTGACTGTAGTGCAGTTAAGTCACTCTTAAACATGAAAACTCCTAATAGACACATGTTTAGATGGCAATTAGCTGTACAAGAATACAGAGGATGGATGACTATTACACATAGAGCAGAAACCTTACAGTCTAATGTAGATTTGTTATCTAGAGTACCTCTTCCTAATAATGATGATAATCCTGCTTATGTTCCTGATTCAGAGATTATTAACATTTATGGCATTTATATTGTATATTTTTAGGATGAATTTATGCAATCAATTCTTGACATGTATATTTCAGATCCTGACTTGATTAAACTCACTAAAATATTAAATGATCCATCTAATGCTTCAATGAATGTTTTAATAAAAACATTACCAAATAAGTATAAAGAGGCATTAGAAAAAGTAAAATATTCCATTGAGGATGGTTTTATATATTACAGGAAAAAATTAAGTAATGTAATTGTAATATCCCCTTCAATGAGGGAGTTAATGTTAAGTATATGTCATAATGATATCTTAGCAGGTCATTTTGACTACCATAAAAAATAAACCAGAGTAAAAAACACAGCTTGTTGGATTAACATGTCTGAGGATGTTCAAAAATATGTTGAGACTTGTGATTCTTGTCAAAAATATAAAAGATTAACAGGAAAAAGAGCTGGTTTATTACAAAAAATTTAGCAACCAAAAGCTCCATGGGAAATAATTAACATGGACTTTGTAACAGGTTTACCAATAGCAGGGCATAAGAGTAATAACTCCTGCTGGGTAATTGTAGATAGATTTACAAAGATGTGTAAATTTATTCCTACCCACAAAGAGGTTTCTGCAAAGGACTTAGCTTTTTTATGGTGGACACAAATGTTAAATATAGCAGGTTTTCCCAAAGCAATAGTCTCAGACAGAGATCCTAAATTTACTTCTGAGTTCTGGACATCACTTATGGATGTTTCAGGGTGTCAATTAAAACTTTCCACAGCACACCATCCACAAACTGATGGGCTAGCAGAAATAATGATACAAACTTTAGAAGATATGATAAGAAGATATTGTGCTTTTGTTCTTAACTTTAAAGACAATGACAAATTCACGCATGATTGGGTAACCCTTATCCCAGGTTTAGAATTTGCATACAATAGTACAGTACATTCTGTCACTGGAAAAAAGCCATTTGAGTTATGGTTGGGTTATTTACCTAATACCCATGCTAAAACTCTTAATAAATTACCTAGATTGGATATCCATCCAGGTACTAAATCTTTTCTTCAGATGCATGAATTATGCAGAAAACATGCTCAAGAATGTATAAATAAGGCATTTGAGTATGAGAAGAAAAGATGGGATAAAGCCCATAAAGAACAAATGTTCAAAGATGGTGATGAAGTCCTTATTTCTACACTACATTTAAATTTAAATGGTAATGTTAAATTGAAGTATCCATTCATTGGACCATTTGTAGTTAAAAAGATGGTTGTTAACAATGCTGTTGAGGTTATTCTATATGCACCATATGATAGAAAACATCCAGTATTTCCTATTTCTCTTATAAAACCATACCATTCTAATGATACTGATCTATTGTCACCAGACAACCTACGCACAAGGTCGAGGATGTTCCTGAAAGTGAGATGAGAGATTTAGAAACTTCTTCGAAGCACAGAGGAATGATTCGAGGAAGTGGTTCAAAGGTTACTCGAAGTAAGAGCTACAGGTTCGAGGTTCGTTTGAGAAGAATTATAAAATAGTTTCAAAGGTAATAGGAATTCTTAAGATCTCATGAAGGGTTGGAAACTCAATAATCAAAGATTTAGGATTTAGAAATGAATATTGAGAAAATAAAGAAAGATACAATAACAATGATTTAACTTTAAAGATTTACCACTATTAATGTAAATACAATTTTTATAATTTAATTCTAAGGAATATCGAACCAAATACCCAACCCCTTTTATATCCTTTGTTCCTCCTCCCATTGACCTCCCTTCCATTGCACCATTCCCATTCCATTGACCATTACTAACATACACTTAGAACCTCTTCGCTAAATACCCGTCCATGCTCAATTTACCCCTTTTTAATTAATTAACAAAACTTTAATGAAAAACTACTACTGTACTATTTCGTTGAACCTAGCGCTGTGCGTCGCTTATTGAAAAGGACTAAGGCACCCTATTGGGATATTGACTAATTTAGATTTAGAGTTTAGGCTAGCGCAGTTAAATAGTAAGTACACAAAGGAAAATCGCAGTTGCTATGGAGAATTTCTTTCTGTGCTTCAAGTATAGATTTAGGACTCGATATTATTGATTTAATGAGCTGCTTTCGCCTCGAGTGTCACGTGGCGCGTGACAGATGCCCGGGTATAAGAATTGCAAACTCCATTGAGCTTGAGCCATCTTCCCACACTAGTTTCCCTTCTTCTATAACTTTTTCCTCCCTTATTAATTTCTCTTTTTATAATGAACTGCCCTACTCCCACACCTACGCCTCCACACCCTAAAGCGGATGGGGGAATGATTACGCAACAATTTTCACAAACTTGAACGGCTTGTGAAAGCATGGAATATTTTTGTGTTGAAAGTACGGCGACTTGAGGCCCTCGCCAGAAATGCGAGTTTTGCTGTTGGCGACGAGTGGCGTGCGATGCGTTGACGAAGAATGCAGAGATCAAACAACGGTTCACCAAGACCAAGTTTTGGGTAATCCCTAAAACAAAAGAGGTGGTCGAAGACATTTGGGATGTCTTGATTGAAGATGAACAATTGGTGGGGGAAAATGATAAGGAGCTAAATAACGAGATCCCGACCTGGGTAACCCAGGCCATGAGTTCGAAGCAAGGTGTCGAGGAAGAGGTTGACGAGTTGGTGGAGGAAGATGAAGATGAAGTCCCTGTTCCAGGGAGGGCACTTAAGAAACGACGGGTGGTCATCGAAGACGACGAGGAGGAAAGAGAGGCAGAGGTCGAGGTGGCGCCAAGGTTATTCTTAGAGCCTGACCCCATCTTCGAGGTAAGTTTTCAATTGTTATTTTTTAAGGATGAAGTTACTGATGAGTTTTGTTTAGACAACGAATACCCTTGAAGACCCCATTGGGGAGCCTGCGCCGGTTTTACCAACTGAGGCAAACCCTCCGGTCACAGATGTAGTTGAAGAACCTGAAGACACACTGGACCAGGTGTGGTCAAAGAAACCTTGTCGAGGTCGACGAGTAAGGTTCGCGGAAGAGTTATGTGGGGAGGTCGACACAATTATCGACGCTTCTTCCTTCGACATGGCAGAGGAACTCTTGGAGATTGGAGAGGTGGTTCCGGTAGGAGAGGAGGAGGTATTTGAGAAATGCAGGAAGGAGATAAGGGTAGTTTTGGAGAAAATGAAAAGATTGGTTCGAGAAAAATTAAAAGAAAAAATTTGAAATGAAAAGGAGATGTAAAGAAGTAGAAAAATTTGTATTTTAGTTTTATTTTATTTTATTTTTTTATTGTAGGTGAATATTATTAATTTTATAAGATTTGGGAGAGAGAGAAAAAGGAAAAGAAAAAAGAAGTTTTAAATAAAAATTTTAGAATTTGAAAGAAGAAATTTAAAGAAAGAAAAAAGTTGTTTAATTGAAGGAAGTTTTAAGGTTTTTTTTTTTAAAAAGGAAAATTTTATGTAAGAAAAGAGAGAGAAAAAAAACGGTTTGTGATTGAGATGAGTTTGTTAAATTGAAAATTTAATGAAAGAAATTTTTTTTTTTTTTTTTTTAGGAAATTTTAGTTGAAAAGAGAGGAAGAAGAAAGAAAAGAAAAAAACAGAATTTAGAATTTAAAGAGAATTTGAAAAGAATAATTATTTGTTCGAAGAATTATTATAGGGAGATTTAGAAGTTGAAGTTAAGTTCGAAGAAATGGTCGTGCTGTACAAGATTTGATGGTTCGAAGAAAAGAAAATTTTAAAGAGAATTTTAAATTTAAGAAAAGAATGTATTTTTAGAGAATTGAAAAGAGAAAAGAAAGAAAATATTTAGAGAGATTTAAGAGTTTTTTTTTATTTTATTTTATTATTTATGTTTATTTTATTTATTTTATTTTATTATTTTATTATTTTATTGTTTATGTTTATTCTATTTATTTTATTTTATTTTTATTTAATTTTACTTTTGATTTTACTTTTAGTTGGTTTTTAGAGAAAATTTATATAGAAGTAGAAGAAAGAAAAAGAAGAGAGAGAAAAGAAAAAAAAACAAGGCTAAGAAATTTAAGAAGGTGTTTAGATTTTAAAGAAAGAAAGAAAAATAAAATAAAATTTAAATAAAAGAAATTTTAAGGTTTTGGTTTTAAAGGATATTTCAAATGAAAAGATTTTAGGAGTTCAGGGGCGTTAGAAACATTGATGGCTGGTTCCCAGGATGTTTTGTCTGAGTCATTGAGGAAGCCTTCCTATTCCACGAGGTATTGAAGTTTCCCCTTGCGTATTCTTGAATCAAGGATACGACTTACTTCCCACTCTAGATGATCTTCTATTTCGACCAGTTCCGGAGGGGGTTGGTTCTTGCCCGGGTATATTTCTCAAGCCAGTTCCAGGAGAGATACATGGAAAACAGGGTGAATTGCCTGCCATTTAGGAGGTAACTTGAGTCGAAATGCAGTTTTAGAGACTTCAGAGTCGATTTCGAATGGTCCCAAGCACTTTTCAGCCAATTTCTTTGATGGTCGTGTTGTTCGAATGTTTCGTGCGTCGAGCCATACTTTGTCGCCTGGTTTAAAGGAAGAAGCAGATTGTCGATGTTTGTCGGCCTGTTCCTTGTACCTTCGAATTGCTGATTCCAAATTTGTTTTAAGTTCTTCTTGAAGTTGTGATATAGTTCGAAGATAATGTTCCACAGGATGATTGGTTCCTACATGGATTGAGTTGAATCAAGGATGTCATCCATAAATGGTTTTGAAGGGAGATTGTCGTGTCGAAGAGTGAGTCGAGTTATTATAAGCAAATTCGGCCAATGGTAACCATGTGGTCCAATTGTCTTGTTGGTAACTGACATACATTTGAAGATATTGTTCGAGGATTTGGTTAACTCTTTCTGTTTGACCGTCGGTTTCAGGGTGATAGGCCGTGGAGAGGTTCCTTGTGATATTGAGTTGTCGACACAGTTGGGTCCAGAATGTGGATACAAACAATGAGCCTCTATCTGAAATAATATCATTTGGTAAGCCGTGTTTAGAAAATACATATTCTAGAAACAATTTTGACAAATCTTCTGCTGTAGCAGTAGTAGTGGTTTTAATGAAAATAGACATTTTTGAAAATCTATCTACTATTACTAATATAGCATCAAAATCATTAGAAATAGGAAGTTGAGAAATGAAATCCATCGATAAAGATTCCCAAGGTTTAGAGGGAATAGGAAGTGGTTGAAGCAACCCATGCTTCCGGTGAAGGGGAGCCTTATTCCTATTACATTTGTAACAAGCTTTTATATAGGCCTTGATTTCCCTGGTCATAACTGGCCAGAAGAAATCCCTCGCTATTAACTGGTAGGTTTTATCAACCCCAAAATGACCAGCTAATGGAGAATCATGTCGACTGTTGAAAATCCATAATTTTATCTCATTGTTGTCGGGTATGACTACTCTACCTTCGAAGACTAATAGACCTGATTCAATACTAAATCTTTTGGCCCCTTGCTTTGAGAGTATTTCGTCTTTTAACCCTAAACAATATTCGTCCTTCGACTGAGCTTTGAGGATGTTGGATAGTGGATTTCGAAAAGATTGAATTGTCATCGAATTAAGTTGATGAGTTGTTAACATTGATTCGTTGAAGATTTATTGCACATTTGCTGGGTTCTTGTCAGCAAATGCTTCCCCCCGCTGTGGGTAAATGTCGTCCCAACGTGACAAGATATCTGGGAAAATGCAGTTTTTTCCTGGGCGATAGGAAATAGAGAAAGAAAATTCAGACAAAAATTCAGCCCACCTGGCTTGACGCCTGCTTAACACTTTAGAAGACATGAAGTATTTCAAAGCATTATGATCTGTTAAGATTTGAAAAGGACTATCTAGGATGAGAAGAAAAGAACGCCATTTTTTAAGACAATGGATAATAGCTAAAAGCTCTTTGTCATGAATTTCATAATTTAATTCTGCGGCTATGAGTTTGCGTGACTCAAAAGCAACAGGATGAAACAAATTTGTTTCAGAGTTTAATTGGGAGATGACCCCTGCAAAAGCATAATCGCTCGCATCTGTCTCAACTATTGTCGAGGCAGAAGGATCAAAATGTCGAAGAATTGGGGCTGTGGTGAACGCCGTTTTTAGTGCTGCGAATTCCTTTCGTGCTGTAGAAGTAAAAACAAAAGGAATGTCTTTCCTAAGAAGAGAAGTAAGATTGGAAATAGTTTTAGAGTAATCTTTAATAAATCTTCTATAGAAGTTTGCAAAACCCAAAAATCCTTGGAGCGATTTAATGTTTTTGGGCTCAGGCCATTCCAGGATTTTCTGGACTTTTTTGTCATCCATGACTAAACCGTCAGTGGACAACGTAAAACCCAAAAAATCAATTGATTTGAGGTGGAATTCACATTTATTATGCTTGGCGTAGAGACCATGATCTCGAAAACAATTTAGGACCTGTCGAACATGATGAATATGTTCATCTAGTATTTTCGAGAATATTAAAATATCATCTAAATAGACGACTACAAATTGTTCAACAACATCTTGAAAGATATCATTAACAAAAGTTTGAAAAATTGAAGGTGCGTTACATAATCCAAAAGGCATAACTAAATATTCAAAACTACCAAATCTAGTGCGCATTGCAGTCAGTGGTTCATGACCTTCTGCAATGCAAATTAGATTGTAAGCGCCTCTAAGATCAATTTTAGAAAAGAAATTAGCACCATTGAAAAGGGTAAGAAGTAATGACATAGGAGGAACAGGATATGCATTCTTCTTCGTGACTGTGTTGAGATTTCTATAGTCAACACACAACCTAAGACTACCGTCCTTCTTTTTTACAAAGAGGACAGGGGAGCCGGTTGGAGATTTACTGGCCCTGATGAAACCTTTGGCTACATTCTCTGCAATGTAGTCTCGAAGAACTTGAGATTCGTCCTTTGATAAAGAATAGACAGTACCTGCCGGAGGTACTGGGCCTATTAACTCTATTTGATGGTAGTAGGGTCAATGAGGTGGTAACTTATTGGCCTTGCGGATTGAGAAAACATTGAGGAAATTGTGGTAGATTTCTGGTAGAGTTAATTTTATGGCTTCAACGTTGATTTGGTTGTCCTCTTCATCTTCGAGAGAATCTGTCAAGGGGATACCTGTATTGAGAGAGCAGAATTCGATTACTTTGAGGCAATTTAAATCCTCTTTGAGTGAAGTCATCGAGCTAGAAGGGTTAGCCAATTGCTCATTTAGAGAAGGATCAGATGCTTGCAAGTCATCTGGCAGAGACTTGTCCTCTAGCAGGACTTTGTCAGGCGGGTTTTTTAACTCCCTATTGACCTGCATTGAAGAATCAGAAATATACTTAGAGCGTGGGGTGATCAATCCCTTAGTCCAATCAATTTCGGGATTCCAATACGTTAAAAAGTCATGTCCAAGAATGGTATTGTCCATCCTTGGGGCATCCAAGACTGATAATTCCCACTCGAAGGGGGGAAAGTTCAGAAAGTTGAAAACCCATAAAACTTTCTTACTTACCCAATATTTGGGTTCCTCTGATTCGACCAAATAGATTGGAGTTTAATCAATATCTGTAAATGTTAGTTGAAGCTTCTCGGCAAAAGATAAACTAACAAAAGAACTTGAAGCTCCAGAGTCTACAAGACAACTGAAGGGAATATCTTCCTTAAAAAGAATGAATCTCAAGCGGTTTAAGGCAATTCCAGTTTTTAAGACATGGAGGTTCAGTGCACTGGGAGAGATAAGATAGTTTGCTTTGCACACAAGTAAACTATCTACTAGTTTTTTGACTTCGAACTAGTACCTTCTCTTTCCTTCAACTTTACACAGTCTTCCAACTTGTGCTTACCCCCACAATACCTATATAACCCATTATCTGCTCGTCTCTTCCTCTCAGCTTCTTTAAGTTCCCCTTTAGGATCCAGTACTTTGCTGATATTGCCTGGGGTCGAGCCTTTTGGTCGAGGTTTATCCTTTCCCTTATTGGGTTTGGATTGAGTTGAGGAGGATTGATTTGGTCGTGGGTGTGAAGAAGGTCCCGATTTAAAATTTAGGCCTTGAGATTTGTTGGCATATTGACGATGTTGAAGTCGTCCTTGATAAACGCCGTCAAGTTCGAGGGTTTGATCCATTAAATCCGTTAAAGTAGTCATCTTCTGACCGTGAAGATTTAATTGATCCAGAATCCTCGAAGGGAGTCCTTTCTTGAAATGATACTTAAGGGCAGCATCATTCCAACCTACTTGAGTTTGAAGTGCTCTGAAGTTCGAGATATATTCAGAGGCTTTACCATTATCACTCATGCAAAGAAAATCAAGTTCAATTTCTGCGTTGTCCGTTTCATTAGGGTCCCCAAACAACGTAAAAAGTTGGTCTTTGAACTTTTCCCAATTATTGATAAGTAAGTGGGTTTCTGTCGAAGAAACCATGAGCAGATAAGGTTTGAACCATCTTGCTGCTTTCCCGGCTAGGAATGAAGAAGCGTAAACAACCTTTGATTGGTTGCTGTTAAAGGTTTGAGGGTCATTATGGAACAGTAGCTTGCAGGTTTGCAAGAAGTGTCGCAATCTGTCGGGGTGATCTCCGTTGAATTTGTCAGGAGATTTCATAGAAGGAGTTTTGAACTTAGATCCCTCTGAAGACGTTGGATTTGAAAGGGTTTTCATGAAAAGTCTCATGAAATCTTCCAGAGAGTTAGATGGTCCAGGTTCTGAGGATTGACCAGAAGGGTGATTGGCTGGGGCGGATGGTGCCTCGTGCATTGTATCCTCTCCTTCTTCTTCATCGCTAGAATCCTCAAAATCTTGTGGGATGTCTTCTACAGATTGAACTGAATGTTGCCGTTCCCTAAGGTTGAGTGGTTCCAAAGAGTGAGTGCGGGAAACAGACCTTGTGGCTGTTGGCCTGCCCTTAGCGCAAGCTCTAGTAGTAGCGCCCAGAGGAGGAGTGCATTGAACAGGTGCTATTTTAAAACTTTAAAAAACACCTAAAAGGACGTAGTAGTGCAAAGAATGAGAACTACGGAGAATTAAATTATACTGTCACCGGACGACCTAGGCACAAGGTCGAGGATGTTCCTGAAAGTGAGATGAGAGATTTAGAAACTTCTTCGAAGCACAGAGGAATGATTCGAGGAAGTGGTTCGAAGGTTACTCGAAGTAAGAGCTACAGGTTCGAGGTTCGTTTGAGAAGAATTATAAAATAGTTTCAAAGGTAATAGGAATTCTTAAGATCTCATGAAGGGTTGGAAACTCAATAATCAAAGATTTAGGATTTAGAAATGAATATTGAGAAAATAAAGAAAGATACAATAACAATGATTTAACTTTAAAGATTTACCACTATTAATGTAAATACAATTTTTATAATTTAATTCTAAGGAATATCGAACCAAATACCCAACCCCTTTTATATCCTTTGTTCCTCCTCGCAATGACCTCCCTTCCATCGCACCATTCCCATTCCATTGACCATTACTAACATACACTTAGACCCTCTTCGCTAAATACCCGTCCATGCTCAATTTACCCCTTTTTAATTAATTAACAAAACTTTAATGAAAAACTACTACTGTACTATTTCGTTGAACCTAGCGCTGTGCGTCGCTTATTGAAAAGGACTAAGGCACCTTATTGGGAGATTGACTAATTTAGATTTAGAGTTTAGGCTAGCGCAGTTAAATAGTAAGTACACAAAGGAAAATCGCAGTTGCTATGGAGAATTGCTTTCTGCACTTCGAGTATAGATTTAGGACTCAATATTATTGATTTAATGAGCTGCTTTCGCCTCGAGTGTCACGTGGCGCATGACATCTATTTCCAAGAAGATCAGGAAGGCATAAACAGCAACCTGAAGAAATAGTTGAAAAGTCAGAAATTGAAAAGATACTTAAAAAGAGACACCTTACTAAAGAAAAGGGAGTTGAGTATCTATTAAGATTTAAAAATAAATCAAGTGAATATGACCACTGGATTCCAGAAAATGAAATCTCTGATCTTAAAAATCTCTTGAAAAAATTTAAATCAAAATAATACTGTTTATTCAGTATATGTATTATAGAAAATTACAAAAAATTTCTATTCACTCCTTACTTTTAATTAAAATGTCTTAACATTTTTTTATTGTTTTTTTTGGGTGAGAGAGTGTAAGTCTAGGTATCTCCAGGACTGAGTAACTCTTATGTTTTAAATAAGATAACCTTAAATACATTAAGCTTATATCTTAAAAATAAGGTTAAAACAATAATATATATGATTATATTACATATATATATAATTATTACTCTATTATATAATTTATAGTGGTTTAAATAGCTTATCCATAGCCTAATAATACTTATTAAGGTGTTAATGGAGTCATAATATACTTATCTTAAGTGATATTAAGTAATAATTGACATACTTAAGCTTTTATGTATACATAAATCTCATATTCAGTGAAATATGTAGTATATTAGGTATATTTAGGTTTATAAGTGGGTTTTAGCCTCTTAATAGCCTATAACCTTTGTTTTTCTGCTTATTTTAGGTCATATGGACATATTCAGTGGACTCACAATGCCTACAGAAGCATATACATCCATTTCAGGCGCTTACACTCAGTTTGGACAACTTAATCTGTTTCCTTGGATGAATATTCACAGATTTATGGGTTTGGAAGTCATTGCTGGGTTAATATGGATGCTTAGGGATGTTATTGGGGGCTTGGATATTTCATTTGTTTCCTTTATATGCTTTAGGTTTCATTTTATCCCTTTTGGATTAGTTATTTTACCTGTTTCTTTATGGTATCCGCTTTTATCTGGATTTTCTATTTATTGTATGGGTCTGTGTTATCATTAATTGTGATGGAGGGTCCTTACTGGAGGTATGGTTGTTGAATCTTCTTGAGTGGACGCCATGGGGAGGTGATGGGCCTTCACAGTGCTGTAATTTCCAGGGATAGCAGTGACATCATCTGGATTGAAGGTCTGTGCACTCCAGTGGATTTTGGTATATGTAAGGGAGAATTTTGGCAGTTATTAGACATAACTTACTTACTAAAATTTAATTAAACATTTAAACACAATTATTATCATTCAGAAATATATTTTAAAGCCTTTATAAATTTATATTATCATTATATAAGCTATAACTATATTCTATTTATTGATTTTCCTCCACTAGCACGCATTTAATCCAAGTATTGTGAGTTTTATTTGAGTATAACTATTTTATTAGTCTTCCCCTGAGGTTTAATCACTAAATCATTTATAAATAAGTAGTAGGACCATTAATAAATACTATTAAATCATACTTACATATTAGATACACTGACAGTTTTGGACATCTTTAATGGAAGTATCAGGTTATCAATTAAAATTGTCTACAGCACACCAGCCACAAACTGATGCTCTGGCTGAGAGAATGATACAGACTCTTGAAGATATTATCAGAAGATATTGTGCCTTTGGCATAGAATACAAAGACAATGATAAATTCACACATTACTTGGCAACATTAATTCCTGGCCTTGAATTCACTTATAACAGCACAACTCATTCTGTAACAGAGAAAAAACTGTTTGAACTCTGGCTAGGATATGTACCAAATACCCCAGTAAATCATTTAAATAAATTATTAAGTTTAAATATACACCCTGGTACTAAATACTTTATTCATATGTAAAAAATGTGTAGAAAGAATGCAGAAGAATGCATCCAAAAACATTTGAATATGAAAAGAAAAGATGGGATAAATCTCATAAAGAATTTTAATTCAAAAAATGAGATGAAGTCCTAATTTAAGCACTACATTTTAACTTACAGGGTAATGTTAAATTGAAGGATCCCTTTCTAGGACCTTTTTTAGTCAAAAAATGGTTGGTAATAATTCTGTGGAACTCATATATATGATAGGAAACATCCAGTCTTCCCTATCTCATTATTTAAACCTTACCATGCAAATGATCCTGACTTATTTCCAAAAAGAAGAGGAAGGCCTAAAAAGCAAACTGAAGAAATTTTGGAAAAAGCAGAGATTGAAAAACTACTCATGAAAATAATACTTACTAAAGAGAAAGGAACTGAGTAATTATTAAGATTTAAGTCGAAATCAAATGAATTTGATAAATGGATACCTGAAAAAAATATTTCAAATATATCCTCCCTTCTTAAAAAATCTAAACAGAAATAAATTTCTGTTCAACAAATGAGGGGTGAAAAACCAGTACTCATAATATTTTATTATGTTTTATTTCTTTAAAGAAATAATCTTAAATGCTACAGAATTTTCTGAATACCTGAAAAACAAAAATAAAATAAAAAAAGTGTATAACTTATCATTTTTTATTGTTTTTTTTTGAGTTGAAATGTGTCAGCCTGGATATCCCCAGGACTGAGTAAAAAGTACTTATAAGTTAGTTTAAACACATAGACTATACATGGGAACAATAAATTAAAGTACACAAGTTGTATACATAAGTAAAAATTATGAAAAAATACAATATATGCCATTATAACACCTTATATAAACGCATATATCCACCTTTTATAAGTCTTATGTACTTAATATTAAGTTGGAATATGCTAACATAATCTTAATAGCCTTAAAAATAAGGCTAAATAACTTTTAAGTAGACTTAAAGCTGTTGTTTTCATTGTTTTATGTAAAAATCAATAAATGTGCTTTAAATCACTTTAAAGTTGAGTATATGCTCTATAAATTTAAAAATATTAAAAATGCGCTTTGACAGATCAATATTTCTTAATTAGAGCTATTGATTTGGCTAGTCAAATGCATAAAAATAACACTTTTCAATTTTGGTGTTTTTTATGCCAGAAATGGCCTCTGTGTATTGGCCACATACTGCCTGCATTTTTCCCATGTGAATAGCTTCATTTTTAGCAAAGTTAGCTTTTTCACACTATAATTACCCCACATTATACGCCAACTGTGGGGAAACATGCTAAAATAGGCAACAGTTTTTATGTACATAGTTATAAGTATACTTAGGTACCATAGTGAGATAGTATTTAACATGAGAGTTGTGCATCTGACTAACTCTGATTCTTCTCAAAGCTTGTTACTGATGCACAAATACAGGTAGTTTAATGCAGAAATGATTCTTCTCAGAGTTTGGTACTGACGCACAACTACAGGTTATGGTCCCTTGTTAGCACTTGTCATTAAATAAAGCCAGTCTTATACTTGTGAGATTTGAATCCCATCCAATACATTGTCCGACGTAAAACTGTGTTTGCCACTACACCAGGGTGGCATATAAATCTTTTTCTTTGAAGACCATTACACCAATTCGGTCATCTCCATCCTCTGTTTTATGACTGATTACTCCTGTCATACCCGTTCTAAAAGACCTGCACCATCTTTTTTGACTCCCAACACTTCTCCCACACCAAAACCTACTACTACTCCCCCTTCCTGTGATCCACCTCCTCATTTATCTTTGAAACCGGAATCCCCTATCAAAATGCCAGAACCTACCAAAGCTCCTACCACCTCTGCTCCTTGTCCCCCTATATCCCTTGATAAAGTTGAATGTTGTTGAAAGGCACTAGCTGGTATTTACAAATTGGCAGTAACTATTGACAAACGCAAGAGTGATGGCTCCAATTGGCACGACTGGGACAGAAAGGTTTGTGCACTCATTACCAACTACATTGGCACAACCTCATATGCCCTTGAAGACAGCCCGTTTTCTGATTTCAATATTGGTGACCAAATGGCTTGTATCTTTATTTTTGACTCCATCAACATCTCACTGGCTTGTCTGATTGACCTGGATTCATCTTTCAGAAATGCTTACCTCACCCTCTACAAAAAGTTTAACCAATCCACTCATACTTCCTGTCTCTCTCTCTTCAAATCTTTTATCTCGATACCCTCTCAACCTTTTGTTTTCATATAGAAACACTTTGAACATGTCCAAGATATTCTGGATGCTATCATCCATACTGGTTTTAACTTCACGAGTAATTCTGTTAAAACAGTTATGGCACATGTTCTCCTTCCCCTCTCTTCTGCCGCTTTCTCCACTGACATCAGCAGAGCAATTGAATTAAGATGTGATGCACTCTCTATCTCATCTGATTATTTTCTCACTGAAATGTTAATGACTGAAATCAACCTTGGCCTTCTCAAAAAAGCCCATGAATCCCCTGATATCTCTCAAATCAGTCTTAATTCCATGAAAAGGAGAATTCCCTGTCAAAGACTTGTTAATTTGTATCAACCAACCAATTCCCAACAAAGATGTTTTGACTGTGACTTAACAAAACACACACATGGAGACTGTCCCTATAACGTGCAATCACTTTTCTACAATGCAGCTCTCAAAATATATTACAATTTGCAGCAGAAGATCTCCCAGTTGACTAAATCTTCCCAATCTCCTAATGATATGAGAGGCAAGATTGTTGCTAAACTTTCTGAGACAAGCGACAACATGATTGAAGTAGATTCCAGCGCTTTAGAAGCTCTCGCCACTAAAATTGATCTTCGAAGTGATGAATGGTGCAATGAAACCGCGGCATCTGAAAGTGAGGCAATTCTTGATATTGGGGCTACTCACCATGTTACGGTTGATGTAAGTATGCTTTCCAATTACAAGCCTATTTCGCCTCACATCCTGGTCAAAGTGGAAACTAATGTAGTCCCATCTTTCATAATTGGAACAGGCAATCTTAAAGTAGTTGGTTTAAGCTGTACTATTTTCATTAAAAATGTTTTCTTTTGTCCTCAAGCAAGGACCACTATAATTTCTCTTTTTGACTTGGTAAAAGCCGGAATGGATTTCTCAATGTCCCCTGATAGGGAATTTATTCTATCAGTTAATAATAAACACGTATTAATGGGTAAAATAGACATCAGTGGCCACAGATGGCTTGTAAATACAATAAAGACTGATAATCCTGCCTCTATATTGCTAATGGATTCTATTTCTTCCTATGTTGACATACCTGCTGCGCCAGAGAGTCCTTTTCATTGCATAAATTATTTATTGATGACGCTAATTCTGCCTCTATCAATTGACCCTATGCAGCTACAGGCTCCTTACTTAATTGGTACCAACAGTTAGGAAACACTGGTGATCGCATTCTCCATAATTTAATTAAAAATAATCTAGGTGTCGGCCTTCCTTCTGAATTTCCCAAAGAAAAGCAGACTGTGCCAACTGTGACATTGCAAAGAGTGAAAGAAGAACCACAGCACAATGAGAATTGATTCCGGAATCTATGCTTTCCTTAGTGGTAGGTGATTTAATTGGTCCCATTAAAGACAAAGCCATTGGTGGCTATAAATGGGCTGCTCCTTTTAGGGAATACTTTTCTACCTATGGCAAAGTTTTCAAGCTAAACACAAGAGCAATGCCATGAATTATTTCTGAAAATTTGTCACCAAACTTACAATGGCTACTGGCAAAAACTATTAGTATTATGAAGCAATAGAGGTGAGCTACACAGAAATGCAATGAAAACATACCTGTCCTCCATTGGCGCCATACATGAAGTCACCATGCCATACCATGCTGAACAAAATGGTATTGTGGAGCATTTCAATCATACTGTTGGTGATATTGTCAGTACTTTTCTTCTAGCCAGTGGTCTTCCAAAATCTTTTTGTGGCTTTTCATACAAATGGGCTTCCTTTTTCCATAATCTTTACCCAATAGCAAGATTACCACCTCTACTCCTTTGTAAATGGTATTTGGTACCAAACCAAACTTCAATAACATGCAAATTTTTGCGGAAAAGGCTTTTGTACATGTTCACAAAGAGGTGAGGATCAAACTTAAAAATTGCACAATTGAATGCTGTGTGGTGAGATACTCTCAAAACACCTACAGATGGGTGTTTTGGCATGAAGAATCTGTTAGGTTGTTTGAATCAGCTATGGTAAAATTTCATGGCGGCAATCAGGATGCTCATGACTTAGCGCGATCATCACCCAACCCCAAATCAAAAGGTTCCATTGACCATCTTCTTAGCTCTCTAACCTTTGGTGATTTTTTTGCTGAAAAGCTTATTGATGAACAATATTTGTGTATCACATTGGTACAACTCTCAACTAAACATTTGCCTATACCAATTCCTAACAACTTTGCCCAAGCAATGAAATCTTCTGAAGCATCTGAATGGAAAAATGTGTGTGACAGAAAGATGGAAAATATGTCCCTACTTTGTATGGTCTGAAGTTCCCCCTCCTCATTGATGTGCTCCTCTCAAAGGCAAATGGGTTTTTGCTATAAAAAACTCATGCACCGGTCCTCCTACTAAATTCAAAGCCAGGTTTGTTGCTAAAGGATTCAAACAGGGTGAGGGTGTTGATTATAAAGATAATTTGCCCCAACTGCAACCTTTGCATCACAACACATTCTTCTAACTCTAGCAGCAATGTATGGTTGGAAAGTTAGGTCATTCAATGTCACTGCTGCATATCTTCACAGAAAATTTTAAGAAGATCTATGGATTGAACCACTTCCAGGCATGAAGTTATCTCAACCAGTTAATGTTTTGAAGCTGCACAAAGCACTTTATGGCACCAAGAAAGCTTCTCGCTGCTGGTGGCTCCATATTGCTGATAAACTTAAGTCACTAAGTTTTTTTGCTAGTCAATATGACACGAGTTTATACATTCTAAAGGATGGCACATTGACAGGGGTAGTTTGGCTTCATGTTGATGATGGGGTGGTTACAAGTAGTGATGATAAGGTGTTGAGAAAGCTGGAAATGGAGTTGAATGGGGGCTGGAGGTAAGGTGGTCTGAAGGTCTTGATAGTATTGTAGGGATGAAGGTAAAACGAGTTGCATGGGTTTTTGAATTAGATTGTCATAGACTCATTGATAAACTACTTCATGAGCATAACCCAAGTGCCATGAAGAGTAGAACTCCTATACCAATAAATTGTATGCTAACTTCTTCTACTCAGGAAGATACAGGTATCAAATAAAATATGTCTCTCTCCATCATAGGCAGTCTCAACTACATTGCAATCTCCAGTTGACTAGAATTATCATATGCTGTCAATTTTCTTGCACGGTTTTCTTCCAAACCATTAGATTGTCATTTTCACACCTTAAAACACCTACGAAAATATCTTCAAGCAACAAAATATCTAAAACTACGACTTTATCCCAACTCAAGCTTGACACCAACCCTCATAACTTACTCTGATGCATCTTGGGGTGGGGAATGGTCAAGGTTGACAAGTGGGCATATTATTTTTTTGAATGGCTGCCCAATCCTCTGGTCATCAAAATGGCAGGCTACTGTTGCGAATTCAACATGTTTTGCTGAATGCATAGCTATGTGTCTTGCTACCAAAGACAGAATCTGGCTTAAAAATTGCTTATCTGACATCTGCAGCCCCATGAAGAGCGTCATTCTTCAGTGCGATAACAAGAGTTCAGTTTCCTCCGCAAAACATAATCCATCCAATAAATGTACCAGAAATTCAGATAGGTATTTCTTTCTAGTAAACAAAAAACTATATAAACAAAATATAAATCTAGAATGGGAAGCGGGTACTGAGCAATATTCAGATTTGTTAACCAAAAATGTGGGACCCTTACTGACCTCTCAGAAAAGACGACACTTGGGTGTTACTTAATTTTCCTTTATCTCTCTCTCATTCCTCTACTACTACTATGTCTATCTATTTTTACTCACCAAATCACCCAAGTGGGGGACTGTTATGTACATAGTCATAAGTATACTTAGGTACCATAGTGAGATAGTATTTAACCTGAGAGTTGCGCCTCTGACTAACTCTGATTGTTCTCAGAGTTTGTTACTGAGGCACAACTACAGGTGATGTAATACAGAAATGATTCTTCTTGGAGTTTGTTACTGACACACAACTACAACAGACACTTATTTAGTGTCCTAATTTATTTATAGGTACATTGACCCCAAATATATGCACTAATATCATCAATAACCTCAATCTTGGCACTTTAGTTCCCTACCACACTTAAATTTGCCTAAATTAGTCAAGGATTTACCTGTGCAAGAGCCTTCAAATGACTGCATGTAGTTACCCCACATCTCATGCCCTTTTTTGGGTTTTTAAGTAGTTTCTCAGTCAATTTTGGTTATTTTTGACTGGGGATTTTATGTAGTTTAATGTCATGATTAGTCCCATAATTTCTACTTTTAATCCCCCTTTATATTGAGTAATAATTAGTCTTAATTTTCCCTTTTTAGTCTTTTATTTTAATATATTACACACATATACTCTCTTTTTTTGCTTATTCTTTATTTTTGATGGATTATCCCTATTACTGCAGGATTTTGGCAGGTGATATCATTCTAATTATGTTACTTGTCACTCTTTATGTTGTTGGACATGTCTATTAGCTGGAAGGAGGAATCATTAACCATGTATAGAGCTGGAAAATCAAGGGTTTCATTGGGGAAGTTATTGGGTATAAAAGGAGGGGGTTTTTGGTCTTGTTTTCTACATTCTTTATCATTACAATCAAACATATAAGCAATACAATTACAATACATATCAATATCACTTATAAATTCATTGAACAGTATGTGAATAATTAAAACTATTTTTCTGCCAACTATTAGCTTGTAAGCCATATATAATTAGTTAGATTTAAATTACTGAGACCCTTATATTGAGTTATATTTCAATACTTATTGGATTTTTACTACAGTATTCATATATGACCATTAAAATCTTCTAGAAAACTGATCATTCAAGCTATTTCACTTCTCTGTTCTTGATCTCAGCCTGACATTATCTATTAATATTGCTGATGTCATAGGTTGCAAACAGTGAAATCATAGAATAAAACAGAGTATTAATCTCAAGTAGAGAAAAAAATTCAGTATCAATACTTTTCTTATCAACTATGAAAATGGTAATAATTCTCTTGGCATTAAATCCAATGTTATGATTTTACTATACTTATATACTTAGCTAAACTTTGATCATAGTATCAATACTTTTCTTATCAACTATGAAGATGGTCATAATTCTCTTGATATTAAATTCAATGTCATCAATTTGCTATACTTCTATACTTAGCTAAACTTCAATCATGTATTTAGTCTAGCCTCCAGTCCTTTCGGGGTACTTTCTCTCATTCTGAAAACGCATCATTCACTACACTGAACTGTCACGCAAAGACTTTTTATGTCTAATTTAAACTACAATCAGATCGGAAAAAAAATTAAGTAATAATTTATGCAAAATTCTGGTCCCAGCCTCTAGATAAGCTTAAACTAAACTTTTGGCTTTACATTAGGATAACACTAGCATTGCAAGAAGGTCTATGATACTATAGGAACACAATCAGTAACATTTCTCTGAGATGAACCGAATATGAATTACTTTACCTATAGGAACACAATCAGTAACTTTTCTCCAAGATGAACTGGAGCTAAAGTGATGTGTTCCTATAGATTATATACAACTCGCTAAGTAATTAATACTATGTACATAACACCCCCCCTCTTAGCAAGAAAAACAGAAACTGATGACTGTAAAGAAATATATATATATAACAGAAAAAAAAATAAAAAAAAATAAAATTAATGAACACATAGTAAACCCCTCTTCTCCTTCCACAAATTTGGCCCCAAAGGTTTAGTTAAAAGATAAGCCATTTAAAGATTAGTGGGGACCTATTTTACCATAATACTACCATTTCTAAATTTTTCGTTAACAAAGTAAAATGCACATTCAATATGCCTGCACCACTTGTCACCAGGGTTGTCAGTAGCAGCTACAATAGTACTTTTTTTTCACAATATAATAAACTAGTATCTAATCTATCAAATATATCCATCAACAAATTTCTAAACCACATAAACTGACGAGTAGCATTTGCCATCGCAATATATTCTGAACTCATTGAGGAAAGTGTCACCATAGTTTGCCGTTTAGATTGCCACAAAACTGGACACCTGTTGAGAAATATTACATACCCATTTGTTGATCTGGCGCATGTTCCTCATTAGGTGGAATCCAAATAAACTTCAGTTTTGATTCTGCCACAGCTTGGTAAAATATTAAGTTTCAGATCTCGAGTGAACTCCAGATACCTCAACAAGTGATTCAACGCTTTCCATTCCTCACCACCTGGTGTGGAGGCATACCTAGCAAGAAAATTTACTGGGAAGGCCAGATCAGCTTGAGATCCAGCAGCCAGATAGCTGAATGCACCAATGATGGATAAAAACTTCTTCTCATCGCTGATGCCTTCTGTTCTTAGGGCATTGATATTCAATGAGAGCGGTAAAGGTGACATGGTCTTTAAACCCCTGGGGTTGAAGTCTTTGAGTATCCTATTGATCAGGCTTGGTTGTGAGAGAGAAAAGCCCCTAGAATCACGAACTACCTTCAGACCCACTACAGAACTCAATTTATCAGACCATTTGATGTTTAACTTTCTATTAAGATTGCTTTCAATTTTTCTTAATGTGGTGTCATTGTTACAGGTAACCACACCATCATCAAAATGCACCCAGATGATGCCTGTATTACACGAGGCCCAAAAAAAATAGAAACTAGAATCATGTTTGCTGCTGACATAACCTATTTCTTCTAACATTTTTTCTAAGTGTTTCCACCAACAGTGTGCAGCCTGTTTTGTCCTGTATTGAGCCTTTTTAAGTTTGCACACCTGGTTGAGGTTGCCGTTGGTGGAACCTTCCGGTTGGAGGACGTATATTGATTCATGCAGATTGCTATGAAGGTAAGCAGCGGTGATATCAAAAGATTTCACTACCCAGTTGTTCATTGCTGCCAAGGTAAGAAGACTTCTAAGGAAGAAAAACGTGCCCGTAGGTGCAAAAGTGTCAGTGAAATTGGTTCCCTCCACTTGTTTTAAGCCCTGTGCCACATATCTTGCTTTGTACTTCAAAACATTACCATCAGGAGTTCTCTTAATAGCAAATACCCAGAGGGCCCCTAAAACAGTGGCTCCCTTTGGTAAATCTACAACATCCCAAACACCCATCTTTTTCAGATTCAACAATTCTTCTGTGCATGCCCTTTTCCACTTGTCAGCATCTGGCCGTCTGCAAGCCTGAGAGAAAGTGCAAGGAAGTTGATCTGAAATGGCGCTGGAATTGGCTTCAATAGTGTCAACCAATTCATCCTGAGCATCCATGGTTTCTTCAGCTGAGAGGTTGCCCAGAACTAGGTTGTTCAAGACAAAAGGAATGGACCCCTTTTTTGGGATGTCAGTAGTAGTCTTTACATCTTGTGAGGTAGAATCACCACAGAAGACTGCCATTGCAGATGCCACAAATTTCCCTGTTTCAGGGTGAAGGAAAACCCACCCGTTTCCACCATTGGCAAAACCTGCAACTCTACATCTCAAACTGCGGTGGTCAAGCTTGTTGCGCTTCTCTTGGGGTATATGAAAATACTCCCACTCACCAAAGACACAAAAGTTTCCAAAAGTAGGTTTCTTGTTGAAGATCAGCTCGTAAGGAGTTTGGCCTGCTGTTTGCATATTGGGAATCCTATTGTGTATATATGATGACCACAAATAAGAAAAACTCCACATGTTAGTGTCAAAACCGCTTCCTACTAAGACTGCATGAGCCATATCACCGATTGTGCAGTTGAAGAGTTCGGCAGATCCATTCTGACCATGATGATATGGCATTGAATGTTCATGAATAATACCTAAAGCGGATAGAAAATTAATGAACTTTTTATTGTAGTATTCTGTACCATTGTCAGTATGAAGGAACTTGATTTTTCTTTCAGTAATATTTTCCAATCTGTTTTTGAAATTAATGAACATATCTAGGACTTCAATTTTTGATTTTATTGCATGAACCTCACCATAAGTCAAGAAGGCCTCACAAAATAGTACCGTGTAGACTTCTCCACAGAGGCAATATCAGGCAAGGGACCTACAACATCAGAAACAACTAGTTCCATCAAAGAGAACTCGCGGTTAGAGACGACTGCCATTTGTTTCCTTGTACCTTTAGCTACAGCGCAAACGTCACAGAAGAACTTCTCAGAGGGGAGAGTCTCAGGAACGTTGTCACAACATTTTGATTTGATGATACGTTTGAGCACCCTGATGCTTGCATGCCCAAAACAACGGTGCCAGAAAAGCAATGAGTTGGTGGGAGCGTCTGGATAAGGGATGGATGTTAAAGATGGTATGGGTACAAAAGGGGCAAGAGGAACATGTGTATGTGGAGAAAAGACCAAGACGTTTACATTGCTTGTAAGAGATTGGAAATTTTTTGGGTTTTTTATGATTGTATTTACAAGTGCTTTTATTTTTATTATCCATTTTCTTTGTTTTTTTAATAGTGTAGAGACAAAAATAGGAAGAGAGGAACAAGTAGAAACAATACTATTATTGGAATCAAAATGCATGCAAATACCTTTGTCAATAAGATTGAATAGAGATATCAAGGTGTGCCTCACTTTCTCACAATAAAACACATTGTTAATTATGACTGAGTTGCCATTAGTGCCTGAGATCATCATGTCCCCATAGCCGGTGATAAAAGCAGGAGATGCATCAGTTTCAACATTAACCTTGAAAGGGCATATGTATTTGAAGTTAATTAAACACCTCAAATTTCCTGTGATGTGGTGTGTTGCCCCTGAATCCAAGATGCTGTCGTCAAAATCAAGGAGCTGATCTGAAATCCACTCATTGTTGATGTTGATCCCATTGAGAGTGGTGGCCAAAGCTTCAACGGATGCAGGATCTAGTTCCGCAAATCTTGCCAATGAGGATGAAGCAGAAGTTGTGTTGCCGGACGGTTTGGTTCTTCTTTTGAAACGGTCAAACACCTCACATGCCATTTTGAGTTTTGCTTCTCGTAAAGCCCAGACCTCCACATTGAAAGAGGGACAAGATGACATAAGGTCTTCAGTAGAGGAACACACAAAACATCAAACTTCTTTAGGTTTAGCATATGGTGGCCTATACGAGTCCATCTTTCTAGGCTTGAAAGCTAGTGCATTGACGTTGGTAACCAACGCTGTGCTGCAGGGTGCATCAGAGTGAGTCGCATTTGAAGCAGTGGAGTTCTTTAAGGCTTTGATCATTGCGGTAGAAGATGGCTGAGTTACAACACCTTGTGCTTAAAAGTGACAATTTACAGATTGAAAGATATTTTCTGCATTTTGAGGTAGCAGAATGTGAGTACAGATTGATAGCATCATGTCGTCTGTAAATGAGAAATTGGAACGCTTTATTTGGTTGAGTTGATTTTTGACTTTATCTAGATGATTTGCCATATTTACAAATGAGCCGTTCCTTATATCCAAAAGCTCACAAAACAGTGAAGACCTCAAGGTGTGAGTGGAGGCTTCAAATTGTTTGGAGAGAGCCATAAAGGTCTCATGACAAGTGGAATCTTCGTTGACCAAATTGAGAAACTTGCCTGGTATCAAGTGGAAAATTATGGACCATGCCACCTGATCCTCAAACTTTGCAGTTGCTGTCGACAAATCCATTTTGCATGTTGCGTAGTCATACATCCCAATCCATTGGCGCATGGTGACAAGAACAATTTTGCGCCATTTGATCCAATTTCTACCTTCCTCCTCCTACTTAGTTAGCTTGGTGGAAGAATTGATAACACGTCCGATGTATACGTGGCTGAATCACCACGGCAGTTGGCCAAAGTGGGTGGTAAAGTTGAAGACTTAGTTGGAAGATCAGGGGTTTGTGAAATTGGAGGATCGGGGAAATCAGGGCTATCAGGGGTGAGTGCTCTAGCAGTGCGCAAGCTCCTTGACAATGAGGGTTGGGAAGGGCTGGGAGTTGCCAAGTCGGGATGAAATGTTTGAGAATGAGAATGTGAAGAAGAGGCAAGAGGTCGAGGGGGAGTAGAGGAGGATCTTCTAGAGGATGTGGCGGATTTAGTGTCACGATGGAGGAGGGGACGTTCTCTTTGAACAAGAGGTTGGGATTTAAAAGGCTCAGGTGTTTCAGAGGGAGCTAAAGGGGGTATCATCCAGATCTAATAGATGAAACTGGGGAAGAGTCTGTCGAAAGGCTTTAACGCTCCACAGCGGGGTTAGGAAATGTTATTTGGATAAAATACAATACGATGCTCTTGTGTGTGACTAGCACAGTATGGCGAAGGATGTGTCTACAGAACGGGAAGGCCCATAACCTATAGGAACACAATCAGTAACTTTTCTCTGAGATGAACTGGAGCTAAAGTGATGTGTTCCTATAGACTATATACAACTCGCTAAGTACTTAAAACTATGTACATAACAGATACCTAGACAATTGCTTGTCATAATACGTAATTCTCCTCATTTCAGTTTAAAATAGAGGGTGGAAATTATTTTTTATACTTAATAGCAAATAAATTTGCCTCTCATATTAATTAGAAAATGGTTTGATGCTTAATTTTTCTCATATAAGATGTCTTGCACCAAAAAGTTTTTATTTCTGATATTCAATTCTGAGCTTGTAGCTAGTCTTATTTTTTCCTCAAGAAATACATCTTTAACTAATAGGAAATTTTAATATTTTAGATTCTCTTTTCTTCCCTATGCAAATTTATTTCTTTATTCTATCCACTCCCCTCTTGTTTCCATTTTCCAGAAGAATAATATGTTGGATTTTTAATTTAAATAATTAATGAAAATAATGAAGATAATAAAATGTATAAGTTGGCTGGGAGGATTTGGCCGAAAGCAAATAGAGAAAGGCGGGGAGACCACTCAACGTCTAGGAATTAAAGTAAACAGGGAGAACACTCGACCTGGGGATTTAGATAGAGTTGACAGAACAGGGAGAACACTCAACCTGTGAGATGGTGGTGATGCGAGGACGACACTCTACTCAACTTTGGATCCGGGGACAACACTCTACCCGATATGGAAATAATGCACGAGGACAACACTCTACTCGGCTTACAATGTGAAGGATCTCAGGCTGATGATAGTTAGGAGCAAACAAAGATCAGTATGTATTTCATGCTAGCAAATAATAAAGAGTGTAACATGATATAATAGTAAGAATTAAAATATAACATTACCTGATGATAGTCAGGAGCAAACAAAGATAGTGAAAATAACACTGCAAACATTTTGCCAACGCTCCCAGCGGGAGCGTCACCATTGCGTTTGCACTTTTATGCATAAAAACTTGTGATTGCCACGACAAACGCAACATACAATTGTGAACGCCACTGATTTCTGGAGTGTCAGAGCGAACGCCATGCATCAGTTTTGACTTGATTCACCCACAACCCACCAATTTTCCTCATGCTAGATCTTTATTTTATTTTATTTATTTATTTTTGTTTCATGCAATCTCACCCAACTTTGGGCATGAAGGAAGAGGAGACAGTGGTAGACTAAATACAAACTACACTGAGAAACATGATTTTTTTTTATCTTACAATCTCACCCATCATGGGGCATGAAGGAAAACAGCATCACAAGATAAGCCAGTATGTACAAAATGAGGCAGAGACTGAGGGGGGAGACTAATGGCAATTAAAAGGTGACAAATGGTAACTAACAACTAAGTGTGTAAAGACAAATTATTTGGGAATCTATGAGTATCTACTAAGAATTTGGCCACAGCAGCCATGACTGGAGAAGAGGAGAGGAGTGTGGTAGTAGTAAAGGACAACTTATGTTTAGCCACTTCTTTGATAAGAGAGCGACAAATAGCAGAGTGAGCAGGACAAAAAAGTAAAACATGTTCAGGAGTATCTTTTGCCATTAAGGAACATAGGAGGCACAGAGGAGACTCCGCCGCTTTGAAATGGAAGAGATAGTTATTTAGTGGGGAGTGGCCAGATCAGCATTGGGAGAAGGCAGTAGCATGAGCGCGTGGAAGAGTTGAGAGAGCTTTGAAAATTTGGGAGGGTTCAAATTTCCCCTTGAGTTTCCTAAGTGAGTTTGATGACGGAGGAGAGAGGAGGAGTGAGCATTGGTGCACTTTCAGGAATGATTTTAAGGCAGATACAGAAGGGGTAGGGGGAACAAAAAGAAGTGAAAGACTCAGCAGTGGAGACTAGAGGATGTGTGCCATTGGCCAAAGAATCAACCACCTCGTTTCCTGGGACCCCTAGATGGCCTGGGCACCACTGCAATTTTATTTTCAGTGAGGGGTTGTGTTCACAAATGAAGTTAGCAGCATGCATTATGGCATGAATCACCAAGGCATTGGGAGAAGGAGATGATAGAGAGGATAATTTTTTAATAACTGCTTGGTTTTCAGTGAGGATAGTAAGAGATGGAAGGATATAATGAAAAGGATTGGTCAGAAAGAGGCGGAGGCCTAGGAGAATACCTACCAACTCAGCTTCAAACACTGAGTAAAGGGATGAATCTCCTAGCCTGACTATCATTGGGAGGGAGAGGCCAGGATCAAAAGAAGCCGAAAAAACACCATCTTTCGATCTTGAGCCATCTGTGTAAATGAAATGAGAAGGTAAGGGATGGGAAGTGAAGGAGTGGAAGAGTTGCTCAAGGGACTTTTCCTTAGAGGGTGCAATAGTCACGTCAAATAAAGGAAGAGACCAAGGAGGGGAAATGGCTAAAGTGCAAAAATCCATGTTATTGAGAGGAAGAGAGGAGTGGAAGAGGGGAGGGGAGGATAAAATATGTATAGGGTGAATGTGTCTCTTGGGAATAGTAGAGTTGATCACTGTTCTGGCCAATCTTGCCATGGGGTTGGAGGAGGGGAGGGTTTTAATCGAGCCCAAGCCTTGTGTACCACAAGGTCTAGACGTTGTTTACAGGGGAGAGAGGATGAGTCATGAAGGAGGATGCACACTGGAGTTGAGCAAAAGCAGCCCAGAGCTCAAAGAATAGCCCTGTTGTCGACAACTTGCAACATTCTTGTGGTGCGGGAGGTGGTTCTGGGGTTATGCCAAACAATGGCAGCATAGTCTGTTCTGGAATGGATGAGAGAGTTAATGAGGATCATATACTGACGTAGTGGTATTCCCCAACCAGACGAGGCAAGACGGTGAATGGTGGAGGCAGCTTGAAGCCCTTTAGAGACAAGCTTGGTGCCATTAGGTTTGAAAGAGAGCGTTGAGTCAAGTTCCATGCGCAGCCACTTGATGGAAGGGACGGGCATAAGAGCACGATTGTCAAAGAGTAAAGAAGGGGGGACTTTAAAATGGAAAGACGTTTGGTAAATAGAATCCATTTAGTTTTGGGCACATCAAATACAGCTGTGTGTGAGCGGCCCCAGGAGAGAGCTTCATCTCCCAGTTTTGACAAGGTGTTGGTAACTATATTTGGGTCTTTGTTAGCTGAAAGGAAAATAATATCATCAATATATCCTATAGCTAAGCTTGACCTTGAGAGAGAAGGGAGAGTGAGTAGTTTGGAATTGTAAATTATGTAGAGGAGAGGAGATAATGGAGAACCTTGAGGAAGGCCCTTGGGAAAGAAGACATTAGGAGATTCATAAGACAAGAAGGAAATACTAGTATTACGACCTTCTAAGGAATTAGTGATGAGATGGATTAGGTCATGGGGGAGAGGAAGAGAGAAAAGTGTGCGAGCAAGTTGTTCTGTGTTCACCGATGGGAAAGCACCTTTGACATCTAGAGATAGGGCACCTACCACCTTACCCAACCTCCATTGATCTTTTGTTCATACTGTAAGGTGGAGAAGAGCGTCAGAGGTGCTTCTCAGGGGGCAGCCGCCATAGTGATTTTCAGGAAGGAGATTGCTTGATTCCATGTAAAAGGACAAGTGGTTGGTGAGGATTGAATCTAACAACTTTCCCATAGTATTCAGGAGTGCAATCGGTCGGTAAGCATTGGGGAAAGAGTAGCTGGGACGACCTGGTTTGGGAATTATCACAGATTTAGCCTGCTTCCAGACTTTGGGGTAGTGACCAGTGTTCAAACACTGTTGGAAAATGGGAAGCAAGATGTCAGCTACTGCGTGAGGGTTACAATGAAGGAGCGCATTAGGGATCCTGTCAGGACCAGGCACTCTGCCCTTTTTGGTTTTGAGGAGGGTGGTGACTAATTCATGTCTGGTGAAAGGCGAGGATTGTAGTGGAGGGGAGAGAAAAGGGGAGGGGGAGTCGGACAGATCACACTGAATAGAAGCCACTCATGTTCCTTCAAAAAGTAAGGAAGCTTTTAAAAATTTTCAGTGATGATGGACCCACCCTCATCTGTTAAAGGTGGGTTAGATCTTGGTTCAGAAGGAAGGGAGAGATACTTAGCGGGTTTGTGAAGTGAGAGAGGGGTGAGAGAAGATAGAAACTTTTGCCAATGTGCTTTACGCAAGTATTTAATTTTGGATCGGAACGTTTTGCATGCTGACAGGAACACAGCTACATTGTGAGGAGTAGGGGAGGAGCGCATTTTACGTTGGGCACTGTAGCAAGACTTCTTGAGGGGGTCCAAGATGTCTCTGTTCCACCATACACGACACGACAAGCCGGGCTGCTGCAGCAGGACAAAACGTTCCATTAGTTTGGTAAAAAGGGAAGTGACATATTCGGCAGCCTGATCTATTGAAGAAGGGAGGGATAGAAGCAAGTGATAAAAAGAGAGAAGACTCATCAAACTTCCTCCAATTACGAAAGGGTTTGAGAACACTGGGGAGAGGGGAGAGGAGGAAGCGAGTGATTAATGATTGGTGGTCAGAGAGGTGAGAGGTGGATCCATCACAATCAGTGACACAGCTAATCACCAAATTCAGGGCCAGACTTTCTGCAAACACCAGGGAAATTACCAAGGAAAAATTCCTGGTGTTGCAAAAAGTTGGTATGCCTGGTTGAGAGATAAGCATCATGTTCAGATCATTGATGGTATCCAGAAAGGGGGTAGCTTCAGGGTGATTATAGGAGTGTTTACCCTTGCTGGCCCACAAATCGTGATGAAGATTAGAGTCAGCAAAAATGAAAGTGGGAATATTAACAAAAGGAGATAAAGATGGAACGATTTGAGGAATGGTTGAAAAGGTTTGAGGTGGATTGTATATGTTGACCAGCAACATAGGTGAGTGTCTGAGGTTGATAAGAAGGAGTGAGAGGTCAAGAGATGGGGAGGGGAGCAAGGTAAAGAGATGAAGGGGAAGCTTTTTATTAATGTAAAAACAGCATCTGATAGGGGTGGAGGAAGGAGATGAGGGGGTGAAAAGTGGTGTGACAAGGTGCCAGCCTTTAGCAGGAGCAGGCGAAAAGTGGTCTGGGGCAAGGAATGGTTCTTGAACAGCTAAGACGTCATAGGAGGGAGCTGCTTTATCATTGAAAAGAGAGTGAAAAACGTAAAAGGAACGGTGACAATTCAATTGAAAGACTGTAAAAGGAAACTTAGGCAATTGATTGTGGTTGCCTATCATAAAGAGTTATTGAGGGGGCAGGCGGGCTGGTGAGGGAGGTGAAAAATAGGAAGAGGATTGGGGTCATCAAGAAGGGAGGGCAAAGAAGTTTGAGCAGTTTTGACTGGATGGTTGTGAGGCAAGGCATCAATACATCTAAAGCAGACTGGAGAAGACAATTTTTGCGCTTTGCAAGACTTAGAGCTATGATGGCCTGCACAGTTTGAACACCTAGGGGGAAGAGCACAGTGGATTGAAAGGTGGCCTTTACCCCAGCACTGGAAACAAATGCTGCGGTTGTGGTTAATGGCTTCTGTGCGACAGACCTGTCCTTCAATGAATAAAGGGAAAGGGGGAGAAGGGGAGGATAAAGTGTCAGCCATAGATTTGTCAAGGGGATGGAGAACGGCAGAGGAATGATTTTTCCCTGCCCTTGCCTCTGGTCTACTCAGCCAGGTAGCGCGATATAATGACTTAAGGGTTTCGGGGTTATCCTCAATTAATGTGTCAATGTCAGTTTGATTGCTGAAGTCATAGTAAGTAGGAACTCCATGAACAACAACGGAGTAAGTGGGGGCTTTGTAGATGAGGCCTTGAGGTATCCATGATTGCCAGGCACAGGTGAGAGCATTGAGGTCATTGGGAGTGGCAACAATGATTTTTAGATCATTTGATTTGTGCCTAATAACACCACGGATGCGGACTAGTGAATTGGTGGTACTATTGATAATTTTCTTGGCATTAATCTTGTTGTTCAAAATGTTGAGGAGTTGAGGGTTAGATATGTCCATGAGGACAGGGGAGGATGGGTTAGATTGTTTGATATTAAAATGGGGTAGACCCTGTTGAGGTTGAGCACGCTGGGTAGGGGAAGGAGTACCGGAGGAAGCAGCTTGGGCAAAAGTGGGGCGTGAGGAGGGGTTATTTCTTTGAGGAGAGGAGGATGGAGGGGGGATACGCTCGAGAAGTTCATTTATCTTGTTAGTGAGGGTGGAGACATATGGGGGGGGGAGCATTAGGAGAAGACTGATGAAAGTCGGCCTGGTTTGCCTGGTGAGAGATGGCTGCAGCCAGAGCTTTGATGTCAGACAAAACAGCCATATGAACTGTAACCTTTGTTCCTTTACGTGGGGGCTCTTTTACTGTATCCAGCAAATTGTTGAGGCAGGATGCCAGAGCTGCAGTGTTGGTGGCACGCGAGATACCAACAAGACGAACCACTCTAGCTGCTGGAGAGTCTGGGTTGACCGAAGATGGAAGGGGGGCACGGGGAGCTGAGGTGAGAGCAAAATCCAAAAATGGGTTATTGGGGTTGTGACAAGACGCTTCTAAAGTTTGGGCTTGGGTGGAGGGGGCAGGGGACTCATAGAAAAGCTCTGGATGAGCTGCTCTTGCATATTCTAAGGTGCTGGGAGAGTCATCTCAAGGGGGCCTGTATGAGGAAGAGGGCAAAGAAAAGCGCCTTCTTTTGGGGAAACGAGGGGGCCTAGGGGAAGGAAGAACACTTGGTTGGGAAGGATCAGTAACCCTTACTTCAGGGCCAGGAGGAGGGATCGGAGTGGGTGGTTGGGATTCTAAGGCCAGAGGAAGGTCAGGAGGGACAGGGGAGGGTGGCGAAGGCGGAGGCGCGTCTGATGCGTCAACAAGCATACAATCGTTGTTCTGGTCAGAATCCATGTTCCAATGGTGAGAAACATGATGGGGAGAAGAAGCGGGAAATATAAAGGAAGTTAAATAGTATTATTGAGAGAGAGGAATATTACGATTGATCTTAACTTGAATCATTTTTTATATCTGATTGTACTTAGTTTTCCTCTTAAAGTTAAAAATAAATCCAAAATGCACTTGTGTCTTTGTTCTAAGTGTTCCACAAATTTTTATATTGATAAACATGGAGTCACCCAACATGGCATGTATATACTTGCTCAAAACAGGAAAGTGACCTAATCAACTTGAATTTAAGTATGTAAACTTACCCGGACAAATTTTCTGAAGCCTCAGAATTGAATTACTTAAGTATTCCAAAAATGAGTGGTAGCGAAATAATTTGCCACTAAAATTTTCCCATCTTCAATCCCCCACCTAAAACATGATTTTATGTCACTTTTTACATTGAATAATTAGCAAGAAACCCACAAGCGTTTCCAGTTTGGAAGCATATTTTCAAGATCCTTACAGCTTTTCAGGCTGCATCCAAAAATGCTGTCCAAAAAGTTCAATGAAACAAGACCCTTGAACACTTAAATGCTTAAACTCACAAGTTTTCAGACTGTCTATGCCCACTCTCAATCATGTACATATTCCACTTTATCTGTTTTCTGTGTGTAGTTTCATGCCCTAAGGGAAATTGATCCCAAGAAATAATTAAATAAATGATAAACTCGGAAGTGCAGGATGGGTTTGATTTTGATAGTTTTTTTTGACAATATTAGTCTTAGCTGCCTTCATACTTTCAACATCTTTGTTTAGGGTATTAATCAATTAGTAGAAGTTGTTTTGATTGATCATAAGAGTCTCTGTATAATCTCTAATATCCCCAGGGAATGAAGCATCCCCTTGTGATGATCTGGTGCCTATGGGCGGTAATTAAGAAGTATTAATGAGATCAAAGCTAAATAATTAATATAGTACATAGAATACAGCCAAGTCACAAATGCTTGCGGAATTTTCGTCAAAAAAATCGAAGCTGCTCTCACAAGAAAATGATTTGCCTATTCAAAAGACAGTACTCCCGACTCATCTCCAATCCTTTTGAATAGGCAAATCATTTTTTCGTGACAGGAACTTCAGTTTTTTTGTCAAAATTTCGGCAACCTTTTCCGACTTTGCTGTACATCACGGCTTTTAAAATCAAGAGAAAGATCAAACATTCAAATAAAATAGAAACATGAGGAATAACTCAAGGATTGAAGGAAGATGAAGAATTAGATTGATGGACTGTGGGTGACTCAAGTTGAAAATGATGTGTGGCGTTCGCTCTGACGTTCCAGAAATCGGTGGCGTTCGCAAGTTTGAATGGAACGAAAAGCGAACGCCATGGTGACGTTCCCATCGGGAACGTCAGTTGGTAGTGTAATGAGTGTCGCAATCTATGTATACTCCCTACTATCATCAGTATAGGTTTAATCATAAATGTAGGTTTCAATAAATGTGGTGTAATTATGTTCACAGAGATATATATATTGGTATGTGTATTTGTTTTATGTTTAATTGAAATGATATTGGCTAACGAGTGGCATTTGAGTAGAAATATATATGTACTTGAATCCATGTCGTTTGAGAAAAAAATTACGCAAGTGATCTGAAGAGACAACTAAGAGTAAGGCTAAAAATTCTGACATAATAGCACTACGCACCAAGTAAGATATCCCTGGTGGGGATATCTGGCGCGAGTTAGGGATATTTTAGTGAGGGACAAAAGGATAGAAAAATATGTGCAAGAAAAATATGTGCGAGATAAATATTTGTCAGGAAAATATGTGCAAAAAAAAGATGTGAGGATAATAAATGTAAGAAAAATATCTTGCAACCATGGGAAATTTTGTTTTGTACTTTTGTTTTCTCCAAAAAAAATATTTTTTATTTCATTTTTTATTTTTTTCTGTTTTTTTACAATTTTTTTTTTGAAAAAAAATATTCTCATGGTCACAAATGATTTTTCTTACACTTGCGTTTCTCGCACTTATTTTTCTTGCACTTACTTTTCTTACATTTATTTTTCTGACCTTATGTCCCTCCCTAAAATATCCCTAACTCGTGCTGGATATCCCCATCAGGGATATCTTACTAGGTGCGTAGTGTAGGCGGATTGAGTAGCTCCTTCAAAATACAGTTGAAAAATAGATTGAGCTTTGTCTTTGAATAAATGAGAACATCTGATGAAAATTATGTGTATGTACATACAGTGGTTCGAAAATAATCCGCCCAATTTTATGTTCCAATATAAAGACTATTCATTTTTCTCTTTTAAAATCTCTCCTGAAAGCTTCGCGGCAGGTTTGAACCTATTTCAATATATAAGCAGCTCTCATGTTTCCATAGAACCCATGCCACAGCTTTCTTTCAGTGTCGGTCGCGCCATTCTCCTCTGGTAAATTACTTGTTTCGATTCAAAGTTGTTGACTGCCCTCACTGCTTGCTATGCCACTATGACGCAAAAGATACTCCCGAAAATGTGTTACTTTTTTTTCGCCCTTCCCACTTGGATGAGCACATCATCATATTCAAAGAAGCTGCTAAACATAAGCTGGCTCGTTCCACTTCAGTTCTCCTTTCTTTCTTTCTTCTTATGAAACACGTGGCCTCCTTTTTAGTTAACACTCGAAGATTTCCTAATAACCTTGCCTTAACCCAATGATAACATTTTAGTTCCTTGTCAATTACTCTGCTCTCTTCTTCCTATGTCACCTCATGTACTTAGCTCTCATTTTGTATTTTCCCTCTTTCATACCCGTGCGCTGGGTGAGGTTGTAAGAAATAATAAATTGGTAGATAAATAAAATATTGAACACTTTTTTGTGATTTTTATAAGAAATGTCAGAAAAACAACTGCTGAACATTCTAGAATTTCTATGCTCACATTTGAGATCTACAGTTTTATATTGACCAGAAATAGTTTTCCCGAATTTCAAGAAAGAAAGATTAATAGATTTTATATTTTATATGTGAGAGAAAAAATGTAAGGGCATATTACTGGGGACTGCGCTTCCTTCATCTATAGCTGAACCTCTCTTAACTCAAGTATTTGATTTATTTTTGGTTAAATCTTTCAACCTTCAAGAGATTTTAACCCAAGCAATCATGTAAGCTAGATATGGTAGATATATATTAAGAAGTTTCCTTACACTTTATTCCTATCTTACTACCCGTCTGTCTAACTTTTATTCATCAGTTGTTTTCGCCTTGTGTTTTCTCAGTGCATTCACGTCTCACAATACAACACAGGTAATAGGGGATTACCATTGGTTGTTGTTACTAGTGTTTAGCTGGAACATGTCAATTTTATATTTAAAGCTTTCATTGAAGCTTCTACAAACATCACTCAACACAGTATATCATCTTTATAAACTCTTGTTTGTTACTAGTAATAATTTTCTCTCTGAGTATTCAATTCCCAAGGGGAAGACAACCCTGTAAAATAAAGAATAAAATAAAATAACCCCTTCTCGCAGCCAAAACAACTTTCACCCGCTAGCGCCATTCTTATTTGATGGCGACTTGATGTGCAGTAATGAGGTGTTGGAGTACCAAATACAACACTAGTTTCCCACACAATGTGAAATGAAACCAGAATTTGTTGTTTGTACAAAATTGTAGATAAACGTTGAAGACATAAAAAAAACCTATAAGAGTACAACAAAGAAAAAAAGCATAAATTATATTTCAATTCGTGTTCAACTTAGTTACATGAACAGAAATTTACAAATTAAAAAAGAATAAAGTGAAAAATACACACACACACACGCAATAAAGACAGTCCCCAACAGTGGAGTAAAACAGTTGAAGTTTTCCTCATGATGTCCTAGATAACACCTTTTTTAAACATTTCTTTTCATGTTTTTCAAGAAACCCAGCGTAAGTGTAAGGCTGTCCGCAATATTGGCAAAAATATTTCGTGGTTTCTACAAGTAACAGTATTGAAAGTTTAAAGCAGTGGCCTTTGAGAAGAAAATAAAATAAAGAAAAGAAATATCCTCACTTGGACGCGACCATGAGCTATTTTCAGCTAATATCGTAGCACGAACACTTTTGGGCTGGCGAACTGCTAAATTGAACCTATGAAATTTGTATCTTGATTAAACTAGGGAGAGAAAAGGCTTACCCTCAACATTATTCAGTCTTAAAAAAAATGTTAGCTTTTAATTCATATTGAATGAGTAGAGAATATCCTTACTTGGAAACGTTTCCATGGTCATACGGGTTTGGAAAGTACTGAGGAGTTAACTGAGTGTCCAAAAAATCACGCGTTTGCGTGGATGACTCCATCAAATACCTAGGGTCTTGAGCTCCAACTATACCACTTGGATGCCAGTTTTCACGAAGATTTGAAGGCTCTAATGATAATGACGCGGAACCTTCGGGAATTCGACCAATGCGTCCTTCAGTTCTTTCACTCTGATGAAAATAATTATGGTTGTTCGAAGGTATGACCGTTTGTCCCGGCTACAGTAGATGACAGAATGTTAAAACAGTATTTTCACATATCTGATGCGATAATAATCAAAGTAATTTAGCTATAAAAATAAGTGTTTTTATGAAACTTACAACATGTTGAGGGTAATCTTGAATCAGAGATCTCGAGCCTTGATACCAATTAGCTCTTCCTTTTACCGATTCTCCACTATGTACTTTGTGCAGAGTCGGGTCGTAAGTTTTATTATCAGAATCACTTGTAGATGGTTGTATTTGAGGTAGCTTAATCAAGGGAAAAGCAAGTTTAGATAGCCAGGGAGCATTATTTACCGCATCCTCAGTTGAAATTACGACAGTGTGCCTCTTGTCGGGCATATCAATAGGCGGTGGATCAGGCGTGTCTCGTGAATCAACAATATCAATCTCGGCAAACTGACGAGTCGGTGAATTTACTCTGCCTAAACTATATTCGGGGAATTCGCTGAATCTCACAGATGCAACGTGAACGTTTGGACAACTGGGCGAAAAAATCGGTCCCGTATTTGATGTTAGCGAAGGAAAGCGTGGACGTGATGGAATTTGATTTCTTTCTAGATCCCTAAAATCTTCATCCATCAAACTATAATATCAAGTCAATAAATTATTTGTGATGGCGCAAAAAAAGTATTGCGATGGGCTTTGAGAAGGAGACGCCGGTACCATTTATATAGCCAAAATAATGGTGTTGCTAAATAACAATCATGAACCTGAGCTTTGGGGTCTTACTCTGAAGGCATATAGAAGAAGAGAAAGTAGAACTTTTCTAAATTTCGTACATTCCCTCCCCTCCCGCGAATTCCTACACTGCTCACGGGTAATAATCGGATCCTCCGGTGTGGAACTTGATGCTCGAATATCTCAATATATAAATCTGAGTGACGGTTGTGACTGAATGGATAATTATCGGAGGAGAGTGGAAAAAAAATATTTCAGTTGAAACTAGAATTTGCAGTTTAGTTTGAATCTTCTAATTGGTTTTCTTTCAAGGCTCCTGCTGAGAGCAAAAAAATGTTAAATGGGTTGTCCCTGCAGAAGTTCTAGACCATGTCTGATAACAATGAACTATGAGTAAAAAGTTATAACTTACGAGGCTGTGAGTATTTCCATGCATATGCTCAATTGTATGACACTCCTTAAGTGTATTTTTTCCCGCCAAGTATCAAAATCACCTGAATATCTGTGGCTTACAACTTTCTATCCGATAGAGGATTAAACTCTATTCTCAATTCAGCAATACAATAAAGTACTATGAGTTGCTATTTAAAAGACAAAGGTAGGAAAGCCGAACACAGCTGGGACAACAAAAGGAAACCATAGTCTTAAAAAAATTATATTTTTAGTAGTAATGACGTACCTGCCTATTATTCATACACAAATATTTATTCATTCTGGAAGGTGTGAAGTCATACCAAGCCTTAGTTTGTCTATATTTATTATCCTTTTTATTTTTTTTTGCAAAGTCTGCACTCTCTGGCAGGGCAGTGAAACACCAATCACTTATAGCGTCCGACCTTCAAATCTCAATGGAGAATACTTCTGAACGCTTTTGATCACATCTTCCTACTTCACCCTGTAGTTGAAACAACAGTTCCATGACAAACTATCAATACAAATAGTTTGTGAAGAATATTAAAACATTGAGAGGAAGCGTATTTGTCCCCTAAGCTTATCCCAACATTCCGCGTCAAATATAAAAAACGGGAATATTTTTCATTGAACTTGTTTATCAATTCTAATCCAATGTATCAGAAATTTTCAGACTTCAGACTTTACATTTTCCACATGTAAAGCCAGCTGTTTGGAATTCAACTTGGTATAGCTACTTATTGCAGGAATTTATTTATTGCTCTAAGCTATCACAGCGAATCCATGTAATCCGAAAAGATTAGGTATTCATCTACTCAAATTCATTGTGGTGAATGGGCATAGAAATATTTTTCACAGCTCGTTAATAGAATCTTTAAACCATTTCAAAATCTTATTATTCTGATTATCGCAGTTTGTCTCCGAGTGGAAACAACTCTCGTCTGATAACAATCGACCATCCTACTTAATATCTGTCGCCTGTAAAATAATGATACTCAATGTCCCATATGTTCTTCTTCACTTCAGCTACTGTGATTGATATTATCACTGTGACGAGGAGAACTTGGCCGATCGTAAACACATTAGTTGAAGCAGGAGGATGTAAATCTAAATATAATTGGTACCTTTCATCTGCCCAAATTCATTGTGGTGAATGGCTAAAGTAATATTTTTCATCAATCGTTAATCAAAACATTCAAATCACTTCAGAATCTTATTATTCTGATTATTACCGTTTGTCTCCGAGTGGAAAAGACTTTCGCCTTACAACAATCGGTCATCTCACATCATAATATTTGTGGCACATATGTGGGAAACATTGGCTTGTTGAGGCTGAAATTTATTGATACTCAATGCTTCATCTGCTCTTTTCCACTTTGGCTACTGAAAGTGATACCATCATTGTAGCGAAGACAACTTGACCGATCGCAAACATATCGATTGAACAAGGCCAATGTGAATTCAAATATAACTGTTACTTTCAATCCGCCCAAATCCATTGTAGTGGATGACTATATTTAGATTTTTTCACAAATCTTTAACAGACATGGCGTGCAAAGTTTGGAGGATGAGCGTAAACTTTTTCCACACGATGAATTTTTGTATTTAATGATGAATAATTTTGAGGATCTTTTAAGTGTATTGTTTTGAAAAAAATATTCATCTTTAGTTGCTAAATTTCATCCTTCATACCCTGGCACACTGTGAGAAATATTTAAATCACTTCAGAATCTCATTAATCTGATCACTACTGTTTGTCTCCGAGTGGAAACGACTTTCATCTTGAAAACAATCAATTATCCCAAAATCATAATATTTACGACACACATGTCAGAAAACATTGGTTTGTGGAAGTTGTAATATAATAATACATAATGCTCCATCTTCGCTTTTCCACTTTGGCTACTGAGACTGATATCATCATTGTAGCAAAGACAACTTCACCGATCGTAAACATATTGGCTGAACAATAGCAGTGTAGATCCAAATATAACTGACACTTTTTCATCTACCCAAACCCATTGTGGTGAATGACTATAGTAACCTTTTTTCACAAATTGTTTACAGAAATGTTTAAATCACTTTAGAATCTCATTATGATTAATTTTGTTTGTCTCCAATTGGAAACCACTCTCTTTTTAAAAACAATCACTCATCGTACATCATTATATTTGCAGTTATCATGTCGGAAAACATTGGATTGTTGAAGTTTTAATTCATTAATACTCAACGCTCCATTTCTTCTTTTGCACTTCGGCTACTAAGACTGATACAGCTATTTGTAAAAAGCTCGCGGGTTTCTTCTCTGCCCTCTCCCGCCAAAAGCAACGGCCAGCTGACCTAAACTCATGTTTTTGGCGGGGCAGGGGAGATTAGAACCCCGCAAATTTTTTGTAAATAGATGTATCATCATGGTAGCGACTTGAACCTGACCGATTGTAAACATATTGATTGAACAAGGCCAATATAAATGCAAATATAAATCATAAAGATGTATTTGTCGGGGTTTCAAATTTTATATAATTTGAATGAGAGGGGTATAATGGCATATCAACATTTATTGGTTCAAGTCTGAGTGTTGACACTTGGAGGAAGGAATCAATCGGATTCTTTAGCTCATCTAACAGCAATGGTGTTGGATCAAAATAACCACCAAAACGTTTTATTGAGCGAATGTATTTTTGGTGACTACTTTGAGTCTCAGACAGTAGGGCTCAGCTTTCAGTTGATATTAGGAAATGAAATATCGTAGTTGCCTATGTCTAATTCAAAGCATCTTCATGTCTTTGCTTCATTATCCTTAATGAATGATAGTAGCGATTCGCCTATATAATTATTGAACGTTTAATCACTTTTCTCTTAAATAAATCATTTAAGTGATGCAAAGTTGCTTATTGACCAGGGAGGTCGTATGTTAAACAAAGCTTAAAGGCTGATTTGCTTATATAGCGAATTTGTGAGCTTAAGCATTCATCACACACTAATATTACCAGAAAGTACCCTAAATGAAACATCATTTTAGGTGGTGAAAAGTTGTCTGGAGATTCATGGAGTAATTGGTTGAAAAAAGCTTAAAGGCTGATTTGTGAATCTAGTGATTATATTTGTTTAAGCATTTAATTCTCACAAATATTAGCTGGAGGCAGCCTATGTGGAACATATCAAAAGGTTACGATTGCTTTGGCCTCACTGAAGTAGCGTCTACTAAGTGGCTACTGGTGCAAAGGAAGATCAAATTTCCTTTAATATTTAAATATATGTTATTTCTCAATGAAACAAAGTTTGGCGAAAAGCAATGTTTAAAATCATTTCAGTTTCAAAGGGCCTTCTATGAATAATACTGAAAGCCGAACCCTTTAAAATGAAAGTGAAATAAAAGGAGGAATGGAGACATTTTAATGGAGTTATTTTCTTGGTAGAATTTAACATATGAATGTTACAAAATGTGTAATACCATTTGTTAATGAGCAAAACAAAACAATAAGTTAAAAAAATGATTTTTTTTTTCAAAATGCGCATCCTGTTCTAGCTTGGTTACATAAATCGAGATGACGGCCTTGATAGCGAACAAATGACTTAAAGATACATCATTTCGTGTTAAAAATGCATGACATGCACCACAATTGCTGATCGAAACGATTTCAGATGAGCCTTTATTTGAGCTAAAGATGGGACACAGACCGTCCAAAAAAGTGTAATTCATAACCATTTCAAACGCTAGCTGAAAGTATGATGAAGTAAGGAGGAAAAGAAGGATTAAGAGTTGAATTCCTGTCCTCGGCTATGTTTATGGAACCAGTATGGTGTACGCTCTTTTGCATAGTGAGGTTCATCCATAATGACTATCCTGATTCATTGGAAGAACTTAAGACTCAATGGAATTATTAAAGCCCAAAGATACGTGACCTATGCCGCGCTTGGTACCTAATATTTAATATGATTAAGGCATAATATTTTGTTCAATATATTTGGGAGGAGTCACTGCATTAGCCTGTAACATAAATGCCAGAAGCTTATTATAATCATCGGAAAATCATAGAACTACTAATTTCTTATAGCATTTAGTAAAGCAACAATTATGCTTCAACATCATATCTATGAACAAGCCCGTTTAAGGCGCTGGTTTGAATAATCATTCACCCAGACAATTGTGGCTGTCATAATGAGTAGTTAAAACAATTTTAAAATTCCACATAATACTCTGTAAAAGATGGGGCTATTTATTTGGAACAAAGCCCTTAAAATTCAAACAGGAAGAAGCATCTTCCAAGTACTAGAAGAATAGTCTGAATTATGAAATAATGCATAAGCAATATACATCAAAATATCTCAATTGACACAGCGTGCAAAAAGGCTTGGGATTCAAACTTATCTCATTAATATGGTTCACTTGCGTTTGCAGGCTTTGCAAAATCAACAGTGAAATTTCATTTAAAAATCTCTGCGCTACAGATTATTCAACAGGAATTAGTTGAGTAATCTGCAGAATACATATTTGCTGATGAGATTTAAATGCTGGTTTTGAGTGTGCATGGGGACCCATTTAATGAGGGTTTTTTTTTACTCCCCAGCATTTCGCGCACTGTGTGAGTTATCATATGGAAAATGAAAGATCCAAGCCACTCCGCATTGAGAAAAAGAAACTCTTCATGGTGAAGTTTTTATATCTATCTAGCACAATAATGATGGCCTGAGACGTTTCGCCCAAGAAAATGGCTTGAAAATTAAGAAGGAAATAAATGAAGATTTTATGAAAAACTACAGAGGCAGAAGGTTAGTCTTTAAGGAGTTTTATCCGTAGAAGAGTTAAAACATGAAGCAGAAGATACTCTTAAAAAATTGAAGATGGTATGTTCCAGGCTTGAAAGGTGGTTATGTTTTAAACATAATTTTTATGATTAAGAGCATGCACAATCATTTGCTATAAAAATAATATTAGCTCAGTTTTTTCAAGAAACAAGACTAGACTAAATTAGAATCAGGTAATTTAAGAAACAATTTTACATGCTCTTAAGAACAGTTATACAAGTGTTAGTCTACGAATGATAAGAAATTGTGATAATGACATTTTGCCTTTGAAATGCTCCTTGAATGCCAGAATGAGTAGCGGAGAAACTTACTTGAAACGCAATGTGCTAGCTTTCCCGCCCTACCACCTGAAGGAAATCATAGCTTCAACAGAAATATATAGAAATAACTCTAATGCGACGCTCCAAGCTATAAAAGGTGACAAACGATGAAACTACAAATCTCTTCAGCAAGATGATGCAAATATGATAGCCGTGTTACTGAGAAATCACTAACTTGAGATAAAATTTTGGACTACACAATGATTGCTACACGGTATGTGAATCCCTTATTATGTATGATTTGATATATGGAAATTGAATTTCATACCATTTGCATTTTTTTTTCTTAATCGTCGTTTTACTTAGCTTAGTTGAAGTTTTTATCATTTTTTTTTGATGTATGGTAACTTCAGGATATGATATCAAAGTTGATGTAACACTAAATTTTGATTGTAATATCTAAATAGAATTTACTGACCGACGTATTTAACATAATCCTTAGGTCACTACTTTTGCAACTATCTGAAAAATGAATGTGTTGAAAAGATGAGAAAACAATCATTTAGTCATTTGAATATATTTAAGAAATTTGGATATTTACACTAAGTAAGATATCGTTGGGCGGAGAACAATAGAAATTTAAATCTCCTGGGACCTTGGTGATGAATTACTCATGTATTCTCTGCTTCACATTTTCTGAAAATTCTGAGTTCGCGCTCGGTAGAATGATGGAAAAATGATTTAAAGCAATCAATTTTTGGGGAGGCATATGAGTCTGATAACGTTGAAAGAGAGCCGTGCTGCTATTGAAAAAGTTACTGTTGAGTATTCTATCTCGCCGCGGGACAAATAAATAAAACCTCGCTAAAGAATCAAGCCCTCAAACTCTCAAGGTCCCATTTGCACTCATAAATCTTGTCTCTCTCTCCTCTCTTTTATTATGTAGCTGATTCTCTTAAGAATACACAATACTCCCTAATGTGCTCCTTCCAATTCTTTCATTGAATCTACTTGAATTAGTTTATTTACAAAGTTATTTACACCACACCTTGTAACTAGTCTATGTCCCTATCTTCCATGCCTCTCGCCGGGCAATGTCTTAGGAAAATAGTATATATATATACATATATATATATATTCCACAGATTCGCTACATGAGGATCACCACCTAATACCAAATTAAACTTTTCAGTCGCTGATGGTACAGAGACAATGACCAACAGTAAATACTCATTTCTTTCTAACATTTTTGAACTTTCTGGATAAAGTATTATCAACTCGACCACCATTTGGGATGAGAACAAGTGTAGTTTAGAAATGGATCATTTCCTACCATTTTCACACGAATGTGTGTCACAGCTGAGAAAATCGCCAGCACCTTGCTGGTGTTTGGGAACAATTCACACTGTGACGTTAGAGGTGTCCGCGGCGTTTCAAGTGAGCGTCCAACTGAGCTACGCAAAATGCATAAAGAGGGGAAAGTGATATTTGTCTTGAAATATTGGCAAAATGTCAGTGGTGGTATGTGTCCAGAGTAACATCTATTGACTAGGTTAATAGATTGTGCTCTAATTGAGCCAATTGCTTATCACGCCAGTTTTCTAAAATGGTAAATCAACAAAGATGAAGGTTGATTCAAATAAGGTGGAAGTTTTTAAGGAGTTAACATAAGTTGAAATTATAATTTGAAAAAGATATACAAAAAAATAATAAAAATAATGATCAAAGAAAAGAAACACGTTAAATTTTTGTCCAAAAAAGTTCCTAGAAGCCAAAATCAGTTAGTATGAATATGACTGACAGATAGCAAATTAATTATGAAAAAATTGGAGTAGGAAAAATAATTAAATGAAGATGTCTACTAGATTGTTATATTCTGAGTAGGTTGAAAGGCATATTTTATATATGTTTCATGATTTTTCGAGGCTCATCAGAGCATCATTCGCATTTCCGTTGGTTTTCAGCAGCTAATTGCATGCTACATCATCCATTGGTCAATGGATCGTTACTTTCATTCCATCTACATGGTAAATTTTACTACTAGTGGTTTAGAAACCATTCATTCCTTGCTTGGCCCGCTCGTTCAACAAAATTCTACCTTTCTTTCAAATCCATTCAGCATAATTCATTTCTCACATTTTTTCCCTCACTCACCAAAAATCTGCATTGTTTTTGTTGTGGGTACACCTCGCACTGGTTTCCTTAGCTCAGTGGTTAGAGCAACTAACATGTCATAAGTGGTCACAGGTTCGACTCCTGTAGGGGACACTATCCTTTTCCTCCATAATAGGTTATGGGCCCAGCGTTATCTGGCTAATCCCCAGGCTGCGGTAAGGTAGTTGCCTAGTCAGCTCGGTGCACGGGGGGGTGTTGTGGGTACACCTCGCACTGGTTTCCTTAGCTCAGTGGTTAGAGCAACTAACATGTCATAAGTGGTCACAGGTTCGACTCCTGTAGGGGACACTATCCTTTTCCTCCATAATAGTTTTCTCATTCCTTCAATTGTTTTTCCCATGTCACTCAACAGTCTTGATGAAATAATAGAAGAGGGCATTTTTTTTCTCATCCTGGCGAAGCACGTGTGAAAAAGCTAGTGTAATTATATGCAGAAAAAATGTCGATTTATTCATTAAAATTTTATTTTTAAAAAAACTACCAAGTTTTTTTCACATAACTGTAATGTTTTATTAAGCTCAAATTTAAATAATGAAATGCCATTTCTAACACTACGCACCAAGTAAGATATCCCCGACAGGGATATTGTCAAGGTGTGCTTTTGATCTAGAAGGGTTTTTCAGTGGTCCAACAGCGATGAAAGGTGAGGTACTCAAGATTTTAATATTTGTACGTATTTAAGTCTTTGTAATTTATTACTCAATTAAAAGGTAAGTAGTTTTATTATTATTATTACTTTAAAATCCTAGAAATACATATTTGTAAATACTAAGAGAGGTAATAGTACTAATAGATTTGTGTATATAATAATCTGTTGTAAATTAAATAAGTATGAGTTGAAATAAAACAGAGAGTTTGAGAGGCCTTATATAGGCAAAAAAGAGAGAAAATATGGAACCACAAGTTTACATACAAGAGTTTCTCAGAGAGAACAATCCCACAGAATAGAAATTTCCAATATTAAAGTTTGTTCTATAAAGAGTGTTCTCATATACAGTATTTATGTCAGCCTGGATATTCCCAGGACTGAGTAAAAAGTAATTATAAGTTATGTTAAACACATGGACTATACATGGGAGCAATAAATTAGAGTAAACAAGTAGTATACATAAGTAAATTTATGATAAAATACAAAATATGCCATTATAACACCTTATATACATGCATATATCCACCTTTTATAAGTCTTATGTACTTAATATTAAGTTGGAAAATGTTAGGGTAATCTTAAGAACCTTAAATATAAGGCTACATAATTTTTAAGTAGACTTAAAGCTGTTGTTTTCATTGTTTTATGTGAAAAACAAGAAATGCACTTTAAATCACTTAAAAGTTGACTATATGCGCTAAAAATTTAACAATATTAAATAAGTGTGCTTTGACAGTTCAATTTGTCTTAATTAGAGCTATTGATTTGGCTACTAAAATGCATAAAAATAACATTTTTCAAATTTGGTGTTTTTTATGCCAGAAATGGCTTCTTTGTACTGGCCACATACTGCCTGCATTTTTCCCATGTGAATAGCTTCATTTTTAGAAAAGTTAGCTTTATCACACTATAATTACTCCACATTCTACACCCACTGTGGGGAAACACGCTAAAATAGGCGACAGGCGCTTATTTAGTGTCCTAGCTTAATTACAAATGCATTGACCCTCTTTGTATGCACTAATTTCATTAATAACCTCAATCTTGGTGCTTTAGTTGACTACCATGCTTAAATTTGCCTAAATTAGTCAAGGATTTACCCATGCAAGCACCTGCCAAGGACTGCATGTAGTTACCCCACATCTCATGCCCTTTTTTGGGGTTTTAAGTGGTTTCTCAGTCAATTTTGGTTATTTTTGAATGGGGATTTCATGTTGTATAATGTCATGATTAGCCCCAACATTTCTACTGTTAATCCCCATTTATTATTGAGTAATAATTAGTCTTAATCTTCCCTTTTTAGTCTTTTATTTTAATAGGGGGTGTCAGTTCTGGCAAATCCGCACTTACAAATCCGCACTTAAATAAGTGCGGATTTCCAAAACACACTAGCCCCAATACTGATGGATTTCAAAATGAAATAAGTCACTTATTTCACTCAAATCCGCACTTTCTCAACCAAAAGTGCTGATTTCACCATCAATTCCCATTTCACTGATTTGTCAGCATCATCCCATTCATACGCAGCACTCCGCAGAATAACACTTCATAACTCAAAACATCGTACATCACTTACATCTTCATATCATATCATATAAGAGTCATGCCTTCCTCACTATCAAATCGTGATAAATTACATAAAGCAATGACTTTCATGGCGCTTGAACTGCTCTTGGACTCTGATTCCGATTCTGATCTAGAAGAAGATTTTGTCGTTTTATCAAAAATGGCCAGGAAACATTACCTTCTTCACAGAAAGCCTCAAGTACTTCATACCCCCAAGTACACCATCCAAACACTTCTTAACCTATCTACACCCAGTTTTAGACAGCTGTTCAGGACTTCTCAGGAATTTTTCCTTAAATTGCTTGAGCTTATTCAGGATCATCCCATATTTCACAATAATTCTCAAAAAGAACAACGACATCCTTCAATTCAATTGGCCATCACACTATGCCGTTTGGGTTCAAATGGTAATGGAGCCGCTTTGAAACGTTTAGAAAATGTCTTTGATTTAGGGTATGGTTCAGTTAACACTTATACCAAACGATGTATCACTGCCATCAACTCCTTGGAATCATCCCCCTTTTCCCCCCTTTGGCTGCCTCATTCACCCCTCCTTGGCTCACTCTAACCTCCCTTTTCTCCCTCTTTGGTCTCATCTCTCCCTTTCTCCCCCTTCTTGGTCTCCTCATATCTTCCCCTCATTCCACTCCACCCCCCACCAAATCCCCCAAATCCTCCCTCCAAATCCCCACCAAACCCGCCTCTAACCCCCTCTGTTCTTCAGGCAAAGAACAGAGTTCACTTCCATTCACTTATATTTCTTTTTTCTCAACTCATCTCTCCAGGTAAGTCATTTTATTCTTTTTAAACAGAGTGTGAAAATAGGAGGATGAACTCTGTTCTTCGGGCGAAGAACAGAGTTCACTTCCATTCACTTATATTTCTTTTTTCTCAACTCATCTCTCCAGGTAAGTCATTTTATTCTTTTTAAACAGAGTGTGAAAATAGGAGGATGAACTCTGTTCTTCGGGCGAAGAACAGAGTTCACTTCCATTCACTTATATTTCTTTTTTCTCAACTCATCTCTCCAGGTAAGTCATTTTATTCTTTTTAAACAGAGTGTGAAAATAGGAGGATGAACTCTGTTCTTCGGGTGAAGAACAGAGTTCACTTCCATTCACTTATATTTCTTTTTTCTCAACTCATCTCTCCAGGTAAGTCATTTTATTCTTTTTAAACAGAGTGTGAAAATAGGAGGATGAACTCTGTTCTTCGGGCAAAGAACAGAGTTCACTTCCATTCACTTATATTTCTTTTTTCTAAACTCATCTCTCCAGGTAAGTCATTTTATTCTTTTTAAAAAGAGTGTGAAAATAGGAGGATGAACTCTGTTCTTCGGGCGAAGAACAGAGTTCACTTCCATAAAATATTAGCTGAAACATAGTTTTCAATTCTGTAAAAACAGTTGTAAGTAATAGAAAAAGTCACTGATTTTTTTTATATGTAATCTGAAATTTTTTAATAAAATTATTGTATTTAAGAATTGCAATATTGTCAATCAATCTTTATTGATCAACTTAATTTAATAAAGTATTATTTAAATAAGTTGCTTCAAAAAATACTTTGCATTGAACCTAGTTTCTAGACTTGATCTGCATTTTGGCTTAAGGAATTGTCATTACTTTAAAAGTAGTATACTTGACATATCTTATTTATATATTAATTAATTTATGTAATTATATTGTATTTTGATGACTTTCACCCTTTACTTCAATAAAATGCAGGGGAGGGTATTGCCAATTTTTTAAATCTGACATGTGAAATTGATGACTTAGAAAAATTTAGATAAGCAAACTTATTGACTAGAAAGTAAAGATAGAAAATTTTTATTATACATTCAAATTTTTGTCAAAAATAACGTACTATATTCTTTTCCTTTTATAAGTCAGCATATAAGAAAATATTACCAAAATTAAATTAACTAGAAAAACAATTTATCAATTGAAAAGGTCAAGTAATTTTTTAATGTCCTCATAAGATTGGCCATTTTTAACACATTCCATAATGAAATCTTTTTTTTTAAAACTCTCTTGTTTTTCCAATTCACAAGTAGCCATTTCTCTTTGAAATTGACGGTCATTTACTCTTTCCATCTGCTCTACCTCAAATTTTTTTTCTTCCAAATCTAAGGCTTGCTGATCTTTCCTTAGCATATGATCAAACTTCATCTTCTCAAAGTCAAGGGCATTATTTGCAATAGTTGATTTCGCTGAGAAAATTAAATTGAAATAAATAAATAAATGAGTTAATGATTAAGATATATAGTAAACAAAACTTACTTATATCTTTTTTTTCAAAATAATCCTCAAGGGAGCCAAATGAGCTTGTTGAAGTATTACCACGTTTTAATAGATGGTTCAAGTTCATTGAAGTTGAGGCTCGACGCTTTAGTTTGGAGTTTGAACAAGAGGCTTCAGGAAGTTCTTCTAAAGCAGCTTCTAAAGAGGTATTCACATTTCCAGAATTGAGATTATTTAATGGAGATTGAGTTTGAGTAGGAGGAGACTAGAAAGAAAGAGAAATTCAGAGAAAAATTGAAGAAAAAACAAAAAGTAAACATACATTTAAATTTTGGGCCTCTGAGGATTCAGATCTTCTGCGATATAATTGTTCTGCTTGATAGTTGGGATCATCTTCAGCTGAACTATGGTTAGAAGGTGGAGGGGATTGATCTTCTTCAAGTAAAGGTGTTAAAAAAGAATGTAAACATGCCTGGTCAAAATATTGAAAATGTCAGGAAGGGGTGTGTGCTGAGGATTGATGGGTAGGTAGCGAGGAAGGTCAGTGTGTCACATGTGACAGGGATGGGGTAAGAAAGGAAGGGATGTTTTGTGGCCAAAATGTGGTTGTGAAAAAAAACGGGAAAAAAGTGCTGATTTGAGGTCATAACTGACACCCTTTTTTGAAATAAGTGACTTTTTTGCAAAATTTAAGTGCTGATTTGGTTTGAAATCCGCACTTAATTTAAGTGCGGATTTGCCAGAACTGACACCCCCTAATGTATATATAACATGCATATACTCTATATTTTGCTTATTCTTTATTTTTGATGGATTATCCATATTACTACAGGATTTTGGCTGGTGATATCACTCTAATTATGTTATCGGTCACTCTTTATGTTGTTGTACATGTCTATTAGCTGGAATGAGGCATCATTAACTGTGTATAGAGCTGGTAAATATAAGGGTTCATTGGGGAAGCTATTGGGTATAAAAGGAGGGGGTTTTTGGTCTTGTATTTGATATTCTTTTTCATTACAATTCAAATATATAAACAATACAATTACAATACATATCAATAGCGCTTATAAAGTCTTTGAATAGTATCTGAATTTTTAAATCTATTTTTGTACAAACTATAAGATTGTAAGCCATATATATAATTAGTGAGATTTAAATTACTGAGAACCTTATATTGAGTTACATTTTAATACTTATTGGATTTGTACTACAGTATTCATATAGGACCATTAAAATCTTCTAGACAACTGACCATTCAAGCTAGTTCACATCTCTGTACTTGGCCTCAGCCTGACAATTTATCTGTTTATGTCAAATTTAATTATAATTATTTGATTTATTTAGTTTTTCTGTATATGTCAATGTAAAATAAAATTATTTGATTTTAATATTTATTGTTTTTATATTTTAGTCTTCCTTTCAGCTATCATGAGGACGCTGTCAAGGAATAAAACTTGAGGGAACATATTAATTCTATATTTACTTATTTTTACTTATTAATTAGTTGAAATATTATAAGTAATTTATAAGGTAAGTATAACTAACAAATTGAGAGGCAAAGGTGTATCTCTATACTAGTAAATAATTAATTATTTACTGGGTGAGTTTAGTAGCCTGGCTGACACTCCCTCACTCCAAAAATAATAATAATAAAAATGTAATGATTTTTACCTTTTATATTTCTTTAGTAGATCAGGAAGGTTAGATATCTCTCTCTCAGGTATCCAAGAATGATATTCAGAAGATTTATTCTTGAATATCAAGAAGTATTCAGTATCTTTTTCAGCAGTGATAGTTCTTTCATTTAGAATCTTATCAATTTCTGCTGTCTCAGTGATCTATTTAGGACTTTACTTTGGTCTTCACCTCCTTTTTGGGAATGAATTACTATTTGATGTGTAAGGTTTAAAAAGAGATATTTGAAAAACTGGATGTTTCCTGTCATATGGAGGGTACAGGATAGCTTCAACTGCATTATCCTTAAACTTTCTTCTGAAAACAAATGGACCTAAAAATTGGTCTTTTAATTTATTATTAACTTGTAAATTGAAGTGGACTGTAGAAATCAGTACTTCATCACCCTTCTTATAGGTAAATTCTTCATGGGATTTGTCCCACCTCTTCTTCTCATATTCAAAAGATTTTTCAACACATTTATAAGCATGACTTCTGCAATGCTGTTGCATTTGAAGAAAATACTTTACACCAGGATGTAAATTAAACTTAGGTATTTTATTATTGAGAATTTGGGCAGGAGTATTAGGAACATATCCAAGCCAGAGCTCAAAAGACTTTCTTTAAGTAACAGAGTGAACAATGCTATTATAAGCAAATTCCAGACCAAGAAGTAAGGTGGCCCAATCATGAGTGAACCTGTAATTGTTGTTATAATCAAGGCCAAAGGCACAATACCTTCTTATCATGTCCTCTAAAGTCTGAATCATCCTTTCAGCTAATCCATCAGTTTGAGGGTGATAGGAAGTAGAAAGCTTCAGATAACAACCACAAACATCCATCAGAGACATCCAAATTTCAGAAGTAAATTTAGGGTCTCTATCAGAGATTATGGATTTTGGTAAAAAAGCAATATTAAACATATGAGACCACCACAAGAAGGCTAATTCCTTAGCAGAAACATCTTTGTGAATAGAAATGAATTTACACATTTTTGTAAATCTGTACACATTAACCCAGAAATAGCTACAACTGTCTTTCCCAGAAATGGGTAGTCCTGTTACAAAGTCCATGTTTATAATTTGCCATGGTACATCAGGATATTCAAAATGTTGCATAAATACAGCTCTTTTCCCAGTTAATATTTTTGATTTTTGGCAAGAATCACAAGATTCAACATATAATTTGGTGTCTTCAGACATATTGGCCCACCAAGAAGTGTTCTTAATTCTAATCAATGTTTTTTCAATATAAAAATGTTCTGCCAATATTTCATCATTACAAATTTTCAATATGGTTTCTTTCATTGAATAAGAAATAACAATAACATTACTCAACTTTCTTCTATAATAGAGGTAGCCTTCATCAATTGAAAATTTACCTTTTTCCAAAGCATTTTGGTACTTTGGGTGGAAGGGTTTTAATTAATGCTTGTATTGAAGCATTCTGTCACGCGTTACATGACACTCAAAGAAAAACCACCTCAACTACCCCACTATTCAAGCTCTAACTCCACTAGCGACTGTATAATTTAATTCTTATTAGTTCTCATTATTTTTACTACTATGACTTTCAAGTTCTAAGTCTAAATATGGTACCTGTTAAATAAACACCTCCTCCCACAGGCGCTGCTACTAGAGCTTGCGCTAGGGATAGGCCAACCTCTTTACATGCTGTGTCTTGCACTCACTCTCTTGAACCACTTGAGTTAAAGTAGCACAAACATTCAATTCAATATGTAGAGGATATTCCCCAGGATTTTGAGGACTCCAGTGAAGAATATGAAGGAGAGGATACCATTCACAAGGCACCATCATCCCTGGCTGCCGGACCTTCAGGCCCAACTTCAAATCCTGGCCCAACTGCTTCATTTGAGGAATTTATGAAACTCTTGGTAAAAACCATTACTAATCCTGCCTCATCTGAAGGATCAAAATTTAAAATATTTTGATAAAATCTCCAGATAAGTTCAATGGAGAACACCCTGACAGATTGTGTCTGTTCTTTCAGAAATGCAAGCTACTTTTTCACAATGACCCTTAAACTTTTAGTACAGATCATTATAAGTTCACCTATGCCTCTTCTTGTTTATATAGAAAGGTGTCACAATGGTTTAAACCTTATTTGTTCATGCTTTCATCAAACAAATCTCATTTACTCATTAATAAATGGGAGAAATTTGAAGACCAACTTTTTAAGTTGTTTGGTTACCCTAATGAAACTGAAAATGCAGAGATCAAACTTGATTTCCTTTGCATGAAAAATAATGGCAAAGCTTGTGAGAATATATTAAATTTCAGGGCTTTAAAAACTGGAGTTAGTTGGAATGATGCTGCTCTCAAATATCATTTCAAAAAGGGACTTCCTTTGAGGATTATGGATCAATTGAATCTTCATGAGCGTAAGATGCCAAATTTGACAGACTTAATGGATAGGACCCTTGAACTCAATGGCACACATCAAGGACAACTTCAACAAAGGCATCACGAGTAAAAATCTCATGGTTCCAATTTCAAATCTGGGCCTCCTTCAAAAAATCACTCTCACCAGCCCAATCAACCCAATCCAAACCCAGTCACATGGGAAAGGATAAGTCTAAAACCAAAAGCTGGAATCCCAGAAATATCAGTAAGGTATTGGATCCAAAAGGAGAATAAAAGGAAGCTGAAAGGAAAATATGGAAGATAATAGGTTATGTATGTATTGTGGGGGTAAAAACAAGTTAGAATATTGAGCAAAATTGAAGGAAAAGGAAGGTAAAATTTCTAAGTCAAAAAACTAGAGTCTAGTTTACTTGTGTGAAAAGAAAATCATTTTATTTCTCTCAGTGCACAGAACCTCCATGTCTTAATGACTGGAGTGGCCATTAACTTTTTGAGATTTATTCTTTTTAAGGAGGATATACCCTTCAGTTGTCTCATTGACTCTGGAGCTTCAATTTCATTTATCAGTTTATTATTTGCCAAAAATTTAAGCTGACATTTGTAAATATTGATCAAATTTCAATTTATTTGGTCAAATAAGAGGAGCCCAAGTATTGGGTTAGTAAGAAAGTTTTATGGGTTTTCAGTTTCCTGAATTTTCCCTCCTTCCAGTGAGAATTAAAAGTCTTGCATTCCCCAAGGATAGACGATACCATTCTTGGCCATGACTTTATAATGCATTGGAATCCTGACATTGATTGGTCACCCCTTGTTCTAAGTATATTTCTAATTCTTCAATGTAATTCAACAGGGACTTAAAAAACCCATCTGACCGAGTCCTGCTAGAGGACATATCTCTGCCAGATGATTTGCAAATATCTGATTTTTCTCTAAATGAGAATTTGACTAAACTTTATAGCTTGGTTACTTCACTTGAAGAGGCTTTTAATGGCCTCAAGGTAAGAAATTGTTGCTCTCTAAATTCAGGTCTAACCTCAACAGAATCCTTCAACAATGAAGAGGATAACCAAATCAATATTGAAGCCATTAAATCAACTCTACCTAAAGTTTATCATGACTTCCTCAATGTATTTCAGTCCGTAAGGCTGACAAGCTACCACCTCATCAACCCTACAATCATCAAATAGAGTTAGTAGGATCATTACCTTTGGAAGGTCCTGACTACTCTCTATTGAAAGATGAATCTCAAGTCCTTCAAGACTAGATTGCAGAGAATGTGGAAAAAGGTTTCATTTGAGCCAGTAAATCCCAACCGGCTCTCCAGCTCTTTTTGTGAAGAAGAAAGATGGAAGTCTTAGGTTGTGCATTGATTATAGAAAACTCAACACAGTGAATGAGAAGAACACTTATCCAGTTACTTCTATGTATTTACTTCTTACATTGTTTAGTGGTTCTAATTTCTTCTTGTCACACACCACGTGACACTCGAGGAAAAAGCAGCTCATTAAATCAATAATAAAGAGGTCTAAATCCATATTCAAAGCGCGGAAGCAATTCTACATAGCAACTGCAACTTTCCTTTGTGTACTCACTATTCAACCGCGCTAATATAAAACTTTAAATCTAAATTAGTTAATCTCTCAATAGTGTGTTCAGTCTTTTCTTTGATGGGTGACGCACAGCGCAACGGCCAATGCAATATTCCGCTAAAGGTTTATTATGTTTCTGTGGGTTATTGACAGGGGTAGTGAGCATGGACGGGATGGTTAGTGGAGGGTCAAAGGGTTTATGGATGTTAGTTAGGAGGGTGCAGGTGTAACAGGTGTTTTTTTGGAGGTCTGTGGTGTGCGGAATGATGGATGGGCATGAGGTCAATGCGAGGAGGAGTAGTGGATATAAAAGGGATTGGATTTTGGTTTGAAATTCTTTAGAATTAAATTATAAAATGTATATATAGTTAATAAGTGGTAAAGCTTCAGGTTAAATCATTATTATTGTAAATTTTCATATTTTCTCAGTAATCATTTCTAAAACTTAAATATTTCATTATTGAGTTTACAACCCTTTGTGAGATCCTAAGAATATTGATATTACCTTTAAATTATATTGAAATTCTTATCAAACGTATCTCGAAGAAGCAGCTCTTCCTTTGACTCATCTTTGAATCACTTCCTTGAATATTTTCTCTGTACTTCGAAGTAGTCTCTAAACTCCTCCCTCCATCTCACTTTCTAGGAACACCCTCGACCTTGTGCGTAGGTTTTCCGGTGACAGTTTAATTTAATTCTCTGTAGTTCTCATTCTTTTGCACTACTATGTCCTTTTTCAGGTGTTTTGAAATTCTTTAAAAATGGCACCTGTTCAATGCACTCATCCTAAGGGCGCTACTACCAGGGCTTGCGCCAGAGGCAGGCTAACAGCCACACGGCCTGTTTCCTGCACTCACTCCTTGGAACCTCTCGACCTTAGGGAACGGGGACATTCAGTCCGATCTGTAGAAGACATCCCCCAGGAGTTTGATGATTCTAGCAATGAAGCAGAAGGAGACGATACAATGCATGAGGCATCGTCTGCCTCTGCTACTCACCCTTCTGGTCAACCTTTGGAACCTGGACCATCTAATTCTCTAGAAGACTTCATGAGACTTTTCATGAAAACACTTTCAAATCCAACGTCTTCTGAGAGATCAAAATTCAAAAATCCTTCCATGAAATCTCCTGACAAATTTGATGGATAACACCCAGACAGATTGTTCTCCTTCTTGAAAACCTGAAAGCTCCTGTTCCATAAAGACCGATCAAAGATTGTTTATGCTTCTTCATTCCTAGCCGGAAAAGCAGCCAGATGGTTTGAACCTTTTCTTCTCATGCTCTCTTTGACAGAAACCCACTTAATTATCAATAAATGGGAAAAGTTCAAAGACCAACTTTTTACGTTGTTTGGTGACCCTAATGAAACTGACAACACAGAAATTGAACTTGATTTCCTCGGCATGAGTAATAATGGTAAATCCTCTGAATATATCTCAAACTTTAGAGCACTTCAAACTCAAGTAGGTTGGAATGATGCTGCCCTCAAATATCATTTAAAAGAGTGACTTCCTTCAAAGATTCTGGATCAATTAAATCTTCATGGTCAGAAGATGACTAACTTAACGGATTTAATGGATCAAACCCTCGAACTCAACAGCGTTTACCAAGGACAACTACAACATCATCGATACACCAACAAATCTCAGGGCCTAAATTTTTAATTGCAACCTTCTTCACACCCACGGCCAACTCAATCCAAACCAAATAAGGGAAAGGACAAACCTCGACCAAAAGGATTGAACCTAGGCAATATCAGTAAGGTATTGGACCCAAAAGGGCAACTTAAAGAAGCTGAGAGGAAGAGATGAGCAGATAATGGGCTATGTATGTATTGTGGGGGTAAGCACAAGCTAGAAGATTGTGTGAAGTTGAAGGAAAGAGAAGGTACTAGTTCAAGGTCAAAAAACTAGTAGATAGTTTACTTGTGTGCAAAGCAAACTATCTTATCTCTCCCAGTGCACAGAACCTCCATGTCTTAAGGACTAGAGTTGCCTTAAACCACTTAAGATTTATTCTTTTTAAGGAGGATACCCCCTTCAGTTGTATCATAGACTCTGGAGCTTCAATTTCTTTTGTCAGTTTATCTTTTATCGAGAAGTTAAAGCTGAAATTCAAAGATATGGACTGAACTCCAATTTATTTGGTCAAATCATAGGAACCCAAATATTGGGTAAGTAAGAAAGTTTTATGGGTTTTCAACTTTCAGAATTTCCCCCCCTTTGAGTGGGAATTATCAGTCTTGGATGCCCCAAGAATGGAAAATACCATTCTTGGCCATGAATTTTTAATGCATTGGAATCCTGAAATTGATTGGTCACGGGGATTGATCACACCACGCGCTAATTATATTTCTGATTCTTCAATGCAGGTCAATAGGGAGTTAAACAACCTGCCTGACAATTTCCTGCTAGAGGAAAAATCACTTCAAGACGACTTGAAAGCATCTGATCTTTCTCTAAATGAGCAATTAGCTAACCCTTCTAGCTCAATCACTTCACTCAAAGAGAATTTAAATTGCTTCAAAGTAGTCAAATTATGCTCTCTCAATTCTGGTCTTCCCTCGACAGATTCTCTTGAAGAAGATGAGGACAACCAAATAAATGTTGAAGCCATTGAATCAACTCTACCAGAAATATATCACGATTTCCTTGATGTTTTCTCAATCCACAAGGCCCATAATTTACCACCTCATTGACCCTACAACCATCAAATAGAGTTAATAGGCCCAGTACCTCCAGCAGGTCCTGTCTATTCTTTGTCGAAGTATGAATTTCAAGTTCTTTGAGACTGCATTTCAGAGAATGTAGCCAAAGGTTTCATCAGAGCCAGTAAATCTCCAACCATCTCCCCTGTTCTTTTTGTAAAGAAAAAGGATGGTAGCCTTAGGTTGTGTGTTGACTATAGAAAGCTCAACACTGTCACTAAGAAGAATGCATATCCTGTTCCACCTATTTCATTGCTTCTTAACCTTTTCAATTGTGTTAATTTCTTTTCTAAAATTGATCTCAGAGGATCTTATAATCTTATTCACATTGCTGAAGGTCATTAACCACTGACTACAATGCGCACTAGATTTGGTAGTTTTGAATATTTAGTCATGCCTTTAGAATTGTGTAACACACCATCTACTTTAAAATTTTTTTTTAATGACATCATTCAAGATGTTGTTGAACAATTTGTTGTTGTCTATTTAGACGATATTTTAATTTTCTCAAAGACACTTGATGAGCATATTCATCATGTTTTACAGGTTCTAAATTGCTTTTGGGATCACGGTCTCTACTCCAAGCATAATAAATGTGAATTACATCTTAAATCTATTGATTTTTTGGGGTTCACATTGTCAACTGATGGTTTAGTCATGCACAACAAAAAGGTCCAAAAAGTCCTGGAATGGCCTGAGCCCAAAACCGTTAAATCCCTCCAAGGATTTTTGGGTTTTGCAGATTTCTATAGAAGATTTATTAAATATTACTCTAAAACTATTTACAATCTTACTTTCCTTCTTAGAAAAGATATTCCTTTTGTTTTTACTTCTACAGGACAAAAGGAATTCAAAGCATTGAAGACTGCGTTCACCACAGCTCCAATTCTTCGTCACTTTGATCCTTCTGCTTCGACAATAGTTGAGAGAGACGCCAGCAATTATGCTATTGCAGGGGTCATCTCTCAATTCAATCCTGAAACAAAATTGTTTCATCCTGTTGCTTTTGAGTCACACAAAATCATTGCGGCAGAATTAAATTATGAAATTCATGACAAAGAGCTTTTAGCTATCATTAATTGTCTTAAAAAATGGTGCTCTTTTCTTCTCAGCCTAGATAGTCCTTTTCAGATCCTGACTGACCATAATGCTTTGAAACACTTTATGTCTTCCAAAGTGTTAACCAGGCGTCAGGCCAGGTGGGCTGAATTTCTGTCTGAATTTCTTTTTCTATTTCCTATTGCCCAGGTAAGAACTGTATTGTCCCAGATATCCTGTCATGCCGGGACGACGTTTACCCACCGCGGGAAAACACATTTTCTGACAAGAACCCAGCAAATGTGAAATCAATCTTCAACAAATCAATATTAACAACTCATCAACTTAATTCAATGACAATTTAATCTTTTCAAAATCCACTATCCAACATCCTCTAAACTCAGTCAAAGGACAATTATTGTTTAGGGTTAAAAGAAAAAATACTATTGAAGCAAGGGGCCAAAAAATTTAGTATTAAATCAGGTATATTAGTTTTTGAAGGTAGAGTAGTCATACCCGACAACAATGAAATAAAATTATGGATTTTCAATAGTCAACATCATTCTCCATTAGCTGATCATTTTGGTGTTGATAAAACCTACCAGTTAATAGCAAGCGATTTCTTCTGGCCAGGAATGACCAGAGAAATCAAGGCCTATATAAGATCTTGTTACAAATGTAATAGGAATAAGGCTCCCTGTCACCGGAAGCATGGGTTGCTTCAACCACTTCCTATTCCCTCTAAACCTTGGGAATCTTTATTGATGGATTTTATTTCTCAACTTCCTCTTTCTTATAATTTTGATGCTATATTAGTAATAGTAGATAGATTTTCAAAAATGTCTATTCTCATAAAAACCACTAGTACTGCTACAGCAGAAGATTTGTCAAAATTGTTTCTAGAATACGTCTTTTCCAAGCATGGCTTACCTAATTATATTATTTCAGATAGAGGCTCATTGTTTGTATCCACATTCTGGACTCAATTGTGTCAACAACTAAATATCACGAGGAATCTCTCCATGGTCTATCATCCTGAAACCGATGGACAAACAGAAAGGGTCAATTAAATACTCGAGCAATACCTCTGAATGTATGTCAGTTATCAACAAGATGATTGGACCACATGGTTACCATTGGCCAAATTTGCTTATAATAACTCGACTCATTCTTCAACACAACAATCTCCTTTTGAAACTTTTTATGGAAGACATCCTTAATTCAACTCAATCCATGTAGGAACTAGTCATCCTGCAGAACATTATCTTTCAACCATATCACGACTCCAAGAAGAACTTAAATCAAACTTGGAATTAGCAATTCAAAGGTACAAGGAAAAGGCCGACAAACATTGACAATCTGCTCCTTCCTTTAAACCAGGCGACAAAGTATGGCTCAACACCCAAAACATTCAAATGACTCAAACATCTGAGAAACTGGCTGAAAAGCGCTTGGGACCATTTGAAATTGACTCCGAAGTCTCTAAAACCGCATTTTGACTCAAGCTTCCTCCTAAATGGCAGGCTATTCACCCTGTTTTCCATGTATCTCTCCTGGAACTGGCTTGAGAAACATACCTGGGCAGGAACCAACCTCCTTCAGAACCGATCAAAGTAGAAGACCATCTAGGGTGGGAAGTAAGCCATATCCTTGATTCAAGAATGCGCAAGGGGAAACTTCAATACCTCATGGAATGGGAAGGTGTCAGCCTGTATATCTCCAGGACTGAGTAAAAAGTACTTATAAGTTATGTTAAACACATGAACTATACATGGGAATAATAAATAAGAGTACACAAATAGTATACATAAGTAAAATTATGATAATACACAAAAAATGCCATTATAATACCTTATATACACGCATATATCCACCTTTTATAGGTCTTATGTACTTAATATTAAGTTGGGATATGTTAGGGTAATCTTAAGAACCTTAAGTATAAGGCTGCATAATTTTTAAGTACACTTAAAGCTGTTATATTCATTGTTTTATGAAAAAAACAAGAAATGCGCTTTATTTCACTTAAAAGTTGACTATATGCGCTATAAAATTGAGAATATCAAAATTGCGCTTTGACAGATCAATTGGGCTCATTTAGAACTATTGATTTGGCTATTTAAATGCATAAAAATAACACTTTTCAAATTTGGTGTTTTTTATGCCAGAAATGGCTTCTGTGTACTGGCCACATACTGCCTGCTTTTTTCCCGCGTGAATAGCTTCATTTTTAGCAAAGTTAGCTTTTTCACACTATAATTACCCCACATTCTACGCCCACTGTGGGGAAACACACTAAAATAGGCGACAGGCGCTTATTTAGTGTCCTAGCTTAATTAATAATGCATTGACCCTGTTTATATGCACTAATTTCATTAATAACCTCACTCTTGGCACTTTATTTCATTACCACGCTTAAATTCGCCTAATTTTAGTCAAGGATTTACCCGTGCAAGCGCCTGCCAAGAACTGCATGTAGTTACCCCACATCTCACGCTCTTTTTTAAGTTTTTGGGTGGTTTCTCAGTCAATTTTGGTTATTTTTGAATGGGAATTTCACGTAGTATAATGTCAGGATTAGCCCTATTATTTCTACAGTCAATCCCCCTGATTATTAAGCTATTATTAACCTTAAAAAGTCTCCTTTAGTCCTTAATATTATTGTTTTATACGCATATACTCTCTTTTTGTCTTTTCCTTTAATTTTGATGGATTTCCCTTATTATTTCAGGATTTTGGCGGTTATTACTCTTCAAATTATGTCATGGGTCACTGGGAATGTTGATGGGAATGTCTATTAGTTGTTTAGAGGCGTGATTAACTGTGTATTGGGTGGTACATCAAGGGAATCATTGGGGAACTCAGTGTGTATAAAAGGAGGAGGTTTTTGGGTTGTATTTCTTCATTCTTTATCATTACAATTTAACCAATATAACCAAACCATTTACAATACATATCAATTAGTACTTTTATAAGACTTTTGAATAGTATCTGAATTTATATAATCTATTTTTCTACCAACTATAAAGATTGTAAGCCATATATAAGAATAGTGAGAATTATATTACTGAGACCTTTACATTTGATTATATTTTACAACTTAGTGGATTAAAACTACAGTATTCATATAGGACCATTAAAATCTTCTAGACAACTGACTATTCAAGCTAGTTCACGTCCTTGTACTTGATCTTAGCCTGACAATTGGGGACCTTTCCTCAAGAATTCTGTTATAATCCTGGTAAGTGAAATTTTCAAGAGAAGGTGCACGTAAATAATATCCCTATAAAAATATTTGGATAATTACAACAGGTTGGGGTCACTTATATAGTGATTTTAGAAAAAGAAGCCCTGTTATATTATAAAATTGTGATATTGAATCAACAATTTTACCACTAATTTAACTTATAATTGTTATTAGTGGGTCTGTTAATAGACCAATTAAATTTGAGATCTTTGCAGATAAAATTTTTACCACTAATTTAACATATAATTGTTCTTAGTGGGAGTCTGTCAATAGACCAATTAAATTTGTGATCTTTGCAGATGATAACCAATTAAACTGATTAATTGTTTTCTTTTAACAGGACTCTTAATCTTTTCTTTTATTGGTTTGTAAAATTCATTAAATATTTAGAAAGAATCATACTGACAGTTGTTTTCTTTTGAATATAAAAACACGGCTACATATTGTAGACCAGTTAAATCAAGTGACCACATAAAAGCATATTTGACTTTTGGCACTTAAATATTCACTTCATACCAATAAGTAAGCATTAAAATTGTCTTCAGTGGTATTGATAAATACTGATAAAACTCCTTTTTGAAGTTTTCATATCTAAACTTTCAATTCTTTAAATTCCACGTAAAAATGTGTGACAACAATGACATTGTAAGTAATAAGGTAAAACCTTATAACTTAAGACCTAGAGCTGAAAGACCTGTTACAGGACATTCAAATGGAGGGCCAGGACTCTCCCATAATAAACAACACTCCGTCAATGTCTCTGGAGGAAAGGGAAAAGCTTCTAAAGCAGGTTTCAATAAAGAAATCAAAAAATACATTACAAGAACAAGTTCACTCCCTATCCACCCTAATGAACACCTTGACAGTAAGAGTCAACAATATAGTGGACCAGATCAACAATCTGGAAAAGAGAGCAGCTCAAGGTTTCATAGAAGTCAACCAAGCTCTAGTGGACATAAAGACTCAACCACCAACAGTAGCAACCAACAATTCCATAGCAACACCTCCAGCCCAAGAGGAGGACCAAAAAATTACAGTAAGCAAATGGAAATGGGATTGGTACGCCCAAAACTACAACAATCCTCAACAGCAGGGCTCCAGCAGTCACCCTTACAGGGGAAAGGCAAGGAGAGGCAGAGGAAGTGGGATAAGACCTTGGTAAGTCATCCAACTTCTTATGATCAATTATATCAACCTGACAATAAATTACTTATAGGTAATGAAATTGATAAGGAAATATTGGATATTATTGATAAGGATTTAAAGGATTATTCATTTGAACAGAATATTTTAAACTTGTCTTTACATGAGGACAATGTAAATAGTTTTATGGATCACCAGGAAAATACTATTAATATAAAAATTGAACCAAATGAATTAAATCTTGACCCTGAAAATGAGTCTTCTGAATTGGACACGGAAAAAATAGAATATTTTTTAAAAGAGAATCCAATGGAATCAAAAATAATAAGTAAATTATTATTGAGAATTGAAAAATTGGAAGAGTTTTCAAAAGAGTCAGACATTAATACAGAAAATGTATTATTGCAGCTAACACAATCATTGAGTACCACAGCCAATAGATTAAAAATTATTGAAAATTCAAATAATGAATTAATCAATGAGAATAAAAGATTAAAATCTGAGATTAGAAATTTAGAAAGTAAATTAGAACACTCTCAGAATATTATGGCTACCATAGAGGGACGTGTAAAATTGTCTTTTTCAAATGTAAATGATACTTTGACTCAAGTACCTGTAATAAAAGATAGGTTACAAAGGGTAGAAATTGAAGTAGCTAACATTTTGAAAAATACTGAAACAATAAAGGATAAGACTTCTTATGTAGAAAGAGTACCAGGTTTTATGAAACACTCTGAGGATAAACCAATGATAGAACATGAACATAGTGTCATAGGCTCTGAGAATATAAAATCAGTAAAAGATGAAATAAATGATCATCTTTCTAAAGTAAGTGAATTACTCAATATTCCTCAGGTTAGGGAAGCAAAAACTAGCCAAAAGAACTGGCCTAAGTTAGATCAGTACCCTTCTTTTGACGGGGATTCAAAATCTGATTGGCAACAATTCATACAAAGAATTGATAACTTAAAATTTTCATACAAATTACCTGATGAAGAAATTACTTCAAAGTTAATATCTTTATTTACAGATGTGGCCTTATTATGGTTTGAATCTGTATTGAGTGAGGGAATTAATTACTCCTGGAATGAATGGAAGGCACTAATTGAAAGGCAATTTGGTGGCCCAAAATTTAGAATCACTCAACAAAGACTGTATGAAAGGGCCAAATATAATCCAAATGCTGGAGATAAACCCATGGTCTTCTTAATGAATTTAATAAAAATCATGAAAGCTATGGATCCAAAAATGGATTATGAAGAGTGGAAAGAAAAAATAATATACAAGTTGCCTATATCAGTTAGAGACATTATTGTAGCTAGAACTGAAACTGTCAGAGACACCTCTGGATTCATCAATATATGCAATGAGATATTATTAAACCACAAATATGAAACCAAGTATAGTAATTACAGACAAAGTGTTGAAGTGGTAAAACCTACTACAAGTAAGTTACCAGTGGAAAAGAAAAAACCTTCAGCTCCCCTTGTCCCTAAGAGACAAGAAAATAACACTTGTTACAAATGTAATGAACCTTGGGTTAAAGGTCACACGTGTAAGAAAAGAATAAATGTTATTGAAACCTCACAAAATTCTGAACCTAGTAATCATGAAGATGAGAATGTGGAATCCAGTGAGGATTGCAAGAGTAACATATCTTACAGTGATGATGAAAATGAGATATTTGTATTAGAACAGGATATAATGTTCCTGAATGATGCTATACCTCATACAGACACATCTTTAACTTCCATAGAGGAAGCTGAAATAATTAGAGATGTATCTCATGATACTTACAAAATAACACCTATCAGAGCACCTGTTATCATATGTGGAAAAGAAATGAATGCCATTCTTGACACTGGGGCTGCAGGTAGCGTAGTTTCACTTAATGCATTAATGAAACTTGATAGTAAGTACCAGGAAAAACTAGAACCTGTTCAGACAAAGAACTGGAGGGGTTTTGGTTCAGTATTAAATCCAATTGGCAAATACAAAACTGCTGTATTCTTTAAATATAATAATGGATATGTTAGAGCAGTTTGTGAATTTGTAATAATGGATAATAATAATTGTAGTGATTGGTTTATTATTGGCAATGATTTATTGACGAAATTTGGCATTAAACTAGATCCTGCAAACAGTTGTTTCACCATAGGGGTAAATGGTAAAAGGAAATTCAAAATATGTTCTGAAAATTCAGTATATGCCATCTCTCCTAGAGAAGAACAACTGCAAGGAGGAAGAACCACCAATGAAGTGGGTGAATTGGAAAATGAAATCCAAAAGGCCTCTTTCAGTCCTCAATTCTCAAATATTGAACAAGAAGATATTGTGAGATTGATTAAATCATATCCTATGGCATTTGCTCATGGCTCAAATGAACTAGGATTGGTCAAAAACCATGAGATGAAAATCTCTTTAAGCTGTGATCTGGATAATATTCCTGGCAGCTTAAAAAAGAAACCTTACCCAGCATCTCCTGCAAAAAGGAAAGATATTGAAGACAATATAAAATTGTTGTTGGAAATGGGTATTGTTGAAAAAGTGGACACAACACCTAAGTATTGTGTCATTTCACCAGTATTAATCTCTTATGAAAAAGATAAGGCAAGATTATGTGGTGATTATAGAGCTCTGAATACATATACAGTAGATGATATTTACCCTCTACCAAGGATAGCTTCTATCCATGCTACCTTACAAGGAGCAAAATATATTTCCTGTCTGGATGGGAACAAGGGTTACCACCAGATTCCTGTGGAAAGAGATTCTCAAAATTACTTATTAATAACCACACATATGGGTATTTATAAGTATGTGAGAATGCCATTTGGCCCAAAGAATGCCCCTTCAGTCTTCCAAAAATTGATGGATAGTGTTTTTCATCAGGAAATGGTTGAAGGATGGCTATTGGTCTATATTGATGACATCATAGTGTTTTCAAAAACATATGATGAACATTTAAATCACCTGAAAAGAGTCTTTCAAAAAATGGATGAAATTAATATGACTATTGCATTAAAGAAATGTAAGTTTGGATTTCAATCCTTGAAAGTACTTGGACATGTTGTATCTGGATTACAAATTTGTGTTGACCAGAATAAAGTGGCAGCAATTAAAAACATTGGGATACCTAAAAATGTAAAAGAGGTTCAAAGTTTTTTAGGTATGTGTGGATATTATAGACAATATATTAAAAATTACCAATCCATTGCAGCCCCTTTAACAACATTAATCAGGAAGAATGAAGCTTTCATTTGGAATAATGAAAGACAGCACGCCTTTAACAAATTAAAGGAATGTTTGATGTCAGCTCCAATATTGGGACTGCCAGATTTCACCCTACCTTTTATCTTGTACACTGATGCAAGTTTCATAGGTTTGGGTGCTGCTTTACAGCAAAAACAGATAATAAATGGAAAATTATCTGAAGTAGTTATCTGTTATATATCCAGAACCTTAAGAAAGACAGAACTAAGGTATGGTGCCACACAGCTAGAATGTTTAGCCGTGGTGTGGGCTTTGGAGAAACTTCATTACTATCTGGAAGACCAGAAGTTTGAACTTATAACAGATTGCAGTGCAGTAAAATCATTACTAAACATGAAAACACCTAATAGGCACATGTTTAGATGGCAACTAGCTGTACAAGAGTACAGAGGAAGAATGACAATCACTCATAGAGCAGGAACATTGCATTCAAATGTGGATTTATTATCCAGAAGTCCTTTGCCAAATGATGCTGACAACCCAGCTTATGTACCTGAAAATGAGGTTATACATATATTTGGGATTTATATAGTGGATTTAGAAGAAGAGTTTATGCAAACTATATTGGAAAATTATTCATCTGATAAAGATTTGTCTAAACTATCTACCATTCTTAATGATCCAACAAATGCCTCCATGAGTGCATTAATTAAAACCTTGCCTCCAAAGTATAAAAATGCGTTGGAAAAAGGTAAACTATCAATTGAAGATGGATATATATATTACAGGAAAAAGTTAAGCAATGTAATAGTAATACCACCTTCTATGAAAGAGTTAATGTTGAGTACTTGTCATGATGACATTTTAGCTGGTCATTTTGACTTTAACAAAACATTAACCAGAGTTAAAAATACAGCCTGGTGGATAAACATGAAAGAGGATGTACAAAAATACATTGAAACATGTGACTCTTGTCAGAAATCTAAAAGATTAACTGGGAAGAGAGCTGGGTTGTTACAACAAATAGAGCAGCCAAAAGCTCCATGGGAAATTATAAACATGGATTTTGTAACTGGCTTGCCATTAGCAGGAAAAGAAAGTTTCAATTCTTGCTGGGTAATAGTGGATAGATTAACAAAAATGTGTAAGTTTATCCCTACCCATAAAGAGGTATCTGCTAAAGACTTGGCGTTACTATGGTGGACTCAAATGATGAATACTGCTGGGTTCCCCAAAGCCATAATCTCTGACAGAGATCCTAAATTTACTTCAGAGTTCTGGACATCTTTGATGGAAGTATCAGGGTGTCAATTAAAATTGTCTACAGCACACCATCCACAAACTGATGGGCTGGCTGAGAGGATGATACAAACTCTAGAAGACATGATCAGAAGATATTGTGCCTTTGGATTAGAATACAAAGACAATGAGAAATTCACACATGACTGGGTAACATTAATTCCTGGCCTTGAATTTGCTTATAACAGCACAACTCATTCTGTAACAGAGAAGAAACCATTTGAACTCTGGCTGGGATATGTACCAAATACCCCAGTAAATCTTTTAAATAAACTACCAAGGTTGGATATACACCCTGGCACTAAATCCTTTATTCATATGCAACAAATGTGTAGAAAGCATGCAGAAGAATGCATCCAAAAAGCATTTGAATATGAAAAGAAAAGGTGGGACAAATCTCATAAAGAATTTGAATTTAAAAAGGGAGATGAAGTCCTCATATCAACACTACATTTTAACTTACAAGGTAATGTTAAATTAAAGGATCCCTTTGTAGGACCTTTTGTAGTAAATAAAATGGTTGGGAATAATGCAGTGGAAGTCATATTATATGCTCCATATGATAGGAAACATCCAGTTTTCCCTATCTCATTATTGAAACCTTACCATGCAAATGATCCTGACTTATTTCCAAAAAGAAGGGGAAGGCCTAAAAAGCAACCTGAAGAAATTGTGGAAAAAGCAGAGATTGAAAAAATACTCAAGAAAAGAATCCTTACTAAAGAAAAAGGAACTGAGTATTTACTAAGATTTAAAGGGAAATCAAATGAATTTGATAAATGGATACCTGAAAAAGAAATTTCTAATTTATCCACCCTTCTTAAAAAATTTAAACAGAAATAAATTTCTGTTCAACCAGCTGAGGGGTTAAAAAACCAGTACTCATAATATTTTATTATGTTTTATTTCTTTAAAGTTGAATCTTTAATGCTACAGATTTATTCTGAATACCTGAAAATTACAAATTAAATAAAATGTATAACTTATCATTTTTTTTATTGTTTTTTTTGGGTGGGCGAGTGTCAGCCTGTATATCTCCAGGACTGAGTAAAAAGTACTTATAAGTTATGTTAAACACATGAACTATACATGGGAATAATAAATAAGAGTACACAAATAGTATACATAAGTAAAATTATGATAATACACAAAAAATGCCATTATAATACCTTATATACACGCATATATCCACCTTTTATAGGTCTTATGTACTTAATATTAAGTTGGGATATGTTAGGGTAATCTTAAGAACCTTAAGTATAAGGCTGCATAATTTTTAAGTACACTTAAAGCTGTTATATTCATTGTTTTATGAAAAAAACAAGAAATGCGCTTTATTTCACTTAAAAGTTGACTATATGCGCTATAAAATTGAGAATATCAAAATTGCGCTTTGACAGATCAATTGGGCTCATTTAGAACTATTGATTTGGCTATTTAAATGCATAAAAATAACACTTTTCAAATTTGGTGTTTTTTATGCCAGAAATGGCTTCTGTGTACTGGCCACATACTGCCTGCTTTTTTCCCGCGTGAATAGCTTCATTTTTAGCAAAGTTAGCTTTTTCACACTATAATTACCCCACATTCTACGCCCACTGTGGGGAAACACACTAAAATAGGCGACAGGCGCTTATTTAGTGTCCTAGCTTAATTAATAATGCATTGACCCTGTTTATATGCACTAATTTCATTAATAACCTCACTCTTGGCACTTTATTTCATTACCACGCTTAAATTCGCCTAATTTTAGTCAAGGATTTACCCGTGCAAGCGCCTGCCAAGAACTGCATGTAGTTACCCCACATCTCACGCTCTTTTTTAAGTTTTTGGGTGGTTTCTCAGTCAATTTTGGTTATTTTTGAATGGGAATTTCACGTAGTATAATGTCAGGATTAGCCCTATTATTTCTACAGTCAATCCCCCTGATTATTAAGCTATTATTAACCTTAAAAAGTCTCCTTTAGTCCTTAATATTATTGTTTTATACGCATATACTCTCTTTTTGTCTTTTCCTTTAATTTTGATGGATTTCCCTTATTATTTCAGGATTTTGGCGGTTATTACTCTTCAAATTATGTCATGGGTCACTGGGAATGTTGATGGGAATGTCTATTAGTTGTTTAGAGGCGTGATTAACTGTGTATTGGGTGGTACATCAAGGGAATCATTGGGGAACTCAGTGTGTATAAAAGGAGGAGGTTTTTGGGTTGTATTTCTTCATTCTTTATCATTACAATTTAACCAATATAACCAAACCATTTACAATACATATCAATTAGTACTTTTATAAGACTTTTGAATAGTATCTGAATTTATATAATCTATTTTTCTACCAACTATAAAGATTGTAAGCCATATATAAGAATAGTGAGAATTATATTACTGAGACCTTTACATTTGATTATATTTTACAACTTAGTGGATTAAAACTACAGTATTCATATAGGACCATTAAAATCTTCTAGACAACTGACTATTCAAGCTAGTTCACGTCCTTGTACTTGATCTTAGCCTGACAGAAGGCTTCCTCGATGGCTCAGACAAAACATCCTGGGAACCAGCCATCAATTTTTCTAACGCCCCTGAACTCCTAAAATATTTTCATCTTAAATATCCTTTAGAACCAAAACCTTAAAACTCTCTTTATTTTTCTTTTTTTATTTTATTTTATTTTATTTTATTTTATTTTATTTTCTTTTCTTTTCTTTTCTTTTCTTTTCTTTTCTTTTCTTTTCTTTTCTTTTCTTTTCTTTTCTTTTCTTTTCTTAAAATTTTAAAACTTCTTCTCTTCTAAAAAATCCTTACTCTGTTTTCTTTTTTCTTCTTCTTTTTCAAAAGGTTTTTTCAACATGCTTTAAAAAATAAATAAAACAAAATAAAATAAAATCAAATCAAATCAAATTAAAAATAAATTAAAATTAGAAAAAACAAAAACAAAGTCTTGAAAAATTCATTAAAATAAAATCTTAAAAATCAATAATTCCTTTAATTTTCATTCTTTTCTCCATTCAAACTTTTTTCTTTTTTTCAAAATACAATTTTCATTTCCTTATTTCTTTTTCTTTGAAATATAAATTTTTTTCACTAACTCAATACAACAACCTTTCTCAAACTTCACTTCAACCTTTAAATCTCTCTTTTAAAATTCTTCGAAAAAACTACTTTTTTCTTTCAAAACTATTTTTTTCCTTTCTCTTTGAATAACCAAAGTTCCTAAAAACTTCAAAAATAACCTTGAATAAATTTTCACGAATAAAAAATTTTCTTTTTCTTTTTTCTCATTAAATTTTCATTTAAAAACAAAAAAACCAAAATTTTCAATCAACTATTTATTTACTTAAAATTTTTTTTTTCTTTTCAAAACTTAAACTAAAATTTCCTCAGTTAAATATTCTTTCTTTTCTTCTTTCAAACTTTATAACAAAATTTAATTTAAATATTTTTCTTCTTTCTTTTTTTCTTTCCCTTTCAAAATCTTATAAAACATATAATAAAATTTCAATTAAAACAACAAAATCAATAGAATAAATAAATACACAATTTACATTTGCTTTCTACTTTTTTCTTTTCTTTTCTTCCCTTCCCTCTTTTTTTTTCTTTTCTCTACCCATTTCAAATCTTCTCCTGCATTTTCTCCTGAACCAATTTCTTCATTTTCTCCAACACCACCCTTATTTCCTTTCTGCATTTTTCAAATACCTCCTCCTCTCCTACCGGTACCACCTCTCCAATTTTAAGTAACTCTTCTGCCACATCAAAGGAGGCGGAATCAAAAATCTTGTCAATCTTGTCACTTAAGCTTTCAACAAATTGAACTCGTCGACTCTGCCAAGGCTTCTTTGACAACACCTGGTCAGGGGTTTCCTCATCCTCCTCCTTCAAATCAAACACCAGTTGACTGGCCTCAACTGGCAGTGATTGAATAGCTTCCACAATCGGAGCTTCTTTGATGACATCTGAATTCTAAAAAATTATAACATATAGTCATCAGTGTAAAAAAAAAAAAAAACTTGAAACAAGAAAAAGGTAAAACTCACCTCAAAGACAGCCACGGAGTGACCTCTATTGTCACTCTCTTCTCCTGCTCATCATCATCCTTGATGATGATCTGTCTTTTCTTCGGAGTACGGTTCGAGATGGGAACCTCATCCTCATCCTCTTCAACTAATTCATCCACCTCTTCTTCCACCCCTTGTTCTTGACCTGTGGCCTGGTCTACCCAAGTCACCACGGTATCTTTGACCACCTCTTTGGTCTTAGGGATTACCCAGTACTTAGTCCCCATAAACCTTCTCTCGATATCCCCGTTTTTTGTAAGGGCATCACAAGTCACTCGTCTCCAGAGACAGAATTTGCATTTTCAGAGAGGTCCTTGTGTGGCCATGCTTTTGACACAGAAATACTCCATCAATGCACAAGCCGTGCAAGCGTGGGTATATTGGCGAGTAACAATACCACCATCAGCTTTAGGGTGTGGAGGCGTGGGAATGGGAGTGGGGCAGTTAGACATAATAAAAATTTTAAAAGAAGGAGTAAAAAAAAATTGAAGTGTGGGAAGAATGTGTCTCACGCTCAACGGAGCTTGCGTCTTATACCCAGGCATCTGTCACACGCCACGTGACACTTGAGGCGAAAGAAGCTCATTAAATCAATAATAAAGAGGTCTAAATCCATATTCAAAGCGCAGAAGCAATTCTACATAGCAACTGCAACTTTCCTTTGTGTACTCACTATTCAACCACGCTAATCTAAAACTTTAAATCTAAATTAGTTAATCTCTCAATAGTCTGTTCAGTCTTTTCTTTGATGGGCGACACACAGCACAATGGCTAATTCAATATTCCGCTAAAGGTTTATTATGTTTCTGTGGGTTATTGACAGGGGTAGTGAGCCCGGACGGGATGGTTAATGGAGGGTAAAAGGGTTAACGGATGTTAGTGAGAAGGGTCCAGGTGTAACAGGTGTTTTTTTGGACGTCTGTGGTGTGCGGAATGATGGATGGGCATGAGGTCAATGCGAGGAGGAGTAGTGGATATAAAAGGGATTGGATTTTGGGTTGACATTCTTTAGAATTAAATTATAAAACATATATATAGTTAATAAGTGGTAAAGCTTCAGGTTAAATCATTATTATTGTAAATTTTCTTATTTTCTCAGTAATCATTTCTAAAACTTAAATCTTTGATTATTGAGTTTACAACCCTTTGTGAGATTCTAAGAATATTAATATTACCTTTAAATTATATTGAAATTCTTATCAAACGTATCTCGAAGAAGCAGCTCTTCCTTTGACTCATCTTTGAATAACTTCCTTGAATATTTCCTCTGTACTTCGAAGAAGTCTCTAAACTCCTCCCTCAATCTCACTTTCTAGGAAAACCCTCGACCTTGTGCGTAGGTTGTCCAGTGACACTTCTCTAAAATTAATTTAAGAGGAACTTACAACCTTACACGTATTGCTAAAAGCCATGAACCTTTTAAGGAAATGCGCACTAGGTTTGGAAGTTTTGAATACTTAGTTATGACTTTTGGATTATGTAACGCACCCTCAACTTTTCAAACTTTTGTCAATGATATCTTTCATGATTTTGTCAAACAACTTGTTGTTGTCTATTTTGATGATACTTTAATCTTTTTGAAGACCCTTGAGGAACATGTTAAACATGTCTGACAGGTACTCAATTGTCTTTGAGAGCATGGTCTCTATGCCAAGCACACTAAGTGCAAATTCCACCTAAAGTATATTGACTTTCTAGGTTTTACATTAACCACTGATGGCCTTGTCATGGATGATAGAAAATTTAAAAAAAGATTAGAATGGACAGAGCCAAAATTTGTCAAGTCATTACAAGGGGTTTTAGGTTTTGTGAATTTCTATAGAAGATTTATTAAAGATTACTCTAAAGCTATTACAAATCTCACTTCTCTTCTTAGAAAATACATTCCATTTGTTTTCAACAATACAGTGCAAAAGGAATTCAAAGCATTGAAGTCTGCATTCACCACAGCTCCAATTCTTTGTCACTTTAATCCTTCTGCTTCAACAATAGTTGAGAGAGACGCTAGCAATTATGCTATTTCAGGAATTATATCCCAATTAAATCCTGGAACAAAATTTTTTCATCCTGTGGCATTTTAATCATGCAAATTTCTCGCAGCAGAGTTAAATTACAAAATTCATGATAAAGAGTTACTTTCTATTATTCAATGTCATAAAAAATTGCATTCTTTCCAAATTTTAACAGATCATAATGCTTTAAAATACTTTATGTCTTCCAAAGTCTTGACACAACTTCAAGCCATAAGGGCTGAGTTCTTATCTTAATTTCCTTTCACTATTACCTATTTCCATGGAAAAAATTGTGTAGTTCCAGAAATATTGTCACGTTGGGACAACATTTACCCAGATAGGGGGGAGGCATTTGCTAAAAAGAACCCAGAAATAGTCAAATCAATTTTTAACAAATCAATGTTAACAACTCACCAACTCAATACAATGATAACTAAAACAATTCAAAGTCCAATATCCAACATTGAAGAAGCTCAATCAAAAGATGATTATTGTGTGGGGGTAAAAGACAAAATATTCTTGAGGAAAGGGTCCAAAAAATTCAGTATTGAATCAGGTCTATTAGTCTTTTAAGGTAGAGTAGTCTTACATGGTAATAAAGATATAAAATTATGGATTTTTAATAGCAGACATGATTTGCCGTTAGCTTGTCACTTTGGGGTTGATTAAACCTACCAGTTATTAGCAAGGGATTTCTTCTGGCTAGGAATGACTAGAGAAATCAAGGCCTATATTAAAGCCTGTTATTAATGTAATAGGAACAAGGTAACTCATTATAGAAGTATAGGTTTCTTCAACCACTTCCAGTTCCCTCTAAACCTTGGGAATTGAATTCAAGGGGTTTCATTTCTCAATTACCTCCCTCAGATAACTTTGATAGTATACTAGTTGTAGTTGATAGATTCTATAAAATTTCTATATATATTAAAACTGTTACTACTGTGACAGCAGAGGATTTGAAAAAAATTATTTCTAGAACACATATTCTCTATACATGGATTACCTAACTATGTTATTTAAGATAGAGGCTCTTTGTTGGTTTCTACTTTCTGGACTCAATTATGTCACCAATTAATTATTACAAGGAATATTTCTACTTCTTATCATCATGAAACCTATGGGCAAACCAAAAGAGTTAATTAAATCATGGAACAATATCTTGAAATGTATATTAATTATCAACAAGACAATTGGACCACATGGTTACCATTGGTTGAATTTTCTTATAACAACACAACACATTCTTTGAAAAAACAATTTTCCTTCAAAACTATCTATGGAAAACATCCTTGATTCAATTAAATTTATGTAGGAGTAAATCATCCTGCTGAACATTATCTTTGAACTATTTCACGACTTTAATTCAAACTTCAATCTAACCTGGAATCTGTGAATCCAAGGTATAAGGAACAGGCTGACAAACCTCAAAAATCTGCTCTACTCTTCAAACCAGGAAATAAAGCATGGCTTGACACAAAAAATATTCAAACAACTTGAACATCTAGGAAACTATCTGAGAAACACTTGGGTCCATTTGAAATTGATGCTGAAATCTCTAAAAATGCATTTCAACTCAAGCTACCTCCAAAGTGGAAATCCATTCATCCTGTTTTTCACATATCTCTCTTGGAACTAGCTTGATAAATATACCCAGGAAAGAACCATCCTCCTCTGGAACTGGTTGGAGTAGAAGATCATCTAGAGTGGGAAGTAAGCCATATTCTTGATTCAAGAAGACACAAATGGAAACTTCAATATCTTGTGGAATGGGAAGACTACCTCAAAGACACTAATAAAACATCCTGGGAACCAGCTGTTAACATTTCTAATGCTCCTTAAATTATCCAATATTTTCATTTAAAATATCCTTCAAAATCTAGAGCTTGAAATTCTTTCTTTCCTTTTTTTATTATTCTTTTTCTTTCTGTTTTCTTTTCTTTTCTTTTCCCAAACTTAAAATTTATTTCAATTTTTTTTTTAAAAAAAACTAAAATTATGTAATCATTTAAATCTTAATAATTCTTTTAACTAATTTTAAATTTTTAAATTTCCGTATACTTATTTAAAAAACCAAATTTAAAAGTTTATTAAAATAAAATAAAATAAAACAAAAGTAAAATAAAAATAAAATAAATTGAAAATAAAATAATCTAAAATTAAAATAAACAAAAAAAAATAAAATAAAATCACAAACTAATTAAAACATTTTTTTCTTTCTATAATTTATTTTCATATTACGTTATCATGTTCTTTCTCTAAAACCTTCTTTTTTTCTTTCAACTTTCAAACTCTTTCCTTTTTAATTTCATTTCTTTTTCCTCAATATTCAAACTATCAAAAAACTCAAATAATCTAGGCAACCTTCTCCAAAAATCAACCTCTTTTAAAATTCTAAATATATATTTTTTTCAAAAATTTTCTTTCTTAAATACAATTAATTTTTTCTCTTTCTTTTCTTCTTTTTACACAATAAATAAAAAAAACAACAAAATAAAATCATATTCAGGATAAAACTATATACAATTTTTTTTTCCTTTTTCTTCTTTAATTCTTTTCTTTAAACTATTTTTTCTTCTATCTTACTTCAAATAAAATCCTTCATCTTTTCCATCAATTTCCAAATTCCCTTTTGACTCTTTTAAAATACCTCATCACCTTCAAAAAAAACCACCTCCCCAATATCTAACAACTCCTCTGCTATATCATACAAAGAGAAAGCCACAATTATCCCACCCTTTCACATAAATACTTGAAGAATGACATTTGACAAGTTTGACAGGGTTGCTTGGACCATAATTGATCCAAGTCTCTGACCGCTAAGTCAGAATCCTCAGTGTTCAACAGACAACTCTCAATGGGGTTTTCAACCTCAGTGGGAACCTCAGGGACTGGCCCACTGGTCAAAGCTACAGGTACCTCTTCCATGGTCTCCAAACTCTTAAACAAAAAAAACAGTTAACATCAAAGTAATAAAAATTAAATTAAATCACTTACTCCAAACTCAAGGTCAACTTTGAGGAATAAAGATTTTTTCTCTACCACCTCTACTTCATCTTCATCATCATCCTTGATGATCAATCATACTTTTTTTGAAAAGGTGGCTTAATTCTCTGCTTGTTCTGAAGCACCCTCAACAACCTTGTCTAATTCGTCATCCACCATCTTTTGCTTCCCTGAAGCTACATCCTTAGCCCAACCGGATATTTCAAATCTCTCCTCCTGACTCAAACCCTCTCACTCATCAACAACCAAATCACTAGTGGTGGACACGTCCCAGATATCCTTGACAGCGGCTTTCATGTTGGCAATTGACCAAAACTCAGTTGCCGTAGATGGCTCTGCATTATAATTAAAAACCAGCGTGTTACACGCCACTTGAAACCATTGACAAAACTCTCACTTCTTGTGAGGACCTCAAGACACCGTACTCTCCATGCAAAATAAATCCATAGCCACACAGGCTGTGCACAGAGTTTTGAATTGACAAGTGGGGAGTCCCCCATCAGCTCAAGGGTGAGGGGAAGTAGGGGTAGGGTTGGCGTGTTCAGGCATTGAATTATAAAATAAATGTAGTTGAAATTAAAAAAAATTAAGAGATGATGGTAAAGGTTTGGTAATGAATTATTCCACACTCAATGAAGCTTACATTTTATACCTGGGAATCTGTAACACTTTACGTGACACTTGAAGCAAAAGTACCTCAACTACCCCACTATTCAAGTTCTAACTCCACTAGAGAAGTGTGAAAAGCAACCTTGGGGAAATTACATTCTATTGTGTTCTCAAATTAGCTGCAATATTCAAATGTTAAAGTATACTAAAAGTAAAGACGTTCATACTTTTCAAGCATAAGTGATGTACACGCAATCTAGCGCTAAGATTGGGGAAATATTTGAAGAGGAGGTAATTGTGGATCTGAGGGTAAATTAGGAGGTCTGTGAACTAGGAACAAGGCATAAAGGATACAAGGTTAGATGGTTGGTAAATGGGAACTCTGGTGGATTAGATGGGTATGTGGGTATATGGTGGCTGGTTGATCAATGGGTCAGGGCAAGGAGGAATAGGATATTTAAAAGGGGTTACTTTGGTTTGACATTCCCTAGAATTAAATTATATAATATATTTGTGATAGTAGTCAAAATATTATTAGGATATTGTTTTATTTATCTTTTTATTTCTCAATAATCAATTTCATTAAATCCTAAAATACTTAAATATTTCCTTTATTTATTAAGTTGCAGCCCTTTGTGAGATTTACCACAATAAATAGAGTCCTTACCCTATACATTAATTATTTCTCAAGGATTATCTTCATTCATTATAGGTTACTTAAACCTATCCTTGAAGTCACTTCCTCAAAGTTGTAATCTCCTACTTCCTTTAATCTCACTAACTTTGGGATCACTCTCAACTCCACACATAGGTTGACCAGTGACACATTCTTTGGCTCATTTAATATAGTTTACAGCTTTTTCAAGTTTGTGTCTTTATCATATGAATCCAGGATAAGCTGTAATTGCTCTTCCTCCATATCAAACACATATATCCCATGAATTTGAACTATTTAATCCTCAGGAACATATTCAGGATTAGATTCATCATTTGAAAAAGGTAACCTTGATAAAATATACACATTTGAGTGAACAAAACCAGCCCTGTGAATTATTGTCATCCTTCCTCTGTATTCCTGAACAGCCAACTGCCATCTGAAAATGTGTCTATTAGGTGTTTTTAAGTTTAAGAGGGACTACACTGCACTGAAGTCAGTGACAAGTTCAAATTTCTGTTCATCCAGATAATAATGTAGTTTTCCCAGAGCCCACACAAGTGCCAAACACTCAAGTTGAGTGGCACAATATTTCAATTCACAATTTCTCAAGGTTCTTGAAATATAACATATTAAAACCTCTGATATTCTGTCATTCATAACTTTTTTTTGATGGAGAGCAGCACCAAGGCCAATAAAAATGGCATCTGTGTATAAAACAAATGGTTAATTAAATTCAGGAAAAGCAAGAGTTAGTGCTGACATTAAACCTTTTTTCATGGTGTCAAAGGCTCTTTGTCTTTCACTTTTACAGACAAAAGTAACATATTTCCTAGTTAATAGAGTTAGTGGTAATGCTATGACCTAATAATTTTTAATTTATTGTCTATAGTATACACACATTCCCAAAAACATTTTGAACTCTCTAACTGTAGTAGGAGCTTTTACCTTTTGTAGGGCTGCCACTTTGTTCTGGTCAACACATATCTGTAACCCTGAGACAACATGACCAAGCACTTTCAAAGAATGAAAGCCAAATTTGCATTTTTTCAAAGCAAGTGTCATATTTTTCTCATCCATTTTATGGAAAACTTTACATAGGTGGTTAAGGTGGTCCTCAAATGTCTTGGAGAATATGATGATATCATCAATGTAAACCATCAACCATTCTTCAATTATTTCTTGATGGAATGTGTTATCCATAACATTTTGGAGAACTGAAAGGGCATTTTTGGGGTCAAATGGCATCCTAATATACTTATAAATACTCATATGAGTAGCAGTCATTATAATATTATGTGAATTTTTATCAACAGGTACCTGGTGATATCATTTATTATCATCTAGACAGCTGATATATATAGCACCTTTTAAGGTAGCATAGATAGAGCTAATTCTGGGTAAAGGATAGATATCATCTACAGTATAAGTATTTAATGCTCTATAATCACCAAATAACCTGGCTTTATCTTTCTCATAAGAATTTAGGACAGGTTAGATAACACAGTGTTTGGGTGTTTCAAATACCTTTTCAATAATATTAATTTTTAAAAGGATAGAGATATTGTCTTCAATATCTTTTTTCTTTGTGGGAAAATCAGGATAAGGCTTCTTTTTTGAACTAGGTTGTATTTCAGTCAATGGGCAAGATAATGAAAGTTTCATCTCTTCTTTGACCAATCCTAATTCATGTGACCCATGAGCAAAGGCCATAGGAAAATATTTTATCAACTGAATGGTGGAATCTTTTTCCTCAACAGAAATTTGTTCTCCAAAAGAAGCTGTTTCAATTTCAGAAAAAAGGGCAGACATTACTTTTGTAGATCTTCCTTTATATTTAACCACAGAATTACATGTTCTCAATCCTGGTGTTCTTAATTTTTTTGGGGAAGAAATTTTAAATTTTCTCTTCTCATTCAACCCCATGGTGAAGCATTTGTTTTAGGGATCCAGTTTAATGGCATATTTGGTTTATATATCATTTCCCACAATGAACCAAGTGCTTAAGTTACCTTTTTTCATAACTGCAAAGTCACACATGGCTCTTACAAATCCATGGTTATATTTGAAAAAGACTGTAGCTTTGTATTTACCAATGCAGGACAAAACAGAGCCATAACCTCTCCAATTTTCAGAAGTGACAGGCATAAGTTTTGATTTATAATCCTGATCAGCTGAAGCAAGTGATTTTTATGATATAACACTCCCTCCAGCTCCAGAATCCAAAACAACCTAAATGTTTTTTCCATTAATCAAGACTGGCGCCTTGTGAAGGGTAATAATTATTGAGACATCCTCAAGATTTCTTATGATTTCAGCATCTTCAACTTTAGAAAAAGCATTTTTATCAATTTAAGTATTATTTAAATATTGAATATCTTCCTCCAGAATCAATATTTCCTAGTTAGACTCATAAGAAACGTTGCTGGAACAATCAATTGAAGTATCATCCAATGCAACTGTTTCATCAGCAAGCTCCTCTGTTTGTTCAAAAGGTTTATTTTCTTTTCACAAACATGGACTTTCTACCAAGTCTTTCTGCATTTAAAGCAAGTGTTTGTTGCATATTTTTTAGGTGAAACAGGGCCAGAAGATTTACCAATTTTTTTTAGGAAGTTTTTGTTAGTAGTTGGAGGGGTTCTCCACTGAAGGTCTAGGGAAGAACTTCCTAGATTCATACCTGTTATTCAAAAGAACTTCATTACAAGTATTAATAAAAGAAAAAGGCTCCCTTGAGAATTCATCTCTTGCAACAATTAAGTCTCTAAAAGACATTGGAAATTTATAAAGGATCCTGTCCTTCCAAAGTTCATAATCCATCTTTGGATCCATTGCTCTTAGGATTTTTACTAGTTTCATCAGGAATTCAATAGGTTTTTCTGTAGAGGATGAGCTATATTTAAATTACTCATACTGCCTTTGTTGGGCTAACCTTAACTTTGAACCACCAAATTGTGATTTAGTTAATTTTTTCCCCTCCTCCCAAGAGTAATCATTATTATCCAAAAAGACAGATTCATACCACATGAGGGAAACATTGGAGCCCAAAGAAATTAATTTAGACACACTTTCTTCATCTGGTAGTTTATAAGAGTTTTTTAGATTAACAATTCTGCATATAAATTTTTGACAATCAGAGGAAGAATCACCATCAAATGTTGGATATTGGTCAAGTTTGGGCCAATTTTTCTGCTTTGAGGTAATTTCCTTGTTTCTTACTTGTTTCTGTGTAAGAAGAAGTTGAAATTTCTCTAATTGAGCAGTAATCTCACTATATAACCTATCTGTAGATGAACAGGGTGCATCATCAATTTTTGATGGAAACTCAGAAATATCTACAGGTTTCTCTTGCACTAACTTTCTTTAGTGGAACTTTGCTCAGGTACATTTGGAGTAGCTTGTGCAAAATTTTCTTTCAAAGAAGTGACAGAGTATTTTTGGTCAAATAGCAATGAGTTCAATTGTTCTTCAATTTTTGTTAACCTAGTTTTTGCCCTTGGAATACTAGCTAATGTCTCATTGATGGTTGCAAAAGATAATTGGTTCTTATTTTTCAGAGATGAATAATGGTCATTTAGTTTTTTCAAGTTTGATTTATGACCTTCTAGCTCTTGAAAACAGATAGACATAGTCTCTTGTAATTTGAATAGATAATTTTTAATAATTTTCCACAAAGAATTTTTTTTTCATAATTTACCTTTTATCTAAACAATTCATCAGAAACCTTATTCAACTCACTTTTCAATGCCTGGTAGCCTTGTTCAGTTAACAAGCTATTAAATTTTTGTGTCAATTGTAGGTTGCTCATTATCTTATTTTGTCTGGTGATAATGTCTCTCAAATATTGGTCATTAATAGCTGCTACATCAGGGGCATTTCTCAGGAGAGAGACAGAATAATTTTCAAGAGTCTCATATATTTCAGGATTGATTGATACATCTATAGTAGTCATATCTGGGTTTATCATTGAAGTAGAAATTAAAACTAAAGGTGTATTTACATGAATAGAACATTGATTTATATGTCTTCTAGAACCAGCTTCTTCTGGTCTCAAAGTGTCATTTCCCATCCCAGAGTTACCTGAAGGAACAGAATCAGTTACAAGAAAAGGAACTTGAGATTAAATGGAAGGTCTCAAAATGGTTTTGGCACATTTTGAAGGTGATTATTTTTCTTTCTTCTTCTTCCTTGGTAAGGGTGAGGAGGGGCTGGATTGAAGTGCTGGTGCCTGGAGGGTCTTGCTTGAGAAGCCTGTTGCATTTTCTGAGACTGAAGGGTATCACATTGAGTGTTCAGCCAGTCCCACTGCCATTTTGATGCTTCCACTTTTTTGTTGTTGTTGAGGATACAACTGTGAAGGGGGTCTTGCTGCATGTACAGGTTTCTTCTTCTCTTAGAGAAAAGTCTCTATACTTTTTATTTTTCTTCAAGCAACTCTAACTTTCCCTTTAACTTGAGGTTCTCTTATTTCAACTCTTTGATGAGAGTTGAAAGGTTGTTTACCTGATGTTGTAATTGAATCTTTTTTATTTTGAAGCCTTTTGGAAGCTTTTGTGAGTGGAGTACCTGGGGCTTGGAGTCCAGGGGAGGATGTTCCTTCTTGATTTCCACCTCCTGCATTTCTACATCCTGTTTGGTATACTAATTTATTAATTTGAGAAAATTTTGTAGTCAAAGGAGAGCTTACAGGATTTTAATCGTAATCAATGTGATTCCATTCTTCTTCATGGGTGGTAGAAAAACTCAAATCGGCCATTATTATAAAACTTGTGCTGAAAGAAAAAATATTTAAATATTTTGTTAGTTATTATTCTTTTCTTATTAAAAAAATAAGAGATAAAAATGTTGAAAATATTAAAAATTTATTATCAATTACCAGGACTAATATTCAACTGAAATAATAAAAATATATTAATTATCAGGACAAATTTTCACGCGCCATGTGACACTTGAGGCAAAAGCAGCTCATTAAATCAATAATACAGAGGTCTAAATCCATACTTGAAGCACAGAAAGCAATTCTACATAGCAACTGCAACTTTCCTTTGTGTACTCACTATTCAACCACGCTAGTCTAAACTCTAAATCTAAATTAGTCAATCTCTCAATAGTGTGTCTTAGTCTTTTCCTCAATAAAAAACACACAGCACAATAGTCAATGTAATAGTCCACTAAAAGGTTTATTAAATATCTGTAAGTTATTAAAAAGGGGTAGTAAGCATGGACTGGATGGCTAGTGTAGGATTAAAGGGTTAACGGATGTTAGTGAGGAGGGTCCAGGTGTAACGGGTGTAATTTTGGTGGTCTGTGGTGTGCCGAATGATGGATGGGTATGAGGTTAATTCAAGGAAGAGTAAAGGATATAAAAGGGGTTGGATTTTGGTTCGACATTCTTTAGAATTAAATTATAAAACGTATATATAGTTAATAGTGGTAAAGCTTCAGGTTAAATCATTATTATTGTATCTTTCCTTATTTTCTCAGTAATCATTTCTAAATCCTGAATCTTTGATTATTGAATTTCCAACCCTTTGTGAGATCTTAAGAATATTAATATTACCTTTAAATTATATTAGAATTCTTATCGAACATATCTCAAAGCAGTAGCTCTTCTTTGAGTCATCTTAGAATCACTTCCTCGAACATTTCCTCTGTTCTTCAAAGAAGTTTCAAAACTACTCTCCTCATCTCACTTCCAGGAACACCCTCAACCTTGTGCATAGGTCGTCTGGTGACAGTATAATTTAATTCTCCGTAGTTCTCATTCTTTGGTACTACTACATCCTTTTCTCAGGTGTTTTAAATTCTTTAAATGGCACCTGTTCAACGCACTTCTCCTGCGGGTGCTACTACTAGGGCTTGCGCCAGAGGCAGGCTAACAGCCACACGGCCTGTTTCCTGCACTCACTCCTTGGAACCTCTTGACCTTAGGGAACGGGGACATTCAGTCCAATCTGTAGAAGACATCCCCCAGGATTTTGATGATTCTAGCAAGGAAGAAGAAGGAGAGGATACAATGCATGAGGCACCATCCGCCCCTGATACTCACCCTTCTGGTCAACCTTTGGAACCTAAACCATCTAATTTGCTGGAAGACTTCATGAGACTTTTAATGAAAACCCTTTCCAATCTAACATCTTCTGAGGGATCTAAATTCAAAACTCCTTCCATGAAATCACCTGATAAATTTGATGGAGAACATCCAGACAGATTGCAACCCTTCTTGTAAACCTGCAAGCTCCTGTTCCATAACGACCCTCAAACGTTCAATGACAACCGATTAAAGGTTGTTTATTCTTCTTCATTCCTAGCCATAAAAGCAGCAAGATGGTTCGAACCTTATCTTCTCATGCTCTCTTCGACAGAAGCCCACTTACTTATTAATAATTAAGAAAAGTTGGAAGACCAACTCTTTACGTTGTTTGGTGACCCTAATGAAACTGACAATGCAGAAATTGAACTTGATTTCCTTTGCATGAGTGATAATGGTGAAGCCTCTCAATATATATTGAACTTCAGAGCAATTCAAACTGGAGTAGGTTGGAAAGATGCTGCTATCAAGTATCATTTCAAAAAAGGACTTCCTTCAAGGATTCTGGATAAATTAAATCTTCATGGTCAGAAGATGACTACTTTAACGGATTTAATGGATTGAACCCTCGAACTCAATGGCGCTTACCAAGGACAACTACAACATCGTTGATAAACCAACAAATCTCAGGGCCTAAATTTTAAATTGGGACCTTCTTAACATCCACAGACAACTCAATCCAAACCCAATAAGGGAAAGGACAAACCTCGACCAAAAGACTCAACCCCAGGCAATATTAGTAATATATTGGATCCAAAAGGGGAACTTAAAGAATCTGAGAGGAAGAGACGAGCAGATAATGGGTTATGTATGTATTGTGGGGGTAAGAAAAATCTAGAAGATTGTGTGAAGTTGATGGAAAGAGAAGGTACTAGTTCAAGGTCAAAAAAATAGTAGATAGTTTACTTGTGCGCAAAGCAAACTATCTTATCTCTCCCAGCGCACAGAACCTCCATGTCTTAAGGACTGGAGTCGCCTTAAACCAGTTGAAATTCATTCTTTTCAAGGAGGGTACCCCTTTCAGTTGTCTTATAGACTCTGGAGCTTCAATTTCTTTTGTCAGTTTATCTTTTTCCAAGAAGTTAAAGCTGACGTTCACAGATATTGATCAAACTCCAATTTATTTGGTCGAATCAGAGGAGCCCAAATATTGGGTAAGTAAGAAAGTTTTATGGGTTTTCAACTTTCCGAACATTCTCCCCTTTGAGTGGGAATTGTCAGTCTTGGACGCCCCAAGAATGGATGATACCATCCTTGGCCATGACTTTTTAACGCATTGGAATCCTGAAATTGATTGGTCACGGGGATTGATCACCCCACGCACTAAGTATATTTCTAATTCTTCAATGCAGGTCAATAGGGAGTTAAACAACCCGCCTGAAAATGTCCTGCTAGAGGACAGATCTCTGCCAGATGACTTGCAAGCATCTGATCTTTCTCTAAATGAGAAATTGGCTAACCCGTCTAGCTCGATCACTTCACTCGAAGAGGATTTAAATTGCCTCGAAGTAGTCAAATTATGCTATCTTAATTCTGGTCTTCCCTCGACAGATTCTCTCAAAGATAATGAGGAAGACCAAATCAACGTTGAAGCCATTAAATCAACTCTACTGGAAATATATCATGATTTCCTCAATGTTTTCTCAATCTGCAAGGCCAATAAGTTACCACCTCATCAACCCTACGACCATCAAATAGAGTTAATAGGTCCAGTTCCTCTGGCAGGTCCTGTCTATTCTTTGTCGAAGGACGAATCTCAAGTTCTTTGAGACTACATTGCAGAGAATGCAACCAAAGGTTTCATCAGAGCCAGTAAATCTCCAACTGGCTCCCCTGTTCTTTTTGTACAGAAAAAAGACGGTAGCCTTAAGTTGTGTGTTTACTATAGAAATCTCAACACAGTCACAAAGAAGAATGCATATCCAGTTCCTCCTATGTCATTGCTTCTTACCCTTTTTAATGGTGCTAATTTCTTTTCTAAAATTGATCTTAGAGGCGCTTATAATCTTTTTTGTGTTGCGTAAGGTCATGAACCACTGACTGCAATGCGCACTAGATTTGGTAGTTTTGAATATATAGTAATGTCTTTTGAATTATGTAACGCACCATCTACTTTTCAAACTTTTGTTAATGACATCTTTCAAGATGTTTTCAAAAAATTTGTTGTCATCTACTTAGACGATATTTTAATTCTCTAGAAGACACTTGATGAACATATTCATCATGTTTGACAGGTTCTGAATTGCCTTTGAGATCACCATCTCTACGCCAAGCAGAATAAATGCAAATTCCATCTTAAATCTATTGATTTTTTGGGGTTTACATTATCCACTGATGGTTTAGTCATGGACGACAAAAAGGTCCAAAGAGTCCTGGAATGGCCTGAGCCCAAAACCGTTAAATACCTCCAAGGATTTTTGAGGTTTTCCAATTTCTATAGAAGATTTATAAAGATTACTCTAATACTATATCCAATCTTACTTCTCTTCTTAGAAAAGACATTCCTTTTATTTTTACTTCTACAGCATGAAAGGAATTCAAAGCATTGAAGACTTCATTTACCACAGCTCCAATTCTTTGACACTTTGATCCTTCTGCTTTGACAATCGTTGAGACAGACGCTAGCAATTATGCTATCTCAGGGGTCATTTCTCAATTCAATCCTGAAACAAAATTGTTTCACCCTGTTGCTTTTGAGTCACTTAAAATCATTGCAGCAGAATTAAATTATTAAATTCAAGACAAAGAGCTTTTAGCTATTTTTCATTATCTTAAAAAATGGCGCCCTTTTCTTCTCAGCCTAGATAGTCCTTTTCAAATTCTGACTGACCACAATACTTTGAAATACTTTATGTTTTCCAAAGTGTTAACCAGGTGTCAGGCCAGGTGGGCTGAATTTTTGTCTGAGTTTCCTTTTTCTATTTTCTATCACCCAGGTAAGAACTGCATTGTCCCAGATATCCTGTCATGTCAGGACAATGTTTACCCACAGCGGGGGGACACATTTGCTGAGAAGAACCCAGAAAATGTGAATTCAATTTTCAATGAATCAATGTTAACAACTCATCAACTTAATTTGATGACAATTTAATCTTTTCAAAATCCACTATCCAACATCCTCAAAGCTCAGTCAAAGGACAATTATTGTTTAGGGTTAAAAGACAAAATACTCTCAAAGCAAGGGGCCAAAAGGTTGAGCATTAAATCAGGTCTATTAGTTTTTGAAGGTAAATTAGTCATACCCAACAACAATGAAATAATATTATGGATTTTCAACAGTCGACATGATTCTTCATTAGCTGGCCATTTTGGGGTTGATAAAACCTACCAGTTAATAGCGAGGGATTTCTTCTGGCCAGGGATGACCAGAGAAATCAAGGCCTATATAAGATCTTGTTATGAATGTAATAGGAATAAGGCTCCCCGTCACCAGAAGCATGGGTTGCTTCAACCGCTTCCTATTCCCTTTAAACCTTGAGAATCTTTATTAATGGATTTTATTTCTCAACTTCCTCTTTCTAATAATTTTGATTCTATATTAGTAATAGTAGATAGATTTTCAAAGATGTCTATTTTCATTAAAACCACTATTACTTCTACAGCAGAAGATTTGTCAAAATTGTTTCTAGAATATGTATTTTCCAAGCATGGCTTACCTAATGATATTATTTCAGATAGAGGCTCATTGTTTGTATCCACATTCTGGACTCAATTGTGTCAACAACTAAATATCACAAGGAATCTCTCCACGGCCTATCATCCTGAAACCAATGGGCAAACGGAAAGGGTCAACCAAATCCTCAAACAATACCTTCGAATGTATGTCAGTTATCAACAAGAAGATTGGACCAAATGGTTACCATTGGCCAAATTTTCTTATAATAACTCAACTCATTCTTCGACACAACAATCTCCTTTCAAAACTGTTTATGGAAGACATCCTTGATTCAACTCAATCCATGTAGGAACTAGTCATCCTGCTGAACATTATCTTCAAACCATATCACGACTCCAAAAAGAACTTAAATCAAATTTGGAATTAGCGATTCAAAGGTACAAGGAACAGGCCTACAAACATCGACAATCTGATCCTTCTTTTAAACCAGGCCACAAAGTATGGCTTGACGCATGAAACATTGGAACAACTTGACCATCAAAGAAACTGGCTGAAAAACACTTGGGACCATTCAAAATTGACTCCAAAGTATTTAAAACTGCATTTTGACTCAGGCTACCTTCTAAATGGCAGTCTATTCACCCTGTTTTCCACGTATCTCTCCTGGAACTGGCTCGAGAAACATACCTGGGCAGGAACCAACCTCCTCCGGAACTGGTCAAAGTAGAAGACCATCTAGAGTGGGAGGTAAGCCGTATCCTTGATTCAAGAATGTGCAAGGGGAAACTTCAATACCTCGTGGAATGGGAAGGCTTCCTCGATGACTCAGACAATACATCCTGGGAACCAGCCATCAATTTTTCTAATGCCCCTGAACTCCTAAAATCTTTTCATCTTAAATATCCTTTAAAAGCAAAACCTTAGAACTCTCTTTTATTTTTCTCTTCTTTCACTTTTCTTTTTTCTTTTCGTAAAATTCTAAAACTTCTTCTCTTCTAAAATCCTTACTCTGTTTTTTCTTTTCTTATTTCTTCTTCTCAAAAGCTTTTTTCAACCTTCTTTAAAAAATAAATAAATAAATTAAAATAAATAAAATAAAATAAAGTAAAATCAAAATTAAATTAAATTAAAAAGTTAAAAAAAAATAAAAAAAAATAAAAAAAATAAAATCTTAAAATTCATTCAAATAAAATCTTAAAAATCAACAATTCCTTTAATTTTCTTACTTTTCTCTTTTCAAAATTTTCTTCTTTTCCCATATTTCTTTTTCTTCAAACTATCAAAATTTTTCATGAACTGAATACAACAATCATCCTCAAACTTCACTTCAGCCTTTAAATCTCTCTTTTAAAATTCTTTGAACAAATTGCTTCTTTCTTTCAAAAAATATTTTACTTCTTTCTTTTCAAATAACCAAAATTCTTCAAAAACTTCAATAAATAAGCTTCACGAAAAACACAATTTTTCCCTCATTTAATTTTCATTTCAAACAAAGTTGTTTTCAATCAACTATTTCTTTTTCTTACTTAAATTTTTCTTTTTCAAAACTTAAAACTAAAATTCATTCATTTAAACATTCTTTCTTTTCTTCTTTCAAAATTTAAAACAAAATTTTATTCAAATATTTTCTTTCTTCCTCTTTTCTTTTCTTTTCTCAAAATCTTATAAAATATATATCAACATTTTCAATTAAAACAACAAAATAAAAAAGATAAATAAATAAACACAAATTGCTTTCTACTTTTTTTCCTTCCATTTCAAATTTTCTCTTGTATTTTCTCCCGAACCAACTTGTTCATTTTTTCCAAAACCACTCTTATTTCTTTCTTGCATTTCTCAAAAACCTCCTCCTCTCCTACCGGTACCACTTCCCCAATTTCTAGTAATTCTTCGGCTACGTCGAAGGAGGCAGCATCGAGAATCTTGTCAACCTCACTCCTTAAATCTTCGATGAATCGAGTTCATCCGCCTTGCCGAGGGTCTCTTCATTGCCCTCCCTCAAATAAACCGCTGATTGATTTGCCTCAACTAGCAGCAATGGCACAGCTTCCACAATTAGAGCTTCCGCGATGTCATCTGAATTCTAAAACATAGGCATCAGTAACAAATTTTTTTTTTTAAAAAAAAAGAACAGACTTACTTCAAAAAATGGGTCAGCTTCTAAGAATAATTTTGGGGTGACTTCCACCGTCACTTCCTTCTCTTTTTCGTCATCCTCGATGACCATCTGCCTCTTCTTTGGAGTCCATCTCGAAATAGGGACTTCATCCTCATCCTCTTCAACTAACTCATCTACCTCTTCTTCGACCCCTCGTTTCTTACTTGTGGCCTGGGTTACCCAGGTTGCCACAGTATATTCAACCTCCTCCTCAATCTCTCTCACTGACTGATTGTCCCCAACCAATACGTCCCAGATATCTTCGACCACCTCTTTGGTCTTTGGTATTACCCAATATTTGGTTTTTGTAAATTGACGTTCAATTTCCGCATTTTTCGATAAGGCATCACAGGCCACCCGTCTCCAGCAGCAAAACTCGCATTTCTGGTGAGGACCTTGTGTCGCCGTGCTTTCAACGCAGAAGTACTCCATCAATTCGCAGGCTGTGCAGGCTTGAGAATACTGCCGGGTAATTATTCCACCATCCGCTTTGGGGTGTGGAGACGTGGGAGATGGGGTAGGACAAGTCAACATAATAAAGTATAAAGTAATTAAAGCAAGAAGGGAGAGAAAGTAGTGTGGGAAAGTATGTCTCACGCGCAACGGAACTCGTGTTTTTATACCCGGGCATCTGTCACACGCCACGTGACACTCAAGGCAAAAGCAGCTCATTAAATCAATAATACAGAGGTCTAAATCCATACTCAAAGCGCAGAAAGCAATTCTAAATAGCAACTGTGAATTTCCCTTGTGTACTCACTATTCAACTGCGCTAGTCTAAACTCTAAATCTAAATTAGTCAATCTCTCAATAGTTTGTCTTAGTCTTTTCCTGAATAAGCAACACACAGCGCAATAGTCAATGTAATAGTCCGCTAAAAGGTTTATTAAACATCTGTAGTTTATTAAAAAGGGGTAGTGAGCATGGACAGGATGGTTAGTGGAGAATTAAAGGGTTAACAGATGTTAGTGAGGAGGGTCCAGGTGTAACGGGTGTTATTTTGGTGGTCTGTGGTGTGCCAAATGATGGATGGGTATGAGGTCAATGCGAGGAGGAGTAAAGGATATAAAAGGGGTTAGATTTTGGTTTGACATTCTTTAGAATTAAATTATAAAACATATATATAGTTAATAGTGGTAAAGCTTCAGAATAAATCATTATTATTGTATCTTTCCTTATTTTCTCAGTATACATTTCTAAATCCTAAATCTTTGATTATTGAGTTTCCAACCCTTTGTGAGATCTTAAGAATATTAATATTACCTTTAAATTATATTAGAATTCTTATGAAACATATCTCGAAGCAGTAGCTCTTCCTTTGAGTCATCTTCGAATCACTTCCTCAAAAATTTCCTCTGTGCTTCAAAGAAGTTTCTAAACTACTCTCCTCATCTCACTTCAAGGAACACCCTCGACCTTGTGCGTAGGTCATCCGGTGACACCAATAGTCAACTGAAATAATTAATTAATATATTTTTAATATAATAACTAACTAATATATTTGTTTTTATTTATTATTAGGATCAAAAGTCAACTAAAATAGTAATATAATCCATTAAATATCAGGAAAAATAGTCAACTGAAGCAATTAATTAATATAGTTTTTTAATGAAATAATTAATTTATATATTGTTATTTTTTTAATCACCAGGACCAAAAGTCAGCTAAAAAAATAATATCTTAATTATCATGACAGTTTGTCAACTGAAATAATCAATTAATACACTTTTTTTAATTAAGTAATTTAAATTATATTAATTCTAGGACTAAGAAAAATTCTGCTCTATCTTGGTCAACTAAGAGAAATAATATATATATACCTGAAACCTCCCCCTGTAATTTAAAAAATTTAATTCCAATTACAGAGTGCAAAGTAAAAAAGGTATACATATAGTATGAAATATGCAGAGTGAGAACTACAGATAATAACTGCTATAGTCACCACAAATATATAGGACAATTGCATCTATATAAACCTTAAATTTTGGGCCAGGTTCAAATCCTTGTTGCAGAAGTAAAAATTAGTCATGCGCTTTGACGTTTGTTGTTTGTTGTTTGTCCAAAAAAGTTTATATGCATGCTGGAGTCAATAGTCCTACAGTGGCCCGCATCAAGATAATGATGAGTCAATGAATATTTGGAAAGGCTCCTAGTTTTCAAGGGGAGCTTTTGGTCTAGAAGGGGTTTTCAGAAGTCCGACAGTGATTAAAGGTGGGGTATACAAGATTTCAATGTTTGCACATATTTAAGTCTTTGTAATTTATTACTCAATTAAAAGGTAAGTAGTTTTATTATTATTATTACTTTGAAATCGTAGAGATACACACCACACAATATGGGGGGAGGACTTGCTAGCAAGTCCACAACCTTGGACCCAAACTCACCATAGATTGAACACACATTGAGCTATTGATAAATTAATCATACAATCAGGGATTAACACCACTCAGAAGAGCAGTTTTAGGTGGGTGTTCAAGTAGATTTCAGTATGGGTTAAGTATAAGTTCAGTCTGAGTTCCATCTGATTTCCATCTGAGTTCAGTTTGAGGACTTGCTAGCAAGTCCACCCCCTATATTGCGTAGTAACATATCTGCAAATACTAAGAGAGGTAATAGTACTAATAGATTTGTGTATATAATAATTTTTTGTAAATTAAATAAGTATGAGATGAAATAAATAGAGAGTTTGAGAGGCCTTATATAGGCAAAAAAGAGAGAAAAAAAACTACAACTCTACATAAAAGAGTACCTCAGAGAGAAAAATCCCACAGAATAGAAATTTCCAATATTAAGGTTTTTTCTATAAAGAGTGTTCTCATATTCAGTATTTGTCTGTATATATAAAATTTAATTATAATTATTGATTTATTTAGTCTTTCTGTATATGTCAATGTAAAATAAAATTATTTGATTTTAATATTTAGTGTTTTTATATTTTAGTCTACCTTTCAGCTGTCAAGGAATAAAACTTGAGGGAACATATTAATTATATATTTACTTAATTTTACTTATTAATTAGTTAAAATATTATAAGTAATTTATGAAGTAAGTATAACTAATAAATTGAGAGGTAAAGGTGTATCTCTACACTAGTAAATAATCAATTATTTACTGGGTGAGTTTAGTAGCTTGGCTGACAGATATACAGCAGGAGTTAGGGATATTTTATGGAGGTACATAAGGTCAGAAAAATATGGGTAAAAAATATGTGCAAGAGAAAATATGTAAGAATAATATGTGCAATAAAAATATCTTTCAACAATGTGAAAATTTGGGTTTTTCAATTTTTTTTTCTCAAAAAATTAATTTTTTACTTATTTTTTAATTTTTTCCAATTTTTTTACAAATTTTTTTTTGGAAAAAAAAAATTTCATGGTTGCAAATGATTTTTCTTACATTTAAGTACTTTTATTGCACTTATTTTCCTTGCACTTACATTTCTTACATATATATATCTGACCTTTCCTCCTTCCCTAAAATATCCCCAACTTGTGCTGGATATCCCCGTTGCAGATATCTTATTTTGGGCGTAGTGTAATAATCTTATAATTTAGATTTAGTTATTATTAATGTGCTCAAGTAAGTTTAACAACACGCCATAAGCTTACTATTGTAATTTTTAAGCTGGCCCATGGGATTACTACTGACTTTAAAGGAGAGTGAAAAAATAACACTAAAGTGTTTGTAAATTATTTTTAAAGCCATGCTTTTTTTCAATATAGGAAGTAATTAAAAGATCCAGATCAATGTGAGAAAATAAACATGAAGGGGTATCAAATTAGGAATTTGTAATTTTTAAAAGGTATTTCACAACACAAAAAAAAGCCACAAACTTGAAATTAACTTTCATTAAAAAGGTGTTTTTGGGGTGCAAAATGGCATATTTTATGAAAATAATCATGGTAAATTTGGTGAAAAAAAGAAGTATTTTTAAATGGAAGATTTCTAACTTTGATACCCCCTATTATACGCCTTCTAGAATCTCCCTAATGATTGTTTGTTTAGGGGTATACAGCTGCTAAATTTTTTCTTGTTTACAAGAAAGTATGAGAGCTTGTAGCTTCATGAATCAAAAAAAAATTAATTGAATCCATTGGGAGTAAAATTAAATTATTCAATAAAGTGGGAAAGACAGTGTATAAACAAAAACAACATTAATAATAATAATAATAATAATAATAATAATAATAATAACAGGGGGTATCAATGTTCAGGGATCCGCAATTAGGGATCAGGAATTTTTTTTCCTGGATCAGACATTATTAATTGCAGAAGATTCTTATCCACTAGCCCCGGGGCTAGTGGATAAGGAATCCACGATAATGCATTATCCCGCCTCTTATACCCCAATTTCCATTCCTAATTCCTGATCCCAAACTCATCTAATCCATGATGGATTTGCAAGAAAGTCACATGACTCACAATTGCTGATGCCATCCTTAAGTCTTTCCTCACTCTATGCAACTTAATTTTGGTGGCAAACACTTAAGTTTTTTTTCTATCTACACACCCCAACTGCACATTTGGCGGTGAATTCCCACTTCCCTCATCACATAACCCTTCCACCGGCAACAATGAAACACCTCTCTACTAGACGGCTACTTCACTCCACTATTAATGCCATCACTTTACTTTTAGTTCTCTACTATAAATCTGACTCTGATTTGGAAGATGCTTTAGCTTATATGTGTTTTCTTTCCAAAAAGCATTACATCATAACCAGGGGGCCAAATCTTTATCATGATCCCCGATATGATCTGGCCTCCATTCTCAACATTCCTCATTTAAACTTAACACAACTTTTTAGAACTTCTCCCGATTCTTTCTTCAAACTTTATCAACTCATCTCCGATCATCCTATCTTCCATAACAATTCTCATAACAAACAGTGTAATCCTGCCATACAACTTGCTGTAGCTCTATGTCGCTTTGGCTCAAATGGAAATGGTGCTGCCGTAAGACGTTTGGATAATCTCTTTAACATAGGATATGGTACCGTGATATTATACACCAAGCGCTGTATGATTGCTATCCTTTCCCTCAAGTCTCAAACTCTTGCTTGGCCAACTCCAGAACAGCAACTTGAATCCTCTCAAGTAATGCAAGCTGAAGGTTTCCCTGGCTGTATAGGTTTTGTTGATGGCACAACCATCCCATTGAGTCAAAAGCCTGCTCATGATGGCAACCATTATTTTGATCGCAAAAAAAGGTTTCTTCAAAATCTCCTCCAAGTTCTCATCTTTCACAATCTAAATTTTTATCTTCTTTCTAGATACTCTTTTGCCGTTCAACTTGTATGCGATGTCAATAAAAAATTTATTGCTTTTCACAGTGGCTGCCCTGGATCATGTCATTACTCTTCCGTCTTCCAAAGAATGAGGATTTCTCACTCCCCTGAATCATACTTTGACGAATCTCAGTACCTCCTTGCAGACTCAGCATATGCAAGTGGAAAGTACATTATACCTGCTTTCCATGGTGCAACTTCAGAAAATGACACCAAAACTGCCTTTAATTATCACCTTGCACAATCAAGAGTACAAATTGAACATGCTATATGTATTTTAAAGGGACAATTTTCTAGTCTTCGGGAGCTCAGAATCCAATTTCAAATAAAATTGGAGATCAAAACTGTAAATCATTGGATCTTGACTTGCGTAATACTCCACAATATTCTAGCCGATTTAAAGGATGAGTGGAATGATCTTTATGAAGAAGAGGATCCTGAACCACCACTGGCACTCCCCTCCCTTGATTCACAAATCATTCAATCAACTGGCATACGCTCCATTATAATGCCAATTACTCTCCAACATTTCACTTTGCAACGCTTTTAATTTTTAATTTTTATGTTTTCATACTTTCCAAATGTCATCTTTGTGCACTTTATTCACTTGGTTTTGTATTTTGGTTTGTTGCATATTCATTTTTTTTTTGAATTTACAGTGAATATCTTTTTTTTGGATGGCTCATTGGTTTTCTTTCACCAGCTCAACATGAAATTGCATATTTTCTGAAATTGCATATTTTGTCATTGATTTTTTTTTTTCATTCATCCCTCATATTCTTTTCCTATTCTCCTCCAACATCCCTTAAACAATTTGGTTTCATTCATTTTGTCATCTCATCTCTCCAGGTAAGTCATTTTATTCATTTTTTTGATTTTTTGATTACTAATTATATTTTTTTTTGTTTTTTTCTGTTTATTTTATTTTTTTATCTAAATTTTTTTTGTAAGTGGTTATTTTGGATTTCAATGGTATAATTAACCTTTTTTTCTCTCCCTCTTTACTTTCTTTTTTAGCTCCATCACCCTACTCTTCATCCCTCCTTGGCATGGTCATTATCCCCCCTTTCCCTTATTTCACTTTTTCTTGGCTCCATTTCATTGAAACACATACATTGCACATTCTTTATGCATTTCACTTACTCCATATTCAATTTCCCCACAATTCCAACATCAATCTTTCTCACTCTATTTTTCCTACTTTTCAATCAAGGTAAGTTTCATCTCCTTTTTTTCATGCCTATATGATATCTCATTCCTTTTATGAAAACTTCATACTTAAATATATGTATGACTCTTATCTGGATAACAGTGAACTTATAAAACTCCTTTTGATCTCATCTTCATTACCACTTTTCAAGTTTTTGTAAAATTTTGAAAATCAGACTCGGAATTAGGGTTAGGTTTATTCAAATCTAATGTTCTTTTTACTGAAGATTCTCCTGAAGGCTACCTTTCATTTCCTACAAACAGATTTGAATTTGATTCAGTGGTTGCTAAGATATTAACTGTTAAAGTTGAGCCTTTTTTTTCCCAATTTAAATTTTTATTTCATTTTTTTATGTAACAAATTAGGGTTAGGTTTATTTAAATCACATGTCCCTTAACTGAAGATTCTACTAAAGCATATCTTTTATTTCCCACAAACAGGTTTGAATTAGGTTCAGTGGTTGCTGAGATTTTGACCTTTGAAGTTGAGCCTTTTTTCCAAATTTCACTTGTCTTATTTCACATTTTTATATTGCATATTTAGAGGATAAGGATTCTGAAACTCTTATATGATTATTATCTAGGCATTTCAATTAGATAGGCATATATTCGTTTGTCAAGAATATCACTAAAGCTCAAAAAGATGAAGATTTTCACTTATGGGACACTCTACCTTCCTTTAACTCTTTTCTTGCTTTTCAACTCAAAAAGCTCTGTAATAAAGCATTTGAAGAAAATCATGAACTTGCAACCAAAGTTGGAATACCAAATTGGTGTGACTCCGAATGGGAAGATATCAGCCACAAATATCTTTTATTCTCTAATGTTATTATCACTCATTCTGGATTCCACAATAGGATTTATATCGATATGAATGATGCCAATTTTCTTACTTTTGGTATATTCTCATATATCAAACCAATTACCGGGCAACCAATACCATCTCCAGCTAAAATCAAAGGACATGGTTTATATTTTCCAGACCACCGGTGCATTATTGATTTTGGTTTGGGAAATGGTATCATCAAAACTATTTGGAATTCTTCTAAGGATAATCATCAAACGACCAAAGCTCCTCCTGGTTTGGAATCCTGTCAAGATTTAACACATTTTGGTTGCTCATTTCAAATCAGTCATAAGTTGATTCATAGAATCAATAAGGTAAAGAAAGAAGGTAAAGTTAATTGATTTAAAAAAACTTTATTTAGATCCAAAAAGTATGGGGATTGGAGTTGTCATCGAAAATTTTATATTTTTTCATAAATTTTTATAAAATATTTTTTATGTATCAATTTCCTCAACAAAAGTAATGGGCAAACAACCTTGTGTTGTATAAATGGTAATCATGATAACATTTATTTGTTTCATGGGTTTCCTCTAGCCTATACCTGTGGAAAGTCACAAACTTTTGTTTCTAGACTTGGTCTGCATTTTTGCTAGAGGGATTTTCATTACTTTAAACTAGGGAAATTGATATATATTAGATATTTATTTAATAATTTATGTAATAATATTAAATTTAGATGACTTCCACCCCTTACTTCAATAAAATGCAGGGGGGGGGGGTATTGCCAAATTTTCAAATCTGACATGTGAAATTGATGACTTAGAAAAATTTTGGTGATACCCACCCCTTGCTTCAATAAAATGCAGGGGAGAGTATTGCCAATTTTTTAAAACAGATATAGAATTTTTTTGACTTGTAAATTTTTTGGTGTAATTTTTTTGGTGATACCCGTCCCTTACTTCAATAAAATCCAGGGGGGGTATTGCCAAAATTTCTTATAAGACTTGTGAAATTCTTGACTTGTAAGAATTTTGGGGATACCGGTAAAATGCAGGGGGTAGTAAAGCCAAATTTTCATATAAGACTTTCAAGATTCATGACATGAAAGAATTTTTGTGATACCCACCCCTTACTTCAAAAAAATCCAGGGGTGGGAGATTGTCAAATTTTCAAAGGAGACTTGAAAATTTTATTTAAAAAAAGAATATTTAACATTAAAATACGATATTTCAAGAAATACAGAAAATAATTGTAAAATTTATGTACAAATAAATATGAACACATGAAGTGTGAAAGAAATAAAAGAAACTAGTCAACAAAAAATTTCATTAAATGTTCTATTTCTTCAACAGATTTGTTTGCTTTAATGCATTCGATCAAGAAATCTTTCTTTTTAGAACTTTCTTGAAGATCATGCTTATACTTCATCTGTTCCATTAAGTTTTGATGCTCAAGTGTTTTTTCCTCTTTTTTGGATTTTTCAATACTAAGAGTTAACTCAAACTTCTTCTCCTCCAAATCTTGGACCCGATCATCCTTCCGTAAGGAGAGCTCGTACTTCCTCTCTTCCAAATCTTGTACTCTGTCATCCCTCCTTAAAGTGAGTTCGTATTTCTTCTTTTCAAAGCTTAGAGTCTCTTTAGCAATTTCCACTTGTTCTAGAGTGAGAATAAAAATTAACATAAAGTAGAAGAAAAGCAGTGTAAAGTGATAAGAGGTATGATATCACTTACCAGCATCACGTTTCTCTAAAAACTGTTCCATTGAAGAAAAAGGTGTTTGTGATGAAGTATCACTTTTTTGTCTTCTTTGGGAGATGAAATTTAGACTACTTGAAGCCCTTTGCTTTTTGTTCAACGTAGCATTTTCTTTCTCATCATTGTCACTAGCTTTAGACTCAGTTGATTGAGGATCCTGGGTTTGTTCATCAGCCTTTTAAGAAATAAGAAAAAGATAAGTAAATAAAAAATAGAAAAGATAAGATAAAAGAAAAAAGAAACAGACCTGAGTTATATTTGGTTGGGTTAAATCACCTATAGGATCTACAGAAAAGCTATCTAGATATGTCTCATTCAAATGAGGGGAGGATTGAGTGGAGGAAGAGGATGGGAAAAGATTTGCTTCAACATCATGTTTGGAGATAGGATCTTCTTCATCCAACATGTTTACAGGATTAACATCGGCTTGCTCTCCAAAAATTGCATCCATCTCATTAAAGTAAGGACATAAAGAATCAAGTTTATTGTCTATGGATTTTATGCCCTTAGTTATATCATTGTCGGTAATCCCAAAACCAGTGGAAGATGAAAGAGCCTTTGCCTTCTTGTATTTTGCTCGGTAATGCTTGAAGAGTTCAGACATCTGTTTAGGCAAAATATCAATCCTTCCCTTGGTCTTAGTGCGTAATTCATTTGCCATTAGAAGATAGCCATTAACTTTTGATGCGGGGGGACGTCCTACTTTAGTGGCATACTCAGTACCAAAACAAGAATAATAGTTAGATTTGGTTTTCAGCCAGTTGATAAGAATGAGATGTTCATCTTTTTTTAATTGAACGGTCTTTGATTTCTCAGCTGAGCGGGGGAAAGAGGAAGTAGTGGAAATTGAAGAACAACTGGGCGATGGCTGCCTTTGAGAAGATCTAGGATGACAAGGCATGTTATTATAAATGAAGATTAAAAGGAGCAGAAACATGCAGATGAGATAGCGAGATTAAAAGGAGAAGAATCAAATAGATGAAATGGGGAGAAATTCTGAGCAGATAGAATGAACAGGATGGGATGAGAATGGAAGTGCGCAGCAAGGTAGAAGGCTGGGATATCCAGAAAGTTGTCCAAGATGTGGTTATCAAATATTGAGGATAAAAATGTCAGATAAGAGGTGAACATTGACACGTAAAGTGTCTAATAACCCAATTATTAGCAAAAATAATTGCGGAAGATAATTGGGGTATGCAGATTATTTTCTGCAATTAATTTAATTGCGGATCGGTCAACATTGATACCCCCTAATAATAATAATAATAATAATAATAATAATAATAATAATAACAATAATAATAGTAATAATAATAATAATAAAAATAATAATAATAATAATAATAATAATAATAATAATAATAATAATAATAGTGATAATAATAATAATAATAATAATGGGGGGTATCAATGTTCAGGGATCTGCAGTTAGGAACCAAGAATTTTTTTTTCTGGGATCAGAAATTATTAATTGTGGCAGATTGGTATCCACTAGCCCCAGGGCTAGTGGATAAGGATTGAACAATAATGATTTATCCCACCTCTTATACCTCAAGTTTAATTCCTAATTACTGATCCTAAACTCATCACATCTGTGATTGATTTTTCAGCAAGTCACATCAAATATAATTGCCAATGCCATCCTTATGTCTCCCTTCACTATATGGTAATTAATTTTGGTGGTGAACACATAAATTTTTTTCCTATCTACACGCCCCACTTGCTCATTTGGTGGCAAGTATCCACTTCCCACTCATTACCTAAACCTTCTACCAACAACATTTTCTACAAAAAGCAATGAATAAACTCTCTACGAGAAAGAAAATCCACTCAAATATGAATGCTATCACTTTAACTTTAGCTTCTGACTCTGATTCTGACTCTGCTTTGGAAGACACTTTAGCTTATATTTCTTTTCTCTCCAAAAAGCATTACATCATCCCAAGTGGGCCAAAACTTTATCATGATCCCAGATATGATCTTGCCTCAATTCTTGAAATTCCTCATCTAAACTTCTCCTTATTCTTTTTTGAAACTTTCTCAACTCATCTCCAATCATACTGTCTTTCATAATAATTCACATAACAAACAGCATAATCCTGCCTTCCATTTTGCTGTTGCACGTTTTTGCATTGGTTAAAATAGAAATGGTGCTGCTCTAAGACATTTAGATAATCTCTTTACCATAGGATATGGTACTTTCATACTATACAACAATTGCTGTATGAATTCTATCCTTTACCTGAAGTCTCAAACACTTGCTTGGCTAACTCCACAAGAGCAACTTGAATCATCTGAAGGAATGCAAGTTGAAAGTTTCTGTCAGTGTCACCACACAATATGGGGAATGGACTTGCTAGCAAGTCTGCAACCTTGGACCCAAACTCACCACAGATTGAACACACATTGAGCTATTGATAAAGGAACCATAAAATCAGGGATGAACACCACTAAGCAGAACATTTTTAGGTGGATGTTCAAGTAGAGTTAAGTATGGGTTCAGTATGAGTTCAGTCTGAGTTCCATCTGAGTTCAGTTTGAGGACTTTCTAGCAAGTCCACCCCCTATATTGCGTAGTGTGTAATCTAGTATATATGTATGAATTAATAGTAAATATAAATGGTCATACTACTTATTTTTAAATGATTAATAGATTAAACCTCAGGGTAAGGTTAATAAAATAGTTATTCTCAATATTAACTCACAATATTTGGATTGGTGGGGACTGGTGGTGAGAAATAGGTTAATAAAATATATTTATAGCTAATATAAAGATAATATCAATTTATAAAGGCTTTAAAATATATTTTTATATGATAATAATTGTCTCAAAATGTTTATTTGAGTTTTAGTAAGTAATTGATGTCAAATAAACTGTCAAATCTTCACTTACTTATACAACAATCCAATGGAGTGCACAGACCTTCAATCCAAATGATATCACTGCTATCCCCAGAAATTATAGCACTGTGAGGTCTCATAACCTCCCCATGGAGTCCAATTCAAGAATTTTCAACACCCACACCTCTAGTAAAGACCCTCAATAACAATTAATTATATCATACACCCATACCATAAATAGAGAAAACAGATAAAAGCGGATACCATAAAGAAATAGGTAAAATGACTCATCCAAAGAGAATAAAATAAAATACAAAGCATATAAAGGAAAAAAATCAGCTTTCAAATCCCCAAATAAAATCAACAAGAATCCATATTAACCCAGTAATCATATTGAAACCCATAAATCCGTGAAAATCCATCAAAGGAAGCAGATTATATTGTCCAAATGGATTTATGCACCTGAAAAAGGTGTATATGCTTGTGTAGGTGTGGTTATTCCATTGAATATGTTTATATGACCTAAAATAAGCAGAAAAATAAATATTACGGTCTATTTAGACATTTAAACCCACTTATAGACCTATATATACATAATATAACTACATATTTCACTGAATATGAGGTTTATACATACATAAAAGCTTATGTATGTTTATAATTACTTAATATCACTTATGATAAGTATATTATGACTCTATTAGCACCTTAATAAGTATTATAGGGCTATGTATAAGCTATTTAAACATATATAAGTTATTTAATAGTGTAATAAACATATATATATATGCATAATAACCATATATATAAGTATTATAGCCATAATGTTTACTTATAAGCTGAATTTAATTAAGTTTATCTTATTTTAAACATAAGAAATACTCATTCGTGTGTAAACCTAGGCTGAAAGTTTCTCTGGCTGTGTAGGTTTTGTTTATGGCACAACTATACTGTTGATACAAAAGCCTTCTCATGATGGAAACTACTATTTTGATCACAAAAAAGGTTTCTTCAAAATTTTATCACATTTATCATCATTCATGAACTAAATTTTTATCTTCTTTCTAGTTACTCTATTTCCCTTCAACTTGTGTGAAATGTCAATTTTTTTTATTTCTTTTAATAGTGGCTGCCCTGGCTCATGTCATGACTCTTCTGTATTCCAAAGAATGAGGATTTCTCAAAATCCTGACAAATACTTGGACAAATCTCAGTACCTCCCTTCAGATTCAGCATATGCAAGTGTATAATACACTATACCTGCATTCAAAGGTGCAACATTAAAAAATGATACAAAAACAAAGTTTAATTATCACCTTGCACAATCAAAAGTACACATAGAAAATGCTATTGAAAGTTTTAAGGGAAGATTTTCCAGTCTCTGTGAGCTTAGAATCCAATTTAAAAAGAAATTGGAACTCAACAGCAAATCATTGGATAATGACTTGTGCAATACTCCATAATATCCTAGCTGATTTGAAGGATGATTCACCATTCAATATTTGGGGGGGACTTGCTAGAAAGTCCTCAACTTGAAGTCAGATTGAAGTCAGATGGAACTCTGATAAAACTCTGATAGGACTCATGCTGAACTCTACTTTAACATCAGCTAGAAATTTTCCTTAATGATAGATGAATCTATACTGAACCAATTGTAAAATTTAAATGAACTCTGATTAAAACTCACAATAAGGAAAGTTTAAGAATCTTCTCAATATATATTTCTTTATAATAAAATTAAATTTTATCTTATTTTTCAATTCTATTTTATTAATTAAATTATATAAAATAACATTATTAATTCCAAAGGTATCATCTTTAAATTGATTTATTAATTAAAGAAAATCTTTTGTAAAACATATGAAAGATAATTGGCATTTTTTAAAGGTCAAAAAAATACCCATTGATAATTCAAAACAGTAATATTTGAATATAAACCATATAAACTGAAGTTCTATTGTATTTCATATAAGATTTTTAGACTGAAATATACTATTTTTTGAATTTAAATGAGCTATATGAGAAGCACATTGAAAAATCAGGACTATAAAATTTTGAGATCAAGAACTAAGTTAAAAACACATAAAAGCAAAAGAATAAAAAAAACTGAGTCATGTGTCATTGGTTTATTTTTAAATCAATGATGCACTTTAATATTTTCTTTGCACCAATCAATAATAAATGAAAAATAATGGACTTTGTACCTTCAAATAATTTTAATTCTTCAAGTGGTATATGCCTATCACATTGTTTCACCTTTTAAATGTAGAAAAGCTATTGATATTGCAAGAAAATTTCTTTTCTCCTTCTTAGAGCTATAGTTATTCACGAACTACTAAATAAACATATAATATATCTTAACTAAATACAATTAAATTATGAGATTCTGAATATTTTTTGTAATTTTTTCCCTTTGATATTCTGTAAGATTACTTTGGGTAGTAAATTAATCTCCTTAAAAGAAAATAAATGAATCAATAGTTAGTAAATTTTTATTTTGAAAAAAATTAAAATTAAAAAGAATCTAAATTTTTAAATGGAAATTATAATAAACCAATAGATATAGATTAAAAACTTAATTTGAAATTCTATTTTTCTGGGAATACTATTTTTTGCAAAAAAACTTTCTTCTGTAGCCCATGCAAAAAATTGTACAAAGTATTTTCATATGAATATATGGGATTCAAGTTTGAATTTAATGTTGTGTTAAATTTTTTAGTGACCTTTCTGAATATTTAATAAGAGAATCCTTTGATAATTGTCAGCCTAAATATCCTTAGGACTGAGTATTTCTTATGCTTAAAATAAGATAACCTTAACTAGATTAAGCTTATATCTTAAAAATAAGGTTAAAATAATAATATATATTATTTTATTATATATATATATAATTATTATTCTATTATATAATTTATAATAGTTTAAATAGCTTATCCATGGCCTAATAATACTTATTAAGGTGTTAATGGAGTCATAATATACTTATCTTAAGTGATATGAAGTAATTATTGACATACATAAGCTTATATGTATACATAAATCTCATATTCAGTGAAATATGCAGTATATTATGTATATTTAGGTATATAAGTGGGTTTTAGCCCCTTAATAGCCTATAACCTTTGTTTTTCTGCTTATTTTAGGTCATATGGACGAAATCAGTGGATTCACAACGCCTACAGAAGCATAGACACCTATATCAGGCGCATACACCCAGTTTGGACAACTAAAATTACTTCCTTGGATGGTTATTCACGGATTTATGGGTTGGAAAGATGTTTTTGGGTTAATGTGGATGCTTGGGGATGTTATTGGGGGCTTGGACATTTTATTTGTTTCCTTTATATGCTTTTAGTTTCATTAAATCTCTTTTTGATCATTTATTTTACCTGTTTCTTTATGGTATCCGCTTTTATCTGGGATTTCTATTTATGGTATGACTCTGTGTTATTATTAATAGTGATGGAGGGTCCTTACTGGAGGTCTGGGTTTTGAAACTGCTTGAAGTGGACACCATGGGGAGGTTATGGGCCCTCACAGTGCTGTAATTGCCGGGGATAGCAGTGACATCATCTGGATTGAAGGTCTGTGCACTCCAGTGGATTTGGGTATAAGTAAGGAGGGATTTTGACGGTTTATTATCATCATTCAATTACTACACTTCAAACAAAAATTACACTACAATTATTAACATTCAGAAATATATTATAAAGCCCTTATAAATTGATATTATCTTTATAAAAGCTATAACTATATTTTATTCTTCTATTTTCCACCACTAGCACGCATTTAAATCTAAGTATTGTGAGTTTAATTTGAGTATAACTATTCTATTAGTCTTCCCCTGAGGTTTAATCACTAAATCATTTATTAATAAGTAGTAGGACCATAAAATAACACTATTATATCATACTTATATACTAGACTGTACTGACAATAATTATATTAGTTTTTTTATAGAAAAATTTAAAATAAAATTTTGTTTAATATAAAAATGATCAATATTTTCAGCTCTTCTCATAGAAAATGTGTATATTAGAAGAATTATGTTTTAATTAACAGAAATTTAAGATAATATTTTAAGTTTATACTTTTGTGGTATTTGAATTTTTTTTTTTGAATTTTAAATCAAGTACAAAGTTGAAGATGCGCATGCTTTCTCTATGGGACAGAATATTCCATAAAGGTAAATCACAGCTTGAAATTTACACATCATTTTCACATAAAAAATGGTTACAAGATTTTTTTGATGCTTAATAGTAATAAAATACTCAAATTATTAAGTAAAAAAGAAATTTTATTTTACAAAAAGTAAATCTATAAAATAAACTATGTTTGATATTCTTTAGACAAAAACAGACTACATATATCCTCTGAGTTTTTTCCCTTATCAAATAGAAATACTTGAATATTTATATTTTTGATAATGGTCATTTCAACAAGAAGAATTTGAACTATTTAGAAAGAAAAATTTTTTTCAAGAGATTTTATATAATAGAATTTCAGTTGATGAAAAAAAGATTAAAATCAAGTTGAACTAGTAATTGCCTTAATTTTTAGTATAAAGTATGACATATCCATTTAAAAAAATAATTTAATACTCAGAAGGAGCCGTATGATTTTCACTTAAACCGATAATGCTCTTCTATCAAATTGGTTTAAATATAAACCAATAATGTGACCTATTTTGTTAAATAAAAAAGATCTAACATACTAAGTTTAGAGCTGTGTTTAATCTACCATACGTGAAAAAACTTATATTGTATGGTGTAGAGAGTTCTAAAGTACTAAGAAGTAGACACAATGCGAGATGGGCTGGTTATTCTTCTCATTTTCTAAAAAGATGAATCTGCCACTCTTATTTTAAAGAAAGCATAATAATGTGTAACACTAATATCTGACTAAAGAGTTTAAAATTTGATAGAGATTAATTAAAAGATGAGGAAAAAAATATTACTATCTGGATATTTCTATTCTTAATAAGTGCTATTATCCACAGCTACTCCCTCTTGAAGCACCCTCTTTGAGTATGCCTTATTATAGCAATAAAATAACTCTAATAGTAGTTTATCCTACTGAGTCTATTAGATATCTCTCCCTTAATGATAATAATAATATATTAATGATCTTTGATGATAATAAATTTTTCTTTCTATTTTTCAACAACCATCCCATTTTTCTATCCAACATATATTCTTCTTATATACAACAGATTATTATCTATATATATATATTTTCAGTGCACAAGACACTGCAACCCTATTGGTTCTCCAGTGCTAGCTCTAGCTATAAATTAGTAAAACAGTAACTAAACTATTAGTAAACTAGATACACCACTTGTAACGACTATAGTTCCTAAATGCACCCTATTCTTACTAATGTTACTATTACCTTGTTTCATTAATTTTTCCTCATGCGCACTTACAGCTGTCCCGTTGCATTGTTTCAGCACTACTTCATAAGTTTCCACCTATCAGCACTGATCCTTATCTCTTCAACTCTTGGGTAAATTTGTGATTGAGTCCCCATCCTCCTTGCTTCATTACTAAGTCCATAGTCCTGACAATTCACTTAACTAGTTACCTTCTGTAACTTAACTTACCTGTTTCAGTAAGTTACCAAACTAGTGGCAGTGCAGTAAACTATACACTACAGGCCCTCCTTTGAGCCATACTTCTCTTCCTAATCACATAAATCACAATTATCAAATTATCTAAATTCATAATCCCCTGAAAACTCAATCCTAAGTTGATAGTACTCAAATTCCCTTCATGTGGCACTCTTGATGATAAATCTAAGCGCACAGACCCTGTATCCCCTTCTGCACTTCTCTTTTCCCTTTTTTCTCCAAAACACACAATTATTTTCCTATAGAGTGCTATCTACTGTGCTAGAAATCCCCTTTGTTCCTTCAGAACTACACAAGCTGACTGATCAAAAAATCTAGTTTCATGCAAGGCCCGTACCACAATGGTGTGAAAATAAACATGCACATTTTTTTAATTTAAAAAAGTTAAAAATTTATCTATTGTTTTATTTTTTTCTAAACTTGTATGTTTTACTTAATATAAATCTTGTTGATAAATAAATATACATTTATATAAATTAGAGATTATGATATAAAATTAAAAGAAAAATCACAGTCTGACTTAGCTTCAACAACAGTCAGGACCTGGATGTCATTTGGAGTTCAATCTAAGTTCCATCAAAACTAAGATATATATTTTTTCAAAATAAGATATGTTCATTTTCATCAAGTTTATTTAGTAATGAAGATAAATCAAAGTGTTTCTCTTGTTACTGAATAAAAAATAATTTTTATTTTCTTAAATTTGTAATAATTACATCTATTATTCAGGTGTTTAAAAAATATAAATACAAAAAATCAAGCTAAAAGTTAAGACATATAAAAAGATTTTATGTTATTTTGTTTTTTTAATTATATAATTAATGTAAAATATGTTCTGCGCCAAACCAACAGAGCTGGAAGTCATATTTATAGCAAAGTGAACTCATCTCATTATTCCAATAAAAATGGTTTAGATTTAAATATTGGTTTTTTTGTTCAAAACTATTTCTAGAATTTACCAATACTATTTATTTTATCATCATAGACATAATGTGTAACCAAATTCTATGAAATGATTTTTTATACATTTTTGGTATTTTTTCAATCTTAATTTTCATATTTCAATGCTTATAATTAAAAATATAGTATTTATAAAAATTCAAATATTAAAGATGTACTATAAAAAAAAGGTGTATAAAGCTTATTGGTATTCATGCTGTGGGTATTATCCCCACAACAACCTATGTGCTAAATGTGCTGCTAACTACCCTGAGTGAATGTGTCCTTACTATGAGGGCATGGATGAAGTTTTTGGTAAATGAATAAATATAAATCTTTGAACATAGGAGATACCCAAGTTGAGTATTTTGAAGAAGAAGACTCTTGCAGCTCACACAACATGCAACACAAATTTGGCGAGCCAAATACTTGAGAAAAGTGGGACAGCTGAGTGTTGAGAATTTATTTCACATTTTTTAAGTCTTTTCAGTTAAAATAAAACATTATCTTCCACTTGATTAATTAGAAAGCCACTATTGAGTTTAGGGTCAACAAATACAAAATCAGACATGATAACAGCAGGGTTCAAAAAAGCTTGTAAATGAGGTCAGATAATAATTCAAAAAAATTATATATTGCAATGATGACTTATACTTCCTTCTATGAGGAGTTTGAAGAATATTCTGAAAGATCATTAAATTTTGCAAAATGCTTGTTGAGATATGGAATGTTTCCTTAATCTTTATCCGATGAAAAGTACAAAGGAATGCACAAATAAATTTGCAGTCTAACCAACAACACAGACTAAGGATTATACTAGTTAAATTTCATGTACAAATAATTATGAAAAAATGAAATATGAATGAAATAAAAGAATAGTTATAAAACATTTTCATTAAGCATTAAATTTCCTCAACAGATTTATTAGCTTTAAAACATTCTAGCAAGAAAACTATCTTTTTTGAACCATCTTCAATTTGATACTTAAGTTTCATCTGATTCAATAATAAATTGTACTCGAGAGCCTTCTCCTCTTTCTTTATCTCCTATTTCTTCTCCTCTAAGTCATGTGCCCATTCATCCCTTTTTAATGAAAGCTCATATTTCTTCAATTCCAAGTCTTGTACCCTCTCTTACCTCTGCAAAGAGAGCTCAATTTTTTTCTCCTCCAAGTCTTGTGTCCTATCATCACTACATAAAGAGAGCTTGTATTGTTGCTTTTGAAATTTAAGAGTATCTCTTGAAACTTAAAAATTTATCTAGAGTGAAAATAAATATAAACAAAAAAAAAGCTCATGTTGTAAAAATACGCATACAGTTGCCTTGCTGCAAGCAAAATCTAAGGGAGTTGTATAAACAGAAGAAAACCCTGTCCTTTTAAGTAAAATAAGAGTTAACAATCAAATAAGCTAATAAGTCTACTTGATAAAGAAAGACAAGTTTACTATTTGATAATAAAGGTTTTGAGATGTAGAATTGGCATTCTTTTAGTTTAGTTAAAAAAATACAACAATAAAGTTTTACCTGAAAAGTTAATTTAATAATTAAAAATTTAAAATTTTTTTAAGTTTTTATTCTTGAGTACAAATTTTATAATCAAGTCCCTAAACATGAGAAATTTTCAATTATACCCAATAAGTGTATGTAAATATGTTGTGGAATAATATTTATAAAGTGTTATATAAAAGTGGTATTTTTTAAGGGTATTACAAATTAATAATTGTTGATATGGGCTCTTGGTATTTAGATGTCTTTATTCTCTGTTAAGCTCTATTATGTCTAATCAATTTTTGAGTCTACAGATTTATATGCATAGTTAGGTCATGTTCCATATTTTCCCTGCCCAAAGTATGCTGGAGTTCTTACAAAGCTCATCCAGATCATTCCAGAGCTTTTATGGACTTCTGGACTAAATTAGAACCTTAAACCTAAATAAAAAAAGATAAATTACAGATGATAGTGCTAATTCTACTCTACATTCTCAAATAAATTTAGTATTCTGTGAAGCCCTATTCATCTAATTAAAATCATCAAAGTTAAGTAAATTATAAACAATCAAAAATAATCAAAACTACTTTATAAAATTATTAAGAATAGAAGAAAAATAGTAAATAATTCTCAATAATCTTTAAAGTTTCTTGAGACTCCTTAATTTAATTCCCATGCACTTCTAAGCCTATACTTACATTTCTTGACAAATAAGTATTTGTTGAATGTTGACTTGTAAAATTAACCCTTTTAAGAAGCTTATAACATCCATTCTTTCAAATAAAAATTATATAAAAAAATATTGGCCTTTCTGATTTTTATAATAACCTACTAATATCCTCCATAAATCAACATTAGTGCAGTAATAATCTTTAGGCTTCCACATCCTTCCTCTAATATAGCATTTCCCCATTTTTAAATTTGCATATTTTATTGAACAAATATTCATCTTCTCTTCAACCTCTTCAATAATCCACTCCAAACCACTCCTGAAAGCCAATTTCACTTCATCTTTACCAGCCTCACTACAAAAATGTCTTCAAGAGACCTAGCTGTCACATGTGAGCTTTCTGCCAAATACCAGGTCCCTCGTCTAATTTATAAATCTGGTCTTGCTGGAAGAAATTCTGTGGCACTCTAAAGCTTAGTAGGGCACTAAATTTTATTATTTAATGATTTTTGAGATTTGAAAAGCCAATCTAATTTTAAAATTTTTAGATTTAAAAGATTGAGTAATAAAAGTGGTTTAAAAGGTGTTAATCTTACAAGTCAAGATTAAAAAAATAATAAACGGTCAGGAAATTCAAGTATAGATCTAAGAGTGCATGTGGATTAAATTATGGAGTCTCAAGATCTTTTGGGAATTAATATTGAAATTTTACTATTTTTTTACAATTTTTAATAATTTTATAAAGTATTTTTTTGTTATTTTTAATTTTTTATAATTTATTTATCTTTGATAATTTTTTACTAGATGAATAGAGCTGCTTAGACTACAAAAATTGGAATAGATTATAAAAACAGGGTAAAATATAAGATGACTTGTAGGCAAGTCATTTTTTTGCTCCTCATACTACCCCCAGAGTAATCTCAGTAGTAACTCTTGTGGCCCTAATTTTTTTGTAAGAGCGGTTCAAACATGAATCAGATATCAAAATTTTGATGGTCAATTTATTTATTTCTCTTGTAAAAAAGTATGAATTAAATCTTAGTCAAGTAATTTTAAGTGAAGAGGATAAATTTCTACCAAAGCTCATATGAAAAAAGAATTCAATATTTTATTGACTTTTTTTTAAATCTCTTAAAAAATTTGCTTAATTTTGAAGAGATTTTAGAAAATTTTATTGAATTTTGCAATTTTTTAAAACTTGATTTTTTTTCACAATTTATTTATTTATTTATTGATTTACTGTGATCATTTTACTTATATCTTAACTTTTAAGATATTTTTTGACTTTTCTGACATTTTTGGACTTTCATACAATTTTTTTTGAATTTTTTTAAATTTTTATGAATTTTTTAAATTTTTTTTGAATTGTTCTTAATTTTTTTTTTGATTTTTTTATATTTTTTTTAAATTTTTTTGACATTTTTTGACATTTTCTGAATTTTTCCTTTTTTTCTGATTTTTCTTTTTTTCTTTTTTTTCTTTTTTTGAATTTTTTTAATGATTTTCACATTTTTTAAATTTTTTTAAGTGTTTTTTGACTTCTTTCACATTTATAGTCTTTTACAAATTTTTATTTGTACATTTTTTGATTATTTTTATGCCTAAAATGTGATTGAGTCATGCGCTGAAAATACACAGTGTCTTTTCTATCATGTGACTTTATTTTGATTTCTGTAGTTCAAGTTGTCAGCTAGACCTCATGAATTTCTTTCAAATTCACTGGTGCAATGCAAAACTTTCAAGTGAGAAGAAAAGACACTCCATCTTTTCAGCACCTGACCTGTCTTTTCTCAACACTACATTCTTTTTTTCTTCTTTTTGATTGACCATAAAAGATGGTAGCTCAAGTTTTATCTGTATATTCTTGAGTATTGAACAAGATTTTGGTAAAATCATTGAAACTGATACAGTGTGATGTTAGTATTAAATTTCTATTACTTAGTTTCCCAACAATTTTACTTTTCTGTAATCCATCTGACAGTTTGAACCAGAGAAGTGGAAATAAATTCATGCAACAGAAAAGATGCGGCGTCTTTTCAGCACATGACTTCAATCAAACTTCAAGCATAAAAATAATTCAAAAAAAAGCAAGAAAAATAAAAAAAAACTAAATTAAAAAAACCCTGCCTTCTTGAACACTGTGTCTCTTTGAGAATATTGAGGGCCTGAATAAACACCTCCACAAGAATGCTCACCAACAGCAGAAAAGGTATCTGGCCCATAAATAGCAACTTTTTTCCCCTCTAATGGAGCCATACCACTACCTGGCCTAGATAAAAATTCATGAATAAAAATAAATTCATGTCAAGAGAGAGCAAACAGCATCATTTTTTTATTTGAGACATAAAGTTTTCAAGAAATAATTTTTTATTGAATTTTAAAGCATATAGTGACTATTGTTCCAAAATAAAGATTTTATATAATTATTTCTGAATAAATGGTAAGAATGAGCCTCATAAATATGAAATGAAATAAATATATGATTAAGGGGTATTAAGGGAAGAAAGTAAGCAACAAAAAGTGACAAATATGCTAAAGATATCCATTTTTTCATGAAATAAAGATATTAAAAGCTGTGGGCCAACTTTCAAATTTTCTTGATAAAAGTTGTAAATTTTAAACAAGACTAAGTTGAAATATTTTCAGCCCTTTAATAGCCCCAAGTTGGGCCAGGTGGGGGTTCTGAAGGGTCAACAAAAGGGCTAAGTAAAGACTATAGAGGGGAAAAAAAGGGCCAAAACTTAAGTAGTCACAAAGATAGTGAAAAATGTTCTTCCTCTTTCTTTTTTTTATGGATTTGTATTTCTACTTAAGAGAAATGTTCTTGTAACAGTTTTTCAATAAATCTTAACATCATACTTACATATATTGAATGAATGTTCAATTTGCTCAAGGAATATTTTACTGGCATAAGATTTTATCTTATAAAAAGAAATATTTCTGCAATGTCACAAAATTAAGCAAATCAAAATAACAAGTCAAAACAAAGTGATAATTGTCTTCAAATTTTATTATAATTATAATTATTTATCTCAATTATAATAAGTTTATTTCTGATAATTCTGATTCATGATTAATAAAATAATTTTCAATACACATGGGCTTATTTATTTCATTTTAGAATTTAAAAACTTCATACTAGGCTGCTAAGCAGAAACTGAAATTTTATTGCAAGAATTTTTAAACAAAATTTGAAATTATTAAGGCTGAAATAAGTAGAAGCCTTGATTTAAACTCTCAAAGAACATTTTTCTATTTTAATTGTGTATAAAAGTTTATTTTACCCTTAACACTTAACAAGAGCATTAAACTTCAGATATGAAAATACATTTCAATTTTAAAATATAATACGTTGTTGATATATTATTAAAAATTAGTTTTTATTTCCAGAAATAAAAATGGCACCATCTATCAGTTCTATATGGATCAAATAACAATGAAAGTTCTGTTTTGGGGGGGACACCTGCTAGCATGTGACATCAATTTTGTAGGAAAATCTTGTTAAATTATACATAAACATCCATCAAATATATAGTGAATCATTGAAAACATTATTACATTTAAATGAAATAAAGTAGCAAATTTTTTACGTAAAATTTTTCTTCATTAATTTAAATTGTAAAGGTGTTATAAATGTGAGGGGGCTTTTTTTATTTGAAATTTTAATTGTGTTAAACTATTTTCTGCTTCAATGGACCCTATAAATATAAAACATAAGTTTTATGAACTCTTGTATTAATTGGTCCCAGATATTCTAAAATCTCATGGATTAGTAAAACATATTTCTCTGTGCACATTTTTACCAACTCAAATATCATTAAATTTAAGGGACCTATACCAAAACTGGATGTTTGAAATATTTCTTAAAATTATATAATATATAAACATCTTTTTTTGGTAAATTTCAGATTTCTTGTTAAATTTAGAACTGTTAGTGGCTGGTTGGGTGTTCAAAAATCACCCCAAACTTCAATAAAATCCATATTTATTCTTTAGCCAAATTGAGAAATTTCTATTAAGAAAGCCATATGGATAAAAGGTTCCATAAAAATTCTATATGTATTTTTTCAAACCCTTCCACAAGTTATAAACTACCAATATTCAAAGATAACAAGCAGAATAACTTATTATTGCATATTATATGGGTTATATTTTTTGAGGAAGATTATCACTTGGAAATTTTTCTTCCTTATCAGATTGGTAATAAAAATAAAAATTTAGCTACATTTATGAAGTTTGGGGAAAATTTTTAATTAAAATTTTCTCAGAGATTTATTAAAAATGATAATTTTGGTTAGTGCAAGGATCTTTTGATTTGACAATATTTGTTGATGGAGTGGTTGGTTACTCTGATTCCTCAAATTATGAAAAATCACTTGTGAACCTTTTACTTGTACAGATCTAAAAGACCCACTGTAAGGTTCCTTTCATGTTACTTCATGGGTTACATTAAGATTGCTCAAAAAAACTTGCCTACAAGTCTTCTTAATTTTCACCCTGTGAAAGGTGAAGTAGCATTATAATCTATAAATTTTCTAGATTTTTTTAGTAGTATTTTAAGGTTCTAATTGAGTCCAGAAGCCCGTTAAAGCTCTGGAATTCTCCGGAAAAGCTCCATACAAACTTCAGTGATCTCCGGACGAGCTCTGGAATGCTCTGGCTATGGAAATTAGGGCACCTGACATACTATACATATAAGGCCTTTAGACTCAAAATTAGACACTATATATAACAGAACAATCTAAAAGCTTAATCACCAACCAAACAAAGGCATATTAAACAAAAATCTTTATTATTTACATAATAAATTATAAATTGTAATACCCTTATAAATATAACACTTGTACATAACATTTAATGAAATTCACTCATCATCATATATATTAACTTTTAGGGTACCATTTTAAAGGTCTCATAATCAGGGATTTGATTTTAACAGCTAAGTAATAAAAATAAAAGCTTCATAAAAACATATTATTCAATCATTTATAGAACATTTTTAAATACAGCTTCACTGTTGTTTTTCTTACCCTCATTATAAAGAACACTGATTCTACATCTCAACACTGTTAATAAAAAATAGTTTATTAATCATTTTAATATAAAGTAGAGAATATAGATTAGTTAATTTTAAAATCTTTATTTAATTAAAGGGAGAGGGTTTTCTTTGGTTTATCCAACTCCCTTAGATTCTGCTTACAGCAAGCGAATATAGGAGTGTTTCTACATTGGTGGTTCCCAACGTGGGGTTTGAATTCTCTAGCTTTTAATTGATCTTATTTGGTATTTGGAATTGCTTAGCCTGAAAGAAGCTTATTTAATAAATGCTTATATACTTTTTAATGGGTTTATCTTATACTTTTGTGATTTCTTCTTCTGCTGGATCTGGTGTTTCTCTTTCTGTCAATGCTTTGGTCAGGATTGTTTCTTGGGATGGGCCCAAGTTCAATGGGGAAGAAGTTAAATTGTTTTGAATCTCTATGAATACCCTGCTTCTGTCTATGGGGCTTCACATTTAGACATGTGAAGCAGGTTAGGTTCTTTATTGCAGATAGAGAGGTGGAATTGGAGGTTATTGAAATGGATGGTTATAAAAAGTGGGACAGGTTGAAATTTTTAAAGGAGTTTGTTGATAGATGGGGTATTAGGCTTACTGTGGTGGACCTCAACAAGATTGTCAGTGATTGTAAAGCTAAAGGTGATTTTTATAATATGGTGGACTTCAAAAAGTTATGTAGGAATTTTACTGAAGTGGTGGATTATCTGATTCTGATGGAGGAGATTAGCCATGAAAAGTAGGCAAAGGATTTGTTTTGGTCAGCATTCAGTAGGGAGATCAGAATGGATGTCTTTAAGGAACTGTCTAGGAAGAAAAAGATGAAGGACATTCCAAATGGGGAACAGAAATCACCTGCTTTAGAGGTAAGCAAAGAACATATTCAGGTGTACTTGAAACTTATTTCTTATGATCAGTATCAGGAATCCTGTACTCAATAGGTTAGTAAGGTCAGTGATGTTTTGGCTGAAAATAAAAATATTATGGTCAAGGCTCAGGGGGCAAAGAAGGCTGAATTCGGTCATCCTGTTGCTAGGTTAGAGGGGGATCTTGATAATAGAATGGTGGATCATCTAGCTGACTTAACTAAGCAGCTAAAAATATTTTTCAAGAGACTCAGAAGGCCAACAGAGTGCCTGTGGCTTCATGTTCTACTTCTTCATCCTATCAGTCAAGAGCTTATGAGAGGAGGACTTATAGGAATAATGGCAATGAAAAATGGTATGATAGGCATGAAAATGGTAATAGAGGTAGTAATGGTAATGGTAATGGTGGAAATGGTTATAGAGGTGGATATGGAGAACCTAAGATGTGCTCCTACTGTAATAAGAGGAGGAAAAAGTAGCAGACTGTTATTTTTTGGACAAGGACTTGCAGGCTGGTAGAGTAAAATTTGTTGAAAAGGTTTATAAATTTCCAGATGGATGCTTCATCAAACCCAGTGATGGGAAAGAACCTTTGTATTTAGTTAGGAGGAATTTTATGGCTGAAAGGAGAGCCATATTTGAGGAATTAACTGGTAATGATGATGATAATACTAAAGGTAGTAAAAGAATGGTAGTACTGATGGTGGGAAAATTAGATAAGGGAAAAGAAAAGGAGGTCAGTAAGGCCACTTTTACAACTTCATTTGGTGGATTAGAAATGGGAAAAGTTTCTAGGGTGGATGGAAACTGCATTATTGGTGAATATGACATTGATACTGCTACTTAAGCTAAAAGTAGCATTCAGAGCCAACTTAGGGCTAAACCAGGCAAAGCTGAAATAAAAAATATTGAAAAGAAACCTTGCTCTAAGGATAAAATTTATTGGATGCAGAAGGGGATGGTGGATATGGGGCCTCCCAGTTTTGTAAAATTTGATTTTAATGGTGAGCCTATGCCTGTAAAAGAATAATTGGATTCTGTAGAGGATGTAACAATAGCTTCTCTTCCCAGACCAAGTTTTTCTGGTCCTACTCCTATGGAAGGGGTAAGGAGAACCAGTGATTTATCTGGATTAGTGGAAAAAGCTGGTAATGGAGCTAGGGTTATGGTTGATGAAGATGTTATTATGGGGGGTGAAGATGGAAATGTGGGTCCATAAGAGGTGCACAGTTCCAAGGTTATTAAATCAAAAGTTTGATATGAAAGGCCAGTAGTATCTGGTCAAGAAAATGCTATGGAGACCGTTTTGGGTAGAGTGAATCAACTCCATATTCATTTATCTTTAGGAGAATTATTTACAATTAGTCATGCCCTTGCAGAAAAGCAGCAGAAGCACCTGACAAGAAGAAGAGTATCATTTGGAGAGGTGGAATATATATTTCAAAATATGGAGAAGTTTGGAGAAGAAGTGGAAACTCATTTTTCTGCTCCTCTAGGGTACTTAATGGTGATGAAAAATGGCAAAGAGGTAAAGGCCCTGGTGGATTCTGGGTCACAAATTAATTAAATTGATTTAGAGAAAGCAACTATAATAGGCTTGCCAATTAAAACTGGTACTGATGGCAATTTAAGAGGCATATGTGGGCATGCTACTGAACTTATGGTTACAGAAGAGAATGCCAAGTTATGTATTGTTGGATCTGTTTGAAAAGTGCACTTTTATGTGGCTAGAGGATCAGTAAAAACAGATCTTGGTGGGCCCTTTTTGATGGAGTTTGAATCTAGGATAGGTTATCAGAGTGGTATGGGGATTAGTTTAGAGATTACTGGTGACAATATGAGAAGGCTTCATTTACGTTTAGCACCTCAAAGAGATGATGATTGGGAGACAAGGCCTGGCCTACCCAAAATGTGTCAGTGTTTTATCTGCACGAAGAAAAGGTGAATTAAAAGGTCAGCTTATGGAGAATTTATTAATAAATATAAGTATGAATACCCTCAGTTTGTGGGTTAGAAAGTGCTTATTTCTCTAATTTTTCAATCTCTCCTCAAGAAGAGATCCCAGATTGCAATAGGTCAGCTCACTTGGAGATAATTCAAGTGGATTATCAATAATTTTCTGTTGATATTTCATTGGAATGTAATTATGTGTTGGATTTTTCTAAGTTTTTATTATCTTTATTAAATTCTTTTATAAAATTTAATTTTATTTTAAAGGGAAATATAGGATGTATTATCTTGGATAAAAGATGGAAAGTTAATTTGGTTAGTTATGGTGATATTAGTGAAGTACTATTTTATGGCCTCCAGAAAAAGGATTAACTGAAATTATCACATCGAAAAAACAAAAAAAACTTAGTATAATTAAATCACAAAAAATAATATTTAATATGACTCTATTACTTTCCTCCAGCAAGAGGTTAAACTTCCAACTTTATATACTGGTGATTTTATGGTGTAAAATGAAGGGGAAAAAGGTGTTGGAAAACTATATGATAAATTAGACAAAGGAAAGGGGAGTGGTAACAATAATAATGAAAAAATTGAAAATAAAAATTATGTTTCAACTTACTCTATTTCTGATTCTGGTTCTGAAGCTGAAGAATATTTCTATGACAAATTATATAATGGATCAAGTATCTCATGTAAAAGTGGAGGTTGGCACCGCCAAATATAAAAGGTAGCTAAAGAAATTAGGCCAATTGATGAAACTCTACCAGCTGAATTAAATCTGCCCTTGAGGAGATAAAATTTATCAAGAGATCCATATGAAATTCCTTTAGTCAAGAACCTGCATGAATTTTCTGAAACTTCAAGAATCACTCTCAAGACATTAGAGGTTGTAAATTTTGGACCTGAAGGACGGCTTTCAGATGAAGAGAAAAGGTTTTTGTTGGATGTAATGGTTAAGAGGGAGAAGTCTATTGCATTTTTATAAGAGGAGAGAGGTGTGTTAAAGAATTCATATGGGGAGCCCTAAAAGATTCCAGTTTTTTTCCATGAACCATGGAAACAGAAGCCTATTCCAATACCTACTGCTTTAAAAGAAGATTATATTGAGGTCATTAGAGAAAAAACTTGAGCTTGATTATATGAGAAATTATCATCAATTTATTCAAGTCTGGTATTCTGTATTAAAAAATCTAATGGCAAGCTAAGGTTAATTCATGACTTAAGAGAACTAACTAGGGTTACAATAAAAGATGCAGGAATACCAACTAGCACAGAAGAGTTTGTAGAAATCTTTTCAGGGAGAGTGTGTTATGGCTTGGGAGATATAATTGGGGGATATAATGAAAGAGAGTTGTATCTGGACTCTAGACCTCTTAAAACTTTTGATACACCACTTGAACAACCATAACTAGCAAGATTACTTCAATGAGAAACAGATTCAGTTGCTCTATATCAAGCTCAGATAGCTTCCATTCTACAAGACAAAATTCCACAATATTCTGGTATATTTATTGATGATGGTGGAATAAACAGACCTTCAACAGATTATGGTAATGAAGTATTGAAGGGGAATCTAGGGATACAAAAATTTATCTGGGAATATGCCATTATTTTAGAGAGGATTTTGTTTAGGATTGAAGAGGCTGGTTTAACTATTTCAGGTTCCAATTATTTCTTATCTAAGGAAAAATTACTTATCATTAATTGCAGATCCTTTTACATTGATGACACCTATTAAATCACTACAAAATATTAAATGTGGAGTTTCTTAAAATTCAGAAACCTTAAACTCTAATTATCTGAAATTCATGCACAATTGAAATTAGTGATTAAGAAGGTGATTAGTAAGCATGAATCTTGACTGAAATAAAATTTCAGACAAATTAGGTTTTTATTGAACTAATATTAGTGACAATTAAAACTCTTTTCTTTGTTAAAAGAAGTCAGTTCTAAGTTAGTTATTTTTCACTACAGAGTCATTTCCTAGTTACTGCTGAGCCAGTTCTCAGCTACCTGTGAGCCAGTTAATGGTCACTTCTCAGTCACCGCTCATTCAGTGCTCAGTAGGTGCCTTATAAGCTTTGGCTCAAATTCAGAAAGGGTCTAGCAGGTCTTCATGGGGAGCTTAGTGTAAGGTTTCAGTTTTAGTTCTGTATGAGTTCAGTCTGAGTTTCATCTGAATTTCATCTTTGTTATAGTTAGGGGATTACTAACAAGTCCCCACAAATAACTTGTGGTGAATTATCAGAAAATTTCTACAATTAATCAGTAAATTAGTAAAATTTCTGTTAGAAGTCAAAAAGCTTCAAAATATTTTCACAAATATTTCAAGGCAAGAGTTCATTTTCAGCTTCACAGAAGTCCTAAAGTTGAGCTACAGAACTATATTTTTTGAAAGTTGAAAGCAATTTTATACTGTTTCCACTTTTAAATATCTTAACACTTGTGCCATTGAGCCACAACTGTTATATACTTCACTAGGATAATGGCTCTCAGGAGTCCATTTATATTTATCTCTTTCTACTATCCTCATACCCTCTCATACCCTCTCATCCTTGGCTCTCCTAAAATTTAATGACTTTTTCTTCTTCCTTAAATTTTACTTTTACCCTCATCTATTATAGATCTTTATTTCAGCTTTAAATGATTTATGAGAAACTTCCATAAGAGAATGAGGGAAAGCTTACATACCATTTCATACCCAAAAAAATCAACAAGAAGTACAGTCATAAGTGCAGTGTTATTTTACTTTAAAAATTCATGCATCAATTAACCTTATTCTAATAAAAAATTCCATGCTTGAAAATGTTTTTTTACATGACCAGGCAAAAGTCACAAACACCAAAAAAAACAAGAACCTTCTAACAGTTTCCCATCCCTGACTGAACTATCACAGAAGAAAAAAGAGGGCACTATATTTATAGAAATATTTTTGGTCCCTTTTTAAGTTCAGTCCTTAACCTTTTTAGATACCTTAGAGTAACCCTGTCTGATTCCATTACTATCCTTTCTAATCAAAATAATGTGCATACTTTAAAAACATTATAATACATGTCAGCCAGGCTGTTCCAGGAGCCCAGTAAATAAACATACAATTTATTGGAATTAAATAAAGACATAATAATTGCAGAGTATGCATTTAACATTAATATTATATTACATAATAAATTTATATTAATATTTTATTTATATAAATAAAGTAAATATTATTTTAATTTTATTATAAGATAATTTAAAAGCATTTAATTATATTCCATAACAAAGGGCGCATTGTTTATTTAATAATTATAAATTAAGTAATTAAAAACTTATAAGATAATTATATTCAAGTGTTTATCTTATATTTTAATTACTTTAATTAATTAAATTTAATTATTAAACTATACTTTTTCATATACTATTATCCATAATTATGGCCGCTGTTTTTTGGACCCTTAATTGTGTCAATAAAAAATTAAATAAATTATAATACTTATTTTATAAAATAGTATTAAGATTCTCAACCTAATTTAGTAATAAATTAATTACTTGTTTCATTTAAATTAATTATTTAATTACATAGTTGGAACAATTAATTAATTTCTTTATACTAAATTAAAATTGATTACATATTTTGTTGCGTCAAAATATTTTTACTTGTTTCACTTAAAAACCCTTAAAGCATACTGTACCATCTGTGTTGAATTATTTTTTCACATAGCTCCTATGTCTTAGGCTTGTTTAGTTACTCACTATTTTTACTTATTGATTTGGGAATTAGTTGTGGGAAAATTTGGTTCTTATTTGGGTTTTTAATTATTTGTTTCATATTTTTCTCTAAATTGTTATGTTTCACTTATTCTTTTATACTCTTGTTTCATCTTATTATGACTCTTGTATTTAAAAATGTATTGGCGCTTCAGAGGACCCATTGCCTATAAAAAGGCCTTGGATAATCCCCTGTAGCCTCACCACTTATTACTTACTTTATTTTTATTATTAATTTTATTATTAATTACAAATGTTATAATTATAATAGTTTTTATTATGGCACTTTCTTGCCTTTGAAATATAGTCTATATTATGCATATAAAGGTTGCTTTAAGATCATTTAATATTAGCATTTGTTACTTAAGCAGAGAGAATAAAAGACTTACTATATATCCTCCCCTAAATATCTTGTTATAAGTTCTTGTAATTACCCAGACCAGGTTTGTCAATTGATTGTTGTTACTGTCTTTTTTTCCTTTCCTCTTTCCCTTATTATTTTTATTCTTCTTCTAGATGACCGGCCAACATTTGAGGGCCTTTCCGAATGCAACATCAATTTCTTGACAATTGGACAAAAGATTAATGCACGGACCACCCTTGCACGCAAGATCAACTTTTTGCCGCGACTGTGAATTGAACTGGGGTTCTTACATAAAGAGTTATATATTTCAAAATTCTATACATTTTAGAGTAATTGTTGATCACTATAGTAAGTTTGCCTTTGCACTAAACAAATTTATTTTAAATATTTTATGGCAATAACAGTGATTGTGGCTTAATTGCTGAATCACTGAGTGTAAGTTGGTCTTCCTAAATATTTTTTTTTTCCTAGTTGACCATGATAGAGAACACTCTTAGTCCTAGATGAGTTTTATTTTTGACATTTTAATTTATTTTCATAATAAAATAAATAAATTTTCAATATAAATATTGTTCACATTTTGTCCAATATTATAATTAATCATACAATTATTTTGTAAATGAAAATATATTGTGTGTACAATGAAAATTTTAATTTGACATATTAATTTATTGTCATAATAAAATAAATAACTTTTTCAATATAAATATTGTTGACATTTTTTCCAATATTATAATTAATCATACAATTATTTTGTAAATGAAAATATATTGTGTGTATATTGAAAATTTTAATTTGACATATTAATTTATAGTCATAATAAAATAATTAAATTTTCAATATAAATATTGTTGACATTTTTTCCAATATTATAATTAATCATACAGTTATTTTGTGTGTATATTTAAAATTTTAATTTGACATATTAATTTCTAGTCATAATAAAAATATTTCCAATGTAAATATTGTTGCCAATATTATGTCCAATATTATAAATAATCATACAATTATGTTGAAATAGAAATAATATGTGTGTATATTGGATTTTTTATTTTTGACATATTTATTTATTTTCATATTATTTAAATAAAATTTTTGATATAAATATTGTTAATAGATTTTGTCCAATATTTTATAATCATACAATTTTTTGAAATATAAATGACTATGGGTTTATTAAAAAAAAATTAATTTTAATATATCATTTATTTTTGATGAATTATTAATTTAATTTTGTCATTAATATGTGTTATTATTTTTTTTGAAAATAATTGAGTCCATTAGATAATGTTTAGGCTTATTATTTCTTTATAAAAATTAAAGTTTTTTTTTTCAGATTTTATATAGTATATATTTTTTTATATTTTTTTATTTTTTTTAAATTAAGAAATTAAATAAAAATAAATTTTTTGAAATGAAACTGATTTAAATTTTGTTTATTTAAATTTTCAGGAACAATGTCTGAAAAAATTAATAACATGACTGCCACTAAGGAATTGAAAATGAATAATTATGATGAACAATCAATCTATCAGCTCAATTACTGGCATTAAATGAGGAAAATTAAGATATAATGCTAAAGTAGAACTTCTGAAGGACAGGATTCAAGAAATCTTATTCATTTTTAAGGTTCTAAATTAGAAAATTTTCATGCCTCCTAATCAACTCCATCAATGTAGACATGCTCAAAGCCTGTTCAAACCTCAAGAAAATATTGAAGGTTGCATATGGAGGTGTGAGTGTCTGAAAAGGCACTGGCTTCAGTGGATAAAGATTTTATGGGTAAACTATTACCTATGACATGTGAAAAATGGAGAGGTTATGGCTCTGTTTTATGTCCCATTGGCAAATACAAAGCCACTGTATTCTTCAAATATAATGGTGGTTTTGTCAGAGCTGTTGGTGAATTTGTTGTCATGAGAAATGATAATTTGAGCAATTAGTTTATTATGAGTAATGACATTCTGACCATGTTTTGTGTAAAATTGGACCCTGCCAATAATTGATTCACATTGGGATTGAATGGCAAAAGGAAATTCAAAATTTCTTCCCCTAAAAGATCTTCTGCTTATTTGTTAAAATCTTGTAACTCATTAATTCAATGTACAGGTAGACCAACAAATGAAATGGTTAGGTTATTAACTGAAATAAATACTCCTTCTTTTAGTGATCAATTAACCAGTGAGAAGAAGGATTCTATAATTTTCTCAATTACCTCTTTTCCTATGGCTTTTGCTCATGGTTCTCATGTCCTAGGAGTTGTTAAGGATGAAATGAAAATTACTTTATCCTGTACCTTGAGTGATATTCCTCCTAGTCTTAAGAAAAAACCATATCCTGCTTCTCCAACAAAAAGAAAGGATATTGAAGATAATATTTCTACCTTATTAAAAATGAATATAATTGAGAAAGTGGATGTCACCCCAAAATATTGTGTCATATCCCCGGTCTTGATTTCTTATGAAAAAGATAAGGCTAGATTATGTGGAGATTACAGAGCATTAAACACTTATACTGTGGATGATATTTATCCTTTTCCCAGAATTAATTCAATTCATGTTACCTTACAGGGTGCAAAATTTATTAGTTGTCTGGATGGCAATAAAGGTAATCATCAAATTCCTGTTGAGAAAAATTCACAAAATTTTTTACTCATTTCTACTCATATGGGAATATATAAGTATGTTAGGATGCCATTCTGCCCTAAATTCTCCTTCAGTTTTTCAAAAAGTCATGGATAACACTTTCCATCAAGAAAGAATTGAAGGATGGCTCATGGTTTATATTGATGACATTATAATTTTTTCTAAAACTTTTTATGAACATATGATTCACTTAAATAGAGTTTTCCAAAAAATGGATTAAATCAATATGACCTTGTCCTTAAAAAAGTTTAAATTTGGTTTTCAATCCTTGAAAGTCCTTGGCCATGTTGTGTCAGGCTTACAAATTTGTGTAGACCAAAACAAAGTTGCTGCCATTCAAAATGTGAAAGCATCAACTTCTGTAAGAGAAATCAAAAGTTTTTTGGGTATGTGTGGCTATTATAGAAAATATATTAAAAATTATCAGGTCATAGTCTTGCCTCTTACAAACTGACCAGAAAAGATGTTGCCTTTCTCAGGAATAATGACTGTCAAAAAGCTTTTGATACATTAAAAAGTTGCTTAATGACAGCCCCTATATTGGCTCTTCCAGATTTCAACAAACCTTTTGTCCTATACTCAGATGCTAGCTTTGCTGGTCTGGGTGCTGCCCTTCACCAAAAACAAATTATACATGATAAATCCTCAGAGGTTGTAATTTGTTATATTTCAAGAACCTTGAGAAATAGTGAATTGAAATATGGTGCCACTCAATTAGAGTGCTTAGCAGTTGTTTGGGCTCTTGAGAAGCTTCATTACTATCTAGATGACCAAAAGTTTGAATTGGTAACTGACTGTAGTGCTGTGAAGTCCCTCTTAAACCTGAAAACACCAAACAGTCATATGTTCAGGTGGCAACTTGCTGTTCAAGAATACAGAGGACAGATGAAAATTATACATAGGGCTGGAAATGTTCACTCCGATGTTGATATGCTGTCCAGATTACCTCTGCCAAATAATGACTCAAATCCTGCCTATGTAGCTGAAGATGATACTGTTCATATCCATGGTATATTTATAGTTGATCTGGAAGAGGAGTTATTACAATTAATTCTGGATTCATATGATAAGGATTCTGATTTAAATAAATTAGTTGCTATCTTAAATGATCCTAAAAATGCTTCTATTCAAGCATTGATTAAAACTCTTCCTGCCAAATAACAGAATGCTTTAATTAAGGGAAAGTTTTCTATTGAAGATGGATATATTTATTATAGAAGAAAGCTTACTAATGTAATTGTAATTTCTCCTTCTATGAAAGAAATTATCCTCAAACTTTGTCATGATGACATATTAGCTGGTCATTTTGATCTTGAAAAGACACTTATTAGACTCAAAAACACTGCTTGGTGGGCTAATATGTCTGAAGATGCAAAATTTTATGTTGAATCTTGTGATTCATGCCAGAAATCCAAAAGATAGACTGGTAAGAGAGTAGGGTTATTACAGAAAATTGAAGCACCTGATGCTCCCTGGCAAATCATTAATATAGATTTTGTCACTGGTCTTCCTATTTCAGGTAAAGAGAATTATAATTCTTGTTGGGTAATAGTAGATAGATTTACTAAAATGTGCAAATTTGTCCCCACCCATAAGGATGTCTCCACCAAAGACTTAGCTTTCTTATGGTGGCGTAATATGTTCAATATATTTGGATTCCCTAGAGCCATTATATCTGACAGAGATCCAAAATTTACATCTGAATTCTGGATGTCTCTAATGGTTATATGTGGTTGTGAATTAAAATTATCTACTGCTCACCATCCCCAAACTGATGGTCTAGCTGAAAGAATGATTCAAACTCTAGAGGATATGATTAGAAGGTATTGTGCATTTGGATTGGAATATAAAGACAATGACAGATTTACTCATGACTGGGTCACCTTATTACTTGGTCTTGAATTTGCTTATAACAGCACTGTTCACTCTGTTACTCAAAAGAAACCTTTTGAGCTTTGGCTAGGTTATGTCCCTCATACTCCTGCTCAAATACTCAATAGTAAATTGCCTAAATTGGAATTACACCCTGGTGTCAAATCTTTTGGTCAAATGCAAAAACTGTGCAGAAAACATGCTCAAACTTGTATTGATAAAGCATTTGAATATGAGAAGAGAAGATGGGATGAATCCCATAAGGAACACACATTTGAAGAGGGTGATGAAGTGTTGATATCTAATGTCCACTTCAATTTATGGGGAAACAACAAATTAAAAGATCCTTTTGTGGGCCCTTTTGTTGTAAAAAGAATGATTGGAGATAATGCAGTTGAAGTTGTGTTATATTCTCCATATGATAGAAAACATCCTGTTTTCCCCATTTCCCTGCTAAAACCTTATACTTCCAACAGTGATTTATTCCCCAAAATAAGAGGTAGACCTAAGAAGAATCCTCAGGAAATCACTGAAACTGCAGAAATTGATAAAATTCTCAATGATAGAATTATCACTTCTGAAAGAGGTACTGAATATTTATTGAGATTTAAAAATAAGTCATCTGAATATGATGCATGGATACCTGGTAAAGAAATTTCAAACCATCCTACTCTATTAAAAAAGTATAAAAATAAAAAATCATAGCATTTTTTTTTTAGAGTGAGGGAGTGTCAGCCAGGCTGTCCCAGGAGCCCAGTAAATAAACATACAATTTATTGGAATTAAATAAAGACATAATAATTGCAGAGTATGCATTTAACATTAATATTATATTACATAAAAAATTTATATTAATATTTTATTTATATAAATAAAGTAAATATTATTTTAATTTTATTATAAGATAATTTAAAAGCATTTAATTATATTCCATAAAAAAGGGCGCATCGTTTATTTAATAATTATAAATTAAGTAATTAAAAACTTATAAGATAATTATATTCAAGTGTTTATCTTATATTTTAATTACTTTAATTAATTAAATTTAATTATTAAACTATACTTTTTCATATACTATTATCCATAATTATGGCCGCTGTTTTTTGGACCCTTAATTGTGTCAATAAAAAATTAAATAAATTATAATACTTATTTTTTAAAATAGTATTAAAATTCTCAACCTAATTTAGTAATAAATTAATTACTTGTTTCATTTAAATTAACTATTTAATTACATAGTTGGAACAATTAATTAATTTCTTTATACTAAATTAAAATTGATTACATATTTTGTTGCGTCAAAATATTTTTACTTGTTTCACTTAAAAACCCTTAAAGCATGCTGTACCATCTGTGTTGAATTATTTTTTCTCATAGGTCCTATGTCTCAGGCTTGTTTAGTTACTCACTATTTTTACTTACTGATTTGGGAATTAGTTGTGGGAAAATTTGGTTCTTATTTGGGGTTTTAATTATTTGTTTCATATTTTTCTCTAAATTGTTATGTTTCACTTATTCTTTTATACTCTTGTTTCATCTTATTATGGCTCTTGTATTTACAAATGTAGTGGCGCTTCAGAGGACCCATTGCCTATAAAAAGGCCTTGGATAATCCCCTGTAGCCTCACCACTTATTACTTACTTAATTTTTATTATTAATTTTATTATTAATTACAAATGTTATAATTATAATAGTTTTTATTATGACACTTTCTTGCCTTTGAAATATAGTCTATATTATGCATATAAAGGTTGCTTTAAGATCATTTAATATTAGCATTTGTTACTTAAGCAGAGATAATAAAAGACTTACTATATATCCTGCCCTAAATATCTTGTTATGAGTTCTTGTAATTCCCCAGACCAGTTTTGTCAATTGATTGTTGTTACTGTCTTTTTTTCCTTTCCTCTTTTCCTTATTATTTTTATTCTTCTTCTTCTATTTTTCTCCTTCTTCTAGACGACCAGCTGACAATACACTTTATCCCACTTCATGTTAAAAATATAAATGATACCCAAGATATTTTCAAATCAGAAACATATTTAAAAAAGCCTATAATCACTCCCTCTAAGATACTTTATAAAGTTTGATACTCCTATATACGATTCTGAAATATAGTTAGTATATTTTGATGTGAAACAGGTTTATTCTCTTCTGTACTTTACATGCTACTTTACACCATCATTCTTGCTCTGTAATTATTATGAATTTAAAAAAATTAATATATAAATTTAAATTATGATTTTGATAGGACTCCATGATTTTATTCATGACCAAAAGCCATATAATGGAATGATTGCTTGTAAAAGAGACCATGTAATGTTTAATATTTTTTAGGCAGGAAGTACGCACAAAAATTAAAGGTACTACAAGCTCTATTAAAAAACTTTCAAAAGACATATAGTCCTATAATAAAACCTCAGCTTGCAAAAAACACCATTTCATGTTTTATTTGTTTTGGAAATGAAATTTTCACTCAAAGAACAGAGGTGATACAACATCTTTAATTTTAATTAAAGATGAATAAATTCCTATAATAAATTAAGCATGTAGATCATATATTAATTTTTTTTGAAACAAGATCCCTATTTAAAGAACAAATATAGAACAAGTAGTCCCAATGTTTTATTAGAAGACATAAAGGCTAAAAATAAAGTGGAAGCTTGTACAGGACACTAAGTCATGCTTTACATTTTTTGGAAAGAAGATACCTACTCCAAGAAAATTTGTGGCACAGCCCTCCTCCCCCTTTAGTGTCTTGAAGAAAAGGATAAATTTTATTAGAGATTAGTGACCCAGTAGTCAATGCAGTGACTGTAATTCATCTTAATGGTGGTGAAATAAAACTGGATATGAAGCTGGTGCAGAGACCATATGGCTCAAAAAATTTTACCTTCACTTGATACTCTACTGTGTTGGCCTAGTGATTAAAGCTATACTCAGCATTTTTCTCACTGATTGTACAAAAAAAAATTCTTCCCCAATGTTATACTCAAAAGTAAATATTCTTAATTTAAACTGCACATTTTTGCTTTCCAGTGTTATTTATTCAATACAGAAATTATTACTAAGGGGTCTAAAAACTCACCAAACACACCTAGCATGTTTCATTTGAAAAACGCCACTCCAAACCTTTATGAGAAATGGCTGATTTGGTACTTGGGGTATCAAAAATGGGGTCAAATACATCTTACTTTTGTAAAACTTTATCAACCACAATTCAGCCCACCAATATCCACATCCAAATCAACTTCCCATCACCTTCCTTCCATCCTAAACCATATACTCCATCTCACCTCTCTTCCCTCCCAGTTTCTTTCCAAATCAGATATTTCTCCTTCACACCACAGCAATTCTATTACTTCTTATTCCTTTCTTTGTCAAATTTTCTTTCTAAATTTAAATTCTCACAACTTCTTATTTTCCTTTAAGGAATAATAAATAGAATCAAGGTCCAAAACTTGCTGAATTTCATATAGATAATCAAGAATTTCCTCTATATCCTTTGCTTGACTCTTCTGAATTTGAATAAAAAGCTTTTTATTTTAAAATTGAGCTTGATGAGCCCAAGGTAGTAAGCTTAAAATATATTTGTTATTATTTTTTCTTTTGTATTGCTTATTTACTCCACATGTATTAACCAGAACCAAGGCTCATCAAATTGAGAAATTTTCAAGGAATTAACTGACAATAAATGGTTAGAAGATAAAGAGTCAAACTCTCCTAGAAAGAGACTCAAGAAAAGAACTTCTGCTAGTTTTTGGCCTCATTCAAAATCAAAGAATGAAGCTTTTTAGGAAGTCAAGATAGATTGTTTAGATTTAGAGAGGGTTAAGGATAGAATTCAAAGAGAGGAAATTAAAAAATTTAAAATGTGAAATTTTCAAAATTTTTTTGTCTAACTAAACTACTTGCATCTAATAATCTAGATCCTACTCCCTCAATCATACTTTCAACATTTCTATCAATGACATTTATGAATTTATCTTCTTTCTTAAACTTATCACTTCTGTACATTTTTTCTCAAATACTATCTTCAGTGTCAGATTCTTTTCTGGGTAAAGATCACCAAATTTATTCTAAGTCAAAAAATTTATTTCAAGATTTCTTTTTGGAAATACCCTCCCATGCTACTTACCAATCAAGGGGTGAGGATAACCATTTGTTTTTCTCATAATTTCCCTCTCTATTACACCTCTGTATCCCTGATAATCTTCTGAAAACCACTCACAATAAAATTCTACCTCTACTGTTATGCCTATGCCCCTCCCTTTCTGCTTCACATTACCCCTCATCTGGGTTGAAAAAACTGTCTTGATGGTTTATTTTGCCAGATTTATTTTTAAATTATTGAGGTTACCACTCTCATTTTTATTGGCTAAATGGTGAGCTTGTTTGTCTTCTATGTATTTTATCATTTTTTTAGTTGTTTAGTTAGTTCTATTATCCCTATCTTCATTTTTATATTTCTTTTATCAATAAATCTCTTTTTTTATTTTGAGAGTTTTAGTCAATTACACAGGAGAAAAAATAAGTGAACTAGACATCTAGTTTTTTTTTCTGGTCTTTTTTCAAGCTCTGGTTGTAATTCTGCTCAATACCTTGGATTGACCATATTTGAGCTCCTCCCCATTCACTTTTCACCAAAATTCACTTGTTAAATAACTTACTCACCCATTCAATTCTTTCCATTCCCCCATTTTTGTGTTTTCACTTTTCTTTTTCTTGTCCCCTGCACCTTGTGATTGTTTGCTCCATCTTTTCCTTTTTTCTGCCTTATTACTCTGTATTTCTTTTACTCATCTGCTACCTCCCTTGCTATACTGCTTACTTTATCCATCCTTCTCTGTTTTACATGTAAAATCATTGTGAAAATTCACAAAGCCAAAAATTAAAACACACACTCAATATGTAACATTAACTGTGTTTTTTTACATTTCTGCTACAATTCTCACAGTGATGTTTCACACTTTATAGCATCAATTTACCCCACAAATTTTTCATTTTTCACTTTTCATATCATCTTCAGACATACCCAAAATTTAGAAGGAGTAAGTTTTGGCTGGCTTATTTTTTTTCACCTTTGGCGGAGGGAAGGAAATGAGTAGAGAGAATGAGGAAGATGGAGGGGAGGGGAGGGATAGAAAGCAAGAGGAAGATAGAGGAAAGTGTTAGGGGTATGAAGGAAGATAGAGTGGAGGGGAGGGCAAGGGTAGGAATCTAGAGAAAGATGGAGTGAAGAAGAGAGGAGGGGTAGGAAATGAGATAAAGATGGAGGGAAGAGGAGCAGAGGGGTAGGAAGTGAGAGAAAGATGGTGGGGAGGGGAGGGAAGGGGTAGGAAGTGAGAGACAGATGGAGGGAAGGGGAGGGAAGGGAAGGGTTAGGGTACATGATTTTGATAGAGAAGAGGGGCAGGGAGGACAGGAAAGGGCAGGTAGTGAGAAAAGGTTAAAAAAATTATTTCAATGATGTGGAAAATAAAAAAAATGAAATTTGTAGGAAAAATTGTTTTTACAGAAAGAAAAATTCCTCTTGGCCATTTTATCATTTTTTGTGAATACTTCTTACTGATGTGGAATTTTTTTTGTAGGCTGTATCACCCAAAAAATCCTAAAACCCTAAATTCACAGCCAAAATAGTACAGAGCCAGGAAAACAAGTTTAAAAAATTTTTGGCAAAAAGGCCAAGTATTTATGGTTTTTCTGTATAATTTGTGCAAGTTTTCAGTGCAAAGTATGATGGAAATGGAAAAAACTCAGTTGAAATTACACATTGAGCATGTGATTAAATTTTATACTTTTTTTATTTTCTGAGTGACTTTAAGTGTTTAATGACAGTAAAGTGCTCCTTGTGTGATCCTCTGCCTTTTCAGGTCTAGTAGGAGTTGTTGATGTGACATCAGGAGCATCAGGGGTCCCCGGGGTTGAGAAAACAGCATAAGGGATACTTGAGAACTCTGGGCAAGGAATACTCTTTTCCTGTATGCACAATATCATACATTAAAAATGCATAGTACTATAAACGAATCACAGGGAAAAAAAGTGGAAACCAGATATTGGGTTCAGTTCACATACTGAATTGATTTAATACAGTATGTGAACTGAATCTAATTTTTGGTTGCCATTTTTTCCCCCTATGAATGGCTGCCATTGTTTGTCTTCTTATTTTTCAACAAGAATATCATCCAATTGAATGTAAAATGTGTCACTATTAGTTGAAGGAAGTTTGTCAATTGATATGACAGATTAATCCTATTACATGGAAGGTCTAAGAGGGGAAAGGTGAGCCAAAGATGTCATTGGAACTAGTGATAGGATGTGATAAATGGGAATAGGAGGGCCAAAAATGGAGCAAGGGAGAGTGATACAGTAAAAAAAAGGATCAGAAAACAAAAAATGATAATAAAATAATTAATAAAACTTACCATTGAGAAATTATGGAAAAGAGAAAAGATCCAATGACTGAAGCTGGTGAGGCAGGAGAAAAATTTGATTGAGTGCATGTGAATTCAAAGACAATAAGTTGAGGGTGTAATAATATCTGTGAAACGTTGATTGAGGAGGAATGAGATCTTTCTTACTGTGAACCTGGTACACATGTCTCATTGCACTATTTATCTATAGAGTAACCCTCATTTTTCTTCCTCCTCCATTATTCTTTACTTATATCTATTAATTTTACAGGTTACTGAATCAGTAACTTAAATTTATTACCTGCAAGAAATATTAGACTCCATTTCACTAATTCCACTTATTAATTTGGCGTTCTGTTATCCTCACTCAAAATAACATATTTTCCCCCCTGGTCTAATTACACTGCCTCCAAACCATGTATTTAAGGTTCTAAAAATCCTCTTTTTTTTCTCAGTAAGTTATTTTTATTATTTTAAAAGTTAACCCAGCTTGAGGGCATATTCCATCTGTGATAATAATTTTTTCTTCTACTAAATTCACTTTAAATAAACTGAATGGTTGAAGACAGAAGAGATGAAATAGGATTTTAAATGATAAAAGAGGCAAGGTGTGAAACAGAATATTAAAAAAAGAAGAGGGAAGGGGTGGAATTGAATTGTGAAAAAATATAAGAGGAAAGTCATGAAATGCAATACTGAATGGTATAAAAGAGAAGAGGTGAAATGGGATTGTGTATGATGCAAGAGAAAAGGTGTGAAATACAATAATGAAAAATATAAGAGGGAAAGGGTTGAGTGGGATAGTGAACAATAGAAGAGGATTAAGTTTCAATGAAGAGTAGCAAAGATACAGAGAAATAGACACAATTTAGTTAAAATAAATAGTGGATTTCAAAGAAATATTGCAGCTCAATTTTTAGATTTCCAATAAAATTTTGAAAACTTTCAATTTTGTCTCAATTTTTTACAGGTTTAACTGTAGCTATATCAATGAATGTTGGTGAGTGTGTGAAAATTCAAGGTCAACTTTCAGACAAGTATCTTCAGAGGCAGCAGATACTTGTACAATCTTTTACATAATGATACTCTTGAAAAGGTTGTTTCCAAATGCAAAAATGTTTGCAGTTTTTGAACAGAAACATTGACATTTGACAGAAATATTTGCCTTCTTAAACTAAAAATATTCAACTTTTTCTGTCATATGTCAACCATTACATCAAATATATTAAAAAACTTTTTAAATTGAAGACAATATTTCCAAAAACATCTGTAAAACTTCTTACAAATGTGGAAAATATAAATTATTGAGAGAGGAACAGGTATATGTCACTTCTGTAGATACCTACTTCAAAGTTATAAAACCTCACCTTAGCTATACAGCTATTTTTGGAAAGATTGTCTTCAAATTAAAAGCTTTTTGAAATTATTTAAAAGAATGATTGACATATCACAACAAACTTGGAATATTTTTAGTTCAAGAAAGCTAATTTTTCTTTACAGAAACTGAAATTATTTTGAATTTGGAAACAAAAATTCTAAGAGTGCCTGTATGACAAGAGTGGGATAAGCATTTTCGGCTTCTAAAGATACTTGTCCAACATTTTACCTTGAATTTTTACACACTCAACAATATTCTTTGAAATAGCTATAGTTAAACCTGTAAAAATTGATACAACAATGAAAATTTTTAAAAATTTATTATCAATCTAAAAACTGAGCTGAAATATTTTTTTGACATCTAAAATTCATTTTGTGACAATTTTTTTTAACTTGATACAATCTCACACAGCTAGGGGAATAAAGGAAATAGAGAACAGTATAGAATAAAGTAAACATGTACTAAGATAACCAGGTAGTGAAGGAAAATTAGGTTAGTTCTTAAAAGAAAAACTAGTATGTTATTTAGCAACTGGAAGATTATCAGGGAATCAATGGATGTTAATCAAAAAAAAGTGACATGTGATATTATTGGAGAGAGAGATATTAAAGCATTATTATTGAAAAATACCTTATGTTTTTTTTCTGAAAGTAAAAAAGAATAGTGCGGGAAAGAATGTGCTAGACAAAAAGGTAGAACATGTTCAGTGGTATCCAGAGAGTTAGAAGATCACAGAGTGCAAAAAGAGAGTCAGCCGCTTTTAATTTGAATATATAATTTCTTAGAGGAGAGGTAACCTAAAGGTATTTAATGAAGGCAGCTGCTTGCACTCTTAAAGACTGGTTATGGCATTGAATGTGAGTTGGGGGTTAAACTTCCCTCTCAATTTTTCCACCAGCTACTATTGGGGGGATTTGGTGGAAATCATGCTGATTTATCTGTAGCATTGCCACTCTTCATCATCTAAGTTTAAAGTGAAGTCAGCCTAATTATTATAAAATGAATTGATTCTGTTAAAAACTACCACTGTTCAAATTTTGGGCTGTCAATAAATTTTTAAAAAACCCTATTTTTGTCTTAATGTTTATGGTTTCAAATGTACTAAGTTTTTAAAGTCCCAAGACTATATTGTTACTGGACTAGAGGTTGGCTTATAGGTTGTTATTATTTTATATCAGAAAAACCTGAAAAGCATTCAGGTTTCTTGTCTCTGATCCCCCACTAAAAAGATTTGTTTAGGTTGCTTTTGGCAGGGAATAGGTGAAAAGAAAACAGAAATATTTTCCAGTTTAGCTGTATATTCTAATAATCATTATACTAATATGTGCTTTCACTATATACACAGCTTTATAGTCTCTAAATAAAACATTATAATTACCTAAAATATTTAACTTATATGATGAGTCATAGTCAGGTAAATATTATCTTAATAGAGAAAAAGAAGCAAGAGATACCTCTAGCTTAACAGAGTAAATGAGAAAGAGATGCTGCTAACTTAATAGAGAAAATTAAGGAAGAGAACCTGCTAATTTTATAGAAGGAAAACACTACCTTACATACAGCAAGATAAAGAAGAATTATTGAATGTGTGATGGTAAAATTCTAGTCAGATGCAGGATGAATGCAGTGCAAAGAAAAAAACAAGTTATGGACTTGCATGAAGGTCACCCCCTTATTTTTCCTAGTACCTAGATTGTAAAATTTTAAGTTCATTCCACAAATTAATATGTGAGAAATTCATTTAAGATAATTAAAAAACTTATAATAATTACTGTTCAAGTAGAATGTGAATGGAAATCATCTGTCATAAAAGTCAATGAAATTAAACACAAGTGTATACATTAATCTCATGAGGATAGAAAATGTTCTCATGATTACCATTACACAACACATGGCTTGATGGCTCATGAATTTAAGTAATTAGAGTATCATATATGACTTTTTAAATTTTAATTCATGAATTAAAATAAAAAAACTACATTAGAAACATGGGGAAAAAGTGACAACCAGATTTTGTGGAAGTCTAAAGATTAGTGTGGCACTAGGGTTATGAAAAAAGTGTAATGGGGGATTATTATAAACACAACACAATATTTAGAGGGGGGAATTGCTATCAAGTCCCCAACTTGAAGTCAGATAAAAATCAGATGAAACTAAGACTGAAGTAATACTTAACTGTCACTTTAAGTAAGCTTGAGACCTCACACAAACAATTGTGGAACTATATTGAAACCATAGTAAAAGAGTGAGTATAATTGAATGGAAGCCAGAAAAAATCATTCCATGAATCTGCTCAATCCACAGTATTTTTTGATGCAACTTATTTAAATAATACTTTATTAATTTACATTGATCAATGAAAATATATCAATAGTATCACAATTATTAAATAAAATAATGTTATTAAAACTCTCAGATGACATATAAAAACAATCAGTGATTTTTTTCATTACCTACAACTGTTTTTCCAGAATTGAAAACTGTAATTTTATTATTAACATAATATAAACTGAATTTCTTCATGACATATTTTTTGAATGTCAATATTTAGAAATGGTATATCTCAATCTATTGAATTTTATTTAAAAATATAGAATCAACAGAAAACTTAAATTATTTATTATAGATTACAATTAAAAACATGAAAAACCAAAATATAAGGTATGGTAATTATTTTTTAATATTTTTGACTAAACAAAGCACTTTCACAACTTTTGTACACTAATTACTTGTAAATTAGAAATATTTGATTATGTATCTTAAAATTGACATATATCTTTAGGCTTTGGACTTCAATGCATTTTAGGAGCAAAAAAAATGCAAGAAAAGAAAAAAAATCATAGAAATTTTTTGCTCTTTTTAATTCTACCAATTCCTCAGCTACTAAGAAAATAGGGGGTATCAATGCTCAGGGATCCGCAATTAGGGATCAGGAATTTTTTTTCCCGGGATCAGACATTATTAATTGTGGAAGATTCTTATCCACTAGCCCCAGGGCTAGTGGATAAGAAATCCACGATAATGCATTATCCCGCCTCTTATACCCCAATTTCCATTCCTAATTCCTGATCCCAAACTCATCTCATCCATGATGGATTTTTAAGAAAGTCACATGACTTATAATTGCTGATGCCATCCTTAAGTATTTCCTCACTCTATGCTACTTAATTTTGGTGGCGAACACTTAAGTTTTTTTTCTATCTACACACCCCAACTGCACATTTGGCGGTGAATTCCCACTTCCCTCATCACATAACCCTTCGACCGGCAACAATGAAACACCTCTCTACTAGGAAGCTACTTCACTCAACAATGAATGCTATTACTTTTCTTTTAGTTCTTTACTATAAATCTGACTCTGATTTGGAAGATGCTTTAGCTTATATGTGTTTTCTTTCCAAAAAGCGTTACATCATCACCAGGGGGCCAAATCTTTATCATGATCCCCGATATGATCTGGCCTCCATTCTCAACATTCCTCATTTAAACTTCACACAACTTTTTAGAACTTCTCCCGATTCTTTCTTCAAACTTTATCAACTCATCTCCGATCATCCTATCTTCCATAACAATTCTCATAACAAACAGCGTAATCCTGCCATCCAACTTGCTGTTGCTCTATGACGCTTTGGCTCAAATGGAAATGGTGCTGCCGTAAGACGTTTGGATAATCTCTTTAACATAGGATATGGTACCGTGATATTATACACCAAGCGCTGTATGATTGCTATCCTTTCCCTCAAGTCTCAAACTCTTGCTTGGCCAACTCCAGAACAGCGACTTGAATCCTCTCAAGTAATGCAAGCTGAAGGTTTCCCTGGCTGTGTAGGTTTTGTTGATGGCACAACCATCCCTTTGAGTCAAAAGCCTGCAAATACTCTCCAACATTTCTCTTCACCCTTTTAATTTTTAATTTTTATGTTTTCATACTTTCCAAATGTCTTCTTTTTGTACTTTAATCACTTGGTTTTGTATTTTGGTTTGTTGCATATTCATTTTTTTTTTTTGAATTTATGGTGAATATCTTTTTTTGGATGGCTCATTGGTTTTCTTTCATCAGCTCAACATGAAATCACATATTTTCTGAAATTTCATATTTTGTCAGTGATTTTTTTTTTCATTCATCCCTCATATCTTTTTCCTATTCTCCTCCAACATCCCTCAAACAATTTGGTTTCATTCATTTTGTCATCTCATCTCTCCAGGTAAGTCATTTTATTCTTTTTTTTGATTTTTTGATTACTAATTATAATTTTTTTTGTTTTTTTCTGTTTATTTTATTTTTTTATCTAAATTTTTTTTGTAAGTGGTTATTTTGGATTTCAATGGTATAATTAACCTTTTTTTTCTCTCCCTCTTTACTTTATTTTTTAGCTCCATCACCTTACTCTTCATCCCTCCTTGTCATTGTCATTATCCCCCCTTTCCCTTATTTCACTTTTTTTTGGCTCCATTTCATTGAAACACATACATTGCACATTCTTTATGCATTTCACTTACTCCATATTCAATTTCCCCACAATTCCAACATCAATCTTTCTCACTCTATTTTTCCTACTTTTCAATCAAGGTAAGTTTCATCTCCTTTTTTTCATGCCTATATGATATCTCATTCCTTTTATGAAAACTTCATACTTAAATATATGTATGACTCTTATCTGGATAACAGTGAACTTATAAAACTCCTTTTGATCTCATCTTCATTACCACTTTTCAAGTTTTTGTAAAATTTTGAAAATCAGACTCGGAATTAGGGTTAGGTTTATTCAAATCTAATGTTCTTTTTACTGAAGATTCTCCTGAAGGCTACCTTTCATTTCCTGCAAACAGATTTGAATTTGATTCAGTGGTTGCTGAGATATTGACCGTTAAAGTTGAGCCTTTTTTTTCCCAATTTAAATTTTTATTTCATTTTTTTATGTAACAAATTAGGGTTAGGTTTATTTAAATCGCATGTCCTTTAACTGAAGATTCTACTAAAGCATATCTTTCATTTTCCACAAACAGGTTTGAATTAGGTTCAGTGGTTGCTGAGATTTTGACCTTTGAAGTTGAGCCTTTTTTCCAAATTTCACTTGTCTTATTTCACATTTTTATATTGCATATTTAGAGGATAAGGATTCTGAAACTCTTATATGATTATTATCTAGGCATTTCAATTATATAGGCATATATTCGTTGGTCAAGAATATCACTAAAGCTCAAAAAGATGAAGATTTTTGCTTATGGGACACTCTACCTTCCTTTGACTCTTTTCATGCTTTTCAACTCAACAAGCTCTGTAATAAAGCATTTCAAAAAAATCATGAACTTGCAACCAAAGTTGGAATACCGAATTGGTGTGACTCCGAATTGGAAGATATCAGCCACGAATATCTTTTATTTTCTAAGGTTATTATCACTCATTCTGGATTCCACAATAGGATTCATATCAATAGGAATGATGCCAATTTTCTTACTTTTGGAATATTCTCATATATCAATCTGATAACTGGCCACCCAATACCATCTCCAGCTAAAATCAAAGGACATGGTTTATATTTTCCAGACCACCGGTGCATCATTGATTTTGGTTTGGGAAATGGTATCATCGAAACTATTTGGAATTCTTCTAAGGATAATCATCAAACAACCAAAGCTCCTCCTGGTTTGAAATCCTGTCAAGATTTCACTCATTTCGGTTGCTCATTTCAAATCAGTAATAAGTTGATACAAAGAATCAATAAGGTAAAGAAAGAAGGTAAAGTTATTCGATTTAAAAAAACTTTATCTAGATCCAAAAAGTATGGGGATTAGAGTTGTCATCCAAAATTTTATATTTTTTCATAAATTTTTAATAAATATTTTTTATATATCAATTTTCTCAAATAATGTGATGAGCCATCGACCTTGGGTTGTATGACAGGTAATCATGATAACATTTATTTGTTTCATGGGGTTCCTCTTTCCTATACCTGTGGAAAGTCCCAAACTTATGTTTCTCAACTTGGTCTGCATTTTGGCTTGAGGGATTGTCATTACTTTAAACTAGGGAAATTGATATATATTAGATATTTATGTAATAATTTATGTAATTATATTAAATTTAGATGACTTCCACCCCTTACTTCAATAAAATGCAGGGGGGGTATTGCCAAATTTTCAAATCTGACATGTGAAATTGATGACTTAGTAAAATTTTGGTGATACCCACCCCTTGCTTCAATAAAATGCAGGGGAGAGTATTGCCAATTTTTTTAAACAGATATAGAATTTTTTTGACTTGTAAATATTTTTGTGATACCCGTCCCTTACTTCAATAAAATCCATGGGGGGTTGTGCCAAAATTTTTTATAAGACTTGTGAAATTCTTGACATGTAAGAATTTTTAGGATACCGGTAAAATGCAGGGGGTAGTAAAGCCAAATTTTCATATAAAACTTTCAAGATTCATGACATGAAAGAATTTTTGTGATACCCACCCCTTACTTCAAAAAAATCCAGGGGTGGGGGATTGTCAAATTTTCAAAGGAGACTTGAAAATTTTATTTAAAAAAAGAATATTTAACATTAAAATACGATATTTCAAGAAATACAGAAAATAATTGTAAAATTTATGTACAAATAAATATGAACACATGAAGTGTGAAAGAAATAAAAGAAACTAGTCAACAAAAAATTTCATTAAATGTTCTATTTCTTCAACAGATTTGTTTGCTTTAATGCATTCGATCAAGAAATCTTTCTTTTTAGAACTTTCTTGAAGATCATGCTTATACTTCATCTGTTCCATTAAGTTTTGATTCTCAAGTGTTTTTTCCTCTTTTTTGGATTTTTCAATACTAAGAGTTAACTCAAACTTCTTCTCCTCCAAATCTTGGACCCGATCATCCTTCCGTAAGGAGAGCTCGTACTTCCTCTCTTCCAAATCTTGTACTCTGTCATCCCTCCTTAAAGTGAGTTCGTATTTCTTCTTTTCAAAGCTTAGAGTCTCTTTAGCAATTTCCACTTGTTCTAGAGTGAGAATAAAAATTAACATAAAGTAGAAGAAAAGCAGTGTAAAGTGATAAGAGGTATGATATCACTTACCAGCATCACATTTCTCTAAAAACTGTTCCATTGAAGAAAAAGGTGTTTGTGATGAAGTATCACTTTTTTGTCTTCTTTGGGAGATGAAATTTAGACTACTTGAAGCCCTTTGCTTTTTGTTCAACGTAGCATTTTCCTTCTCATCATTGTCACTAGCTTTAGACTCAGTTGATTGAGGATCCTGAGTTTGTTCATCAGCCTTTTAAGAAATAAGAAAAAGATAAGTAAATAAAAAATAGAAAAGATAAGATAAAAGAAAAAAGAAACAGACCTGAGTTATATTTGGTTGGGTTAAATCACCTATAGGATCTACAGAAAAGCTATCTAGATATGTCTCATTCAAATGAGGGGAGGCTTGAGTGGAGGAAGAGGATGGGAAAAGATTTGCTTCAACATCATGTTTGGAGATAGGATCTTCTTCATCCAACATGTTTACAGGATTAACATCGGCTCACTCTCCAAAAATTGCATCCATCTCATTAAAGTAAGGACATAAAGAATCAAGTTTATTGTCTATGGATTTTATGCCCTTAGTTATATCATTGTCGGTAATCCCAAAACCAGTGGAAGATGAAAGAGCCTTTGCCTTCTTGTATTTTGCTCGGTAATGCTTGAAGAGTTCAGACATCTGTTTAGGCAAAATAACAATCCTTCCCTTGGTATTAGTGCGTAATTCATTTGCCATTAGAAGATAGCCATTAACTTTTGATGCGGGGGGCCGTCCTACTTTAGTGGCATACTCAGTACCAAAACAAGAATAATAGTTAGATTTGGTTTTCAGCCAGTTGATAAGAATAAGATGTTCATCTTTTTTTAATTGAACGGTCTTTGATTTCTCAGCTGAGCGGGGGAAAGAGGAAGTAGTGGAAATTGAAGAACAACTGGGCGATGGCTGCCTTTGAGAAGATCTAGGATGACGAGGTATGTTATTATAAATGAAGATGAAAAGGAGCAGAAACAAGCAGATGAGATAGCGAGATGAAAAGGAGAAGAATCAAATAGATGAAATGGGGAGAAATTCTGAGCGGATAGAATGAACAGGATGGGATGAGAATGGATGTGCGCAGCAAGGTAGAAGGCTGGGATATCCAGAAAGTTGTCCAAGATGTGGTTATCAAATATTGAGGATAAAAATGTCAGATAAGAGGTGAACATTGACACGTAAAGTCTCTAATAACCCAATTATTAGCAAAAATAATTGCGGAAGATAATTGGGGTATGCAGATTATTTTCCGCAATTAATTTAATTGCGGATCGGTCAACATTGATACCCCCTAATATATATATTATATCATGAGTAAATGAAAAATATATATAGATTTTAGAATATCTTTTTTATTGATTTAAAAAAATTTTTTTGGCATATTTTCAGCTTGTGAAGTGATCTAGAGAACTCAAAAAAAATACCACTCAGTGAATTCCTTTCATAAACGTAACAATAAAATGTGCCTAAATTAATGAGAATGATTTTTAATAAAATAAAGGAATATTTATTAAAAATTTAAACTGAATAGTATAGTGTACTTTAACTCTGATGTTTTAGATAAAAATACTGTTCATCTGGAGATTCACCTCAAAAAGTTTACAGTGTTTCCATGTAAGAAGAGGTGCACAAGATCAAATTTAGGGCTTTTTTTAAAATTAAAATACTCTACCAAAAAGGTAGAACTAGTATTATTCATCATTCTATCATTATATTTGTAGAAAAAATCTATACAATATTTTTTTTGTAAGAAAGATAAAATAGATAATTTGAACCATGACAATGAAAATTGCTACCATTATAATAATTAAGTTATTATTGGTATAAATCAATTAAAATACTTTAAAATACATGTAAAAATAAAACAGCTTTTTTATTCAAATTTTTTTAATTAAAATTTTAGAGGATCATACTCTTGGCTTGTGAAATAAATAAATTTACAAGATAATTTTACAGCTCTAAACTAAAAATTCTCCTCATGTTAGAAATATAGGTTAATTTTTTCAATTCTTCATTTGGAATAAAATAATAAAACCTATGTTTAAAAAAATTATCTTAGACATTAAATGAGTCAATGTACTTGATAATTTCTAGAAAAAAATACTCTATAAATACTCCTAAATATTCTAATAATAAAAATTCAATACATGAATAACTAATTTTTTACTTAAATTAATTTCAACTGAGTATTATGAGTTTCAAGTAAAGATTAAAGCAGAAAAACAATTTCATAAGTTAACTTTGATTTAAATTTAAATTTTTGAAAAAGATTTTATGTTTATATTTTAAAAACTTCTATATTTATGCATTTGAGTTCATTTAAACTTAAACATATAGATCTATATAAAAGAATGTGTTACTAAAAAGGACCTGCAATGTTTTTATTTCAGAGAGATTTTTTCTTTCATTAAAATATATTGCGTATGAATAGGAACTCTGGAAACTATTTATGGATATTATATGAATATAAAAGTAGCTGTAGAATTTTTTTTCACTTATTATTTGAAAGTAAAAAAACTCTATAATAATTGAAGATAAAATGACAGCTATTTGAAACAATGTTTTTTAAAAAATTTAATTTTTTTTATTAATTCTCTTAAATTCATATCATGTAGAAAAAGTTTTTTGATAAAAAATTATACTTAAACTTACATTATTATAACTTTTTTTTTAATTTTAAGAAATTAAAAGAACTTCTCACAGCTCAGCTAAGGTTGCACAACAGTCATGCGTAGGTTGTAATTGAGAGTTCAATCTAAGTTCTATCAAAGCTAAGATAACTCATTTTAAAAAATTGTATGTATTAATTGCAATAAAAGATTTTTAGAAATTAAGAGAACTCAGAGAGTTGTTTCTTTTACTCATTAAATAATAATAAATATATTAAGGAATTGTATACCTTTTCATTCCCTGAGTGTTTAGTAATTAAATTTGTTTATTAAGGTACATATAGTAATCATAAATTGAGAAATTGAGAAAAAAATAATAATTTAATTAATATATCTTGTGGTAAATATTCATTTGAAGCCCATGATTCATATAGATGATTTTTTTCACCTCACCAGAAGCACTCACATGTACATTCCAAACTATGTAAGCTCACCTGATGAGGCCTATGAGAATGGTTGAATGTTTAATCAAATTTCTTTGGATAAAATTATTTTTTTAAAATACATATTATTTTTTCATAATATATATAATTATCAACAAAATTACAGAAAAATTTTGAAAGAAAAATTATACCAATATTATATGGGTATTTTTATATCACATTACTACTAATTCTTTATATTTCAATGTATATAAATAATGATCAATACATCTGTATGTTGAGTTAGTGAAAAATTATACAAATTCATATACCACAATTCAAAAATAATTTACATGATAAAGTAACTTTACAGCTTTAGTATCCTATTTAAAAAGCTAATGTATATCTAAAACTACTTTGGGTTTAATTGTTTCACCTTATATATTTCATGTTTCAGCTAATATTTTATGGCAGTGGACCCTGTTCTTCACCCAAATAACAGATTCCATCATATTTTTTTCAAACTCAGCTTGCACCAATCCCCATCCTTTTCAATTCTATCAACACATGCTTGTTTTCCCTCCCCACCCCATTGTATGCCATCCTCTTTTGATCCCCATTTCATCCCTCCTAACCCCTCCCCAACTTTTTTCTTCATTAAAAATTCCCTGGAAACCCTTAATCTTCCCTTCCAACTTTTTCCCAACTTTTTTGCTACCCTATATACCATTTTTCACCCCTCTTGCTAGCCTCCCCAGCCCTTGTAGCCCAATTTCTCCCCATTACCTTGCCTCCACAATCCTTGAACCCCATCTTACTCCATTTCAACTCAGTCCCTATTTCTGTATATAAAGATAGAGTGTTAGGGAAGAATGAAGAAGTAAGGCAACTGGAAGGAGAGGAGTGGAGAGGGGATGAGAGGGAGACACAAATGTGTATAGGGGTTGAAAAAGATGAAGAAGGGAGTGGAAAGGGTGGATAGAAAGATGAGAGGAAAGGTAAAGGAATATTTCAAAGGGAAAAGAGTGGGGTATTCTTGAGAGGGAGTAAAAAAAGACAATGAAAGAAGATAGTAATACATAATAAATATACAAAAAATATAAAATATATAAAATATGTTACAAAGAGTGGGCACAGAAATTCCTTGAATCCTAAAAATCCACAAGTCATACACTGTTATTTTCTTCCTTTACTTAAATTAAATAAAAATCTACATTTTAATGTTTTGAAAATATTGATGTTGAAGGGAAAGAAATTTTAATTAATATTAGTATGAAAATATTTTTTTATTTACTAGTAAAATATAGTATGTAAATTAGATTTTAAAATCATATGTCTAAGTAAAGTCTTTGTAACATCATTTTTAATATTTTTTTGCCTTCTTTAGATATTTTAATGATTTATAATATTCAATAAAATCTAGTCATAAAATAATTATATAATTTTTTTAATTCTTGAAAATAATACAATAAATAATATCAATGCACAAAATAATCTTTCATTAAAAAAATTGACATATATTAAATTATAGTTTCTCCATGTATCTCTGGCCAAATAAACTTATATAATTATGTCAGATGGTATCTTTCCAAATCTATACTTTACCTTTTTTAAAAAATTGCAAAGAAACTGCTTAAGTAGTTTAAAAAAATATGTATTTTTCAGAATAATTTGGGTGTGGTCTGCACTGTATTAAAATTTATATTAAAATATCTCATTCTTCATATCTCAAGATTTCTTCAAAGTATTATTATCTATGCTTAAGTAAATGTTCAAGTTGTATTCATGTTGAGTTCACCAGAATTTCAATGTTTTTCTTGGTGGTTTCATCACTAACTCAATGTGGGCTCAAAAAGATATGAATTAAGGTTTAAGGTTGCAGACTTTCTAGAAAGTCTGCCCCCATATTGCGTGATGAAAGATTGGAAAATACAATTTGATTTTAAAAAATATTTATTTTAAAAGAAAGAGAATTATAAGTGGCTTTAAAGGGTTAATTTTATGAGTCAAGATTTAAAAAATATTTAATGTTGAATAAATGCAAGTATAGGCTTAAATGTGAATGGAAATGAAATCCAGGAGTCTCAGAAACCTTTGTGAATTTTTGGGAAACTTATAATATTTTTTCAATTTTTAATAATTTTAAAAAGTATTTTTGATTATTTTTGATTTATCACAATTTACTTAACTTTGATGATTTTTAATTAGATTAATAGGGATGTAACACTAGAAAAATGAGTTGGGAATTTAGAGGAGAAGTAGCTCTATCATTTTTAATTTATCTAGATTTTTATTAAGGTTTTAAGGTTCTAAATGATTCTGGAAGTCTGTATGAGCTCTATACAAACTCTGGGATACTCTAGACAAGCTCTGGGATGCTCTGGGCAGGGGAAATATGACACCTGACCTAAAGAAATGCAAGTATAGGCTTAAAAGTGCATGAAAAAGAGAGTAAGGATTCTCAGGAAACTTTGGGAATTTTTGGGGAATTTATAATATTTTTCTTCTATTTTTTATAATTTTATAAATTATTTTTGATTATTTATGATTTTTCATAATTTAATAAACTTTGATGAACTGTAATTAGATGAATAGGGCTGCTCAGACTACTAAACCTTTTTTGGGAATATAGAAAATAGTAGCTCTATCATTTGTAAGTTTTATTGATTTTATTTAAGGGTTTCAAGATTCTAATTGAGTCCTAAAGTTTGTACAAGCTCTGTAATGCTCTGGACAGGCATCGTGCAAATTCTGGGATACTCAGGACAAGCTCCATGATTCTCTGGGCAGGGAAAATATGAAACATGACCAAACTATGCATATAAGGCTGTAGACTCAAAATTAGATACAAGAGAAGAGATCTTAACCCCATACTAGAATATCAGAGATTAAAAGCCAATAACAAATAATAACATTTAAAAATTTGTAATACCCTTATAAATTAACACTTTTATATAACACTTTTTAAATATTATTAAGCAACACATTTACATACACTTATAGGGTATCATTGTAAAGATCTCAAATTCAGAGACTTGATTTTAAAAACTGTATAAAAATATAAATAAAAAATAATTTAAATAACTTTTCTACTACAACTTAATTGTTGTATTTATTCACTTAACATTTAAAGAACACATATTCTACATCTCAAAACCATTAATATAAAATTTTCAACAGGTCTTTCTTTATCAAATCAACTTATTGGCTTAGATAATTGTGAGCCTATATGTTACTTAAAGGGACAGGGATCTCTTCTGTTTATACAAATCCCTTTTATTCTTCTTACAGTAAGGCCACTGTATGAATCTCTCTACATTGGTGGGGCCAAGCGTGAGACTGAAATTTTCCTGCTTATAAATCTATCTTACTTGGTACTAGGAATATCTTAGCCTGAAAGAGGACTATCTATCAAACACTTATCTTATTTTAACTGTGTTATCTTATACTTTTGGGATATATTCTGCTACTGGATCTGGTGGTTCTGGGGCTGCTGTTCCTGTTATCGCATCAGTTAGGATTGTGTCTTGGGATGGGCCCAAGTTTAATGGTGAAGAAGTTAAATGGGTTTTAAGCAGGATTGAAGCTGCTTCTGCTGTGGATAGGGATTCTCATTTGTATATGGTGGAGCAAATCCAATTTTTTATTGTGGACAGAGAGATGGAGAAAGAGCTCATTGCTACCGATGGTTATAAAAAATGTGACTGGTTAAAGTTGTAAAAGGAGATGGTTGATAGATGAGGTGTTAGGTATACTATGGTGGACCTCAACAAGATTAAAGGTAAAGGTGGTGTTTCTAATACTGTGGAATTTTAAAAGTTATGGGGATAGTTTGATGAAGTGGTTGAATATTTGATTCTAGAGGAGGAAATAGGCCAAGGATCTGTTGTGGTCATCTTTTAGTAGGGATATTAGGATGGATGTGTTGAAGGAACTGTCTAGAAAAAACTTGAGGAAGGATCTGTTAAATGGAGACTGGAAGCTACCTTTTTTAGAGATCATTAAAGAATAAATCCAGGCATATCTAAAACTTATGGTTTCGGACAAATATCAAGAATCATGTACTCAATATGGGAGTAAGGTTAGTGAAGTTTTGGCTGAAAATAACAATATTATGGTCAAAGCTAAAGAGGAAAAGAAGGCTCAGGTGGGTCAGCCTGCTTCTAAGATTGAGGGGAATTGGACAAAAAAATGGTTGATCACTTGGCTGACTTAAAAAAGAAGCTCTAAATATTTGTTCAAGAAATTGAAAAGGCCAACAGAATGCCTGTTGCTTCATCATCTATGGATTTAAATGGTAAAACTCTACCTGTAGAAGAAGAGTTGTATTCTGAGGAGGATGCACCATTGGAATATCTACCCATACCAAGTTTTAGTGATTCAACTCCTATGTAAGGGGTAAGAAGGACCAGTGATGGATCTGGATTAGGGAAAGTAGTAGTTGATGGAGCTAGGGTTATGGAAGATGAAGATGTAAATATGGGGGGTGAAGATGGTAATTTGGGTCCTCAAGAGGCTCCCAGGGCCAAGGTATAGAAAATATAGCTCAATATTAAAGGGAAGTAGTAGCTTTTCAAGAAATTTCTATGGAGGTGGTGTTGGGTAGAGTGAATCATTTTCAAATTCCTCTATCCTTAGATGAATTTTTATTATTAGTCCTGGCCTTGCAGAAAATCAAAAGAAGCATCTAACAAGGAGACAGGTAGAAGCTGGAGAGGTGGAGTATGTGTGTGAAAATGTGGAAAAAGTTGGTAAGGAGGTGGAAACTCCTTTTTCTGCTCCTCTGGGATATTTAATGGTTAGCCTAAATGGTAAAAAGGTAAAGGCACTGGTAGACTCTGGTTCACAAATTACTTTAATTTCATTAGAGTAAGCTACATTAATAGCTTACCAATTTAAACTGGTACTTGAGGGAATTTAAGAGACATTGGTGGGAATTCTACCAAAATTTTGGGGATGGCAGAGCATCTCAACTTGAGTGGTGGTAGATCTGTTAATAGGGTTCATCATTATGTGGCTAGAGGAGCTGTGAAAACAGCTCTTGGTGGCCTTTTTTGATGGACTTTGAATAAAGAATAGGTTATCAGACTGATATGGGTATTAGTTTGGAGATTTCTGGTGATAATATGAGAAGGATTCATATGCAGTTGGAACCTCCAGGAGATGATGGATGGGAAACCAGGCCTGGCCTTACCACCATGTTCCAGTGCTGTGTATGGAAAAAGAAGAGACAGATAAAAATGTCAGCTCCTAGTGAATTAATGAAAAGTGATGATTTTAGAAACCCCCATTTTTTGTGGTAGGTAGGGCGTATTGCTCTAATTTTGTGATCTCTCCTTAACAAGAGATCCCAGATTGAAATAGTTCAGCTCACTCAGAGATAGCTCAAGTGGGTTTTCAATTATTTTCTGTTAATGTTTGTTTAGAATGCTATTATGTAATGGATTTTATATATGTTTGTTATCATTATCAAACTTTTCTATAAAATTCAAAAATGCTTTGAAGGGAAAGATGGGATGTATTGTTTTGGACAAAAATTTGAGTGGAAAATTGGATAATAGAGGTGATATATGTGGTGGATTATTTAATGGCCTCCAGTAAGAGAATAAACTACAATTAACTTATCACAATAAACAAAAATCTTAGTATAATTAATTCAAAAAAAATAATATTTGTGATAATTCTATTTCTGACCTCCAGCATGAGTTTTAACTGCCAAATTTATGATAGAAAATGGTAGTAATAGTGTTGGAAAATCAGATGATAAATTAGATGAAGGAAAAGGGGGTGGTAATTTTAATATTAAAAAGAGAAATTATATTTCAACTTATTCTGTTTCTGATTCTGATAACAAATTATTTAACAGTAGACCTAGAAGAGATAATATCCCTTAAGTTAAAGTGGATGTTGATGCAGCAAAATATAAACAGGTAGATAATAGGGCTAGAAAAACTAATGAGCTACTGCCAGATGATCTAAAACTAACTTTGAAGAGGCCAACTTTATCGAGATATCCATATGAATTACCTTTGGTCAATAATTTTCTGGAATTTTTCGAAACATCAAGAGTCTCTTTTGAGAGACTGGGTGTTGTAAAATTTGGACCTGAAGACTGGTTATCAGGTGAAGAGAAGAAGTTGTTGTTGAATGTTATGGTAAAAAGGGAGAAGGAAATTGTCTTTGTGTAAGAAGAGATGGGTGTGTTGAATAATTCATATGGGGAGTCTTACAAGATTTCTGTTGTTTTTCATGAATCATGGCAACAAAAACCAATTCTGATTCATGCAGCTTTAAAAGATGATTATATTGAAGTATTAGCAAACGAATTCAAAATGTATTATATGAAAATTTTTCATCAAATTATTTAAGTCCAGTTCTCTGTATCAAGAAACCAAATGGGAAGCTCAGGTTTCTTCATGATCGTAGAGAATTAAATAGGGTTACAATAAAAGATTTTGGAATACCACCTAGTGCAGAGGAGTTTGTGGACACATTTTCTGGAAGAGTGTGTTATGGTTTAAGTGATATTATTGGGGGATATGATGAGAGAACATTACATCCTGATTCTAGACCTCTCACAACTTTTTATATTCCACTTGGACAATTACAGATGAAAAGATTAACTCAAGGTGCAACAAAATTTGTTGTTGTTTATCAGGCTCAGATGGCTTGGATTATGCAAGATGAAATTCCAAAATATTCTGGTATATTTATTGATGATTGTGGAATTAAAGGTCATTCACCAGATTATGATAATGAAGTGTTGAAGGAGAATCCAGGGATATTGAAATTTATCTGGGAACATGCAGTTATTTTAGAGAGAATTTTTCTTAGGATTTAAGAAGCTGGCTTAACTATATCAGGTTCCAAACTTTCTTGTTGTGTACCAGCTTTGGAGATCCTAGGTCATGTTGTATGTAGAAAGGGAAGGATCATGTCAAAAAAGAAGGTGAATAAAATACATTCCTGGTTAAGACCTAAGAATATGGCTGAAGTCAGAGGGTTTTTAGGTGTATGTGTTTATGTCAGAATGTTTATCAAGTTCTTTTCTTCATTTGAAGCTCCATTGAGATGGTTGACTGGGAGTAGGATGAAGAGTGTGAAGATGTTTTTGTGAAGTTGAAGAAGGTAGTTGAGGAGGATATTGTCCTGCACAAACTAGATTAAGTAAAAGATGCAGGCAGGATTTATTTAGCAGTTGACTCAAGTCATATTGCTTCTGGGGAAGTCTTGTCCCAAATGGATTATGCTGGTTATATCAGACCAGTAAGGTATAAATATGTGGTTTTTTCTGAGGTGGAATCAAGATATTCACAGCCATTATTGGAGCTCTGTAGAGTGGCATAAATTTTGAAGAGACTTTAAAATGTTTTATGGGGTCAAAACTTAAAAATTACAGGTGGAAAATAAGTCTTTAATTCAAATGATTAATTCCCCATGTTTACCAAATGCACACATTACCAGATGGGTAGAATTTATTCAACATTTTTCCTTTGATTTAGTTCACAAAACTGGCAAGACTTTCACCATTCCAGATGGTTTATCAAGTAGACCACCCACTGAAGAGGATTCTGACTAAGAAGAATTTGATGATGATATACTTGTCATCAAGGGAAGCACAAAAGTTGCTGAAGTTTTTCTTACCTTCCTGATGAGGTTAAGCTGGCTAACCTAATATGTGTAAATAAGTACAATTAGTACCTCAAACATGAGGATAAACTGGATTATTATAAAATATGGTAAATTATGTGCTTGGGGAGTTTAATGAAGGTGAAGATAAATTTAATGAAAAGAGGATGGAAAAGATGTAGTGTATTATGGTGAGGATGGTAAAGTAGTGTGAGATAGTAGTAAATCGGTAAATTGTGTATATTTTGGTTTATTAGAAAATTCAGTTAAAGAGAGGTTGAGTGATAGAAGACATACAGTCAAAAGGAGGATGGAAAAAGAAGAAGAAATTGAGGCTAAATGAGGTGTTGAAACTTTAGAAGATAATTTGGTCAAAAAGAGGTTGGAAAGTTCAGAGGTGGAGAATTCAAAATATATTATTTTAAGTAAGAAAATTCAAGGTCTAAATATAATGGCTTATTCATGTGCAGGTGATTTAGGCAATAGAGAAGTGCCCATTGATATTATATTACTAGAATTTTAAGTTGAAGTCTTGAACAGATGGGGTTTTATTATAAAATGGTTAAATATTTATTAATTTTGGAAAAGCCAGATAATTGTGATAATGATGAATGGCTGGCTATCAAGAGGAAGTCACTAGAATTTTAACTATTTGGTAAAAGATTAATGAAAAGAAGGTATCAAAATCCTCAAGCAGTTTTTACTCAGAAAAAAAGGAAAAATCTGGTTATGAAATAACTACATGAAGATCTTGGTCATAGAGGTGTTGGAGAGAAATATAGGAAAATAGATGATAGATTTTATTAGCCTAGAATGAAGTTGGCTGTTAAATTATGGGCTCAGTCATGTGAAGAATGTCAAATAAGAAGTTATCTAAGGCCAAAAGAGCCTCGACATGCAACAGAAGAAAAAAATTATTTTGGTAGGGTTAGTTTGGATGCTTTTCATATTAAAGAAGGAAGATATAAATATTTAATTGTAGCCAGTGATTATTTATCTGTTTGAGTTTAGGAAGCACCTATTTACAGTTTAAATTCCAAAAATGTGGCAAAATTTTTAATTAAAGATTGAAAATATAGATATGTTTTGATGAAGTTGGTGACTTTAGATGGAGGTCCTGAATTTTGGACAGAATTTAGAGAAGCTATATCAAAAGTGGTATCAAACACCACACAATATGAGGGGTGGAATTTCTAGCGATTCTGCAACCTTGAACTGTCACCGGACGACCTACACACAAGGTCGAGGATGTTCCTGAAAGTGAGATGAGGGATTTAGAAACTTCTTCGAAGCACAGAGGAATGATTTGAGGAAGTGATTCAAAGGTCACTCGAAGTAAGAGCTACAGGTTCGAGGTATGTTTGAGAAGAATTATAAGATAGTTTCAAAGGTAATAGGAATTCTTAAGATCTCACGAAAGGTTGGAAACTCAATAATCAAAGATTTAGGATTTAGAAATGATTATTGAGAAAATAAAAGAAAGATACAATAACAATGATTTTAACTTAAAGATTTTACCACTATTAAATGTAAATACGTTTTATAATTTAATTCTAAGGAATATTGAACCAAATACCCAACCCTTTTATATCCTTTATTTCTCCTCGCATTGACCTCCCTCTCATCGCACCATTCCCATACCACAGACCATTACTAACATACACTTAGACCCTCTTTGCTAATATCCGTCCATGCTCAATTTACCCCTTTTAGTTAATTAACAAACTTTCAATGAAAACTACTAATGTACTATTACGTTGATCATAGCGCTGTGTGTCGCTTATTGAAAATGAGACTAAGGCACACTATTGAGAGATTGACTAATTTAGATTTAGAGTTTAGGCTAGCGCAGTTGAATAGTAAGTACACAAAGGGGAATCACAGTTGCTATGGAGAATTGCTTTCTGCACTTCGAGTATAGATTTAGAACTCAATATTATTGATTTAATGAGCTGCTTTTTCCTCGAGTGTCACGTGGCGCGTGACATGAACCTAAATTCATATCCAATTGATCAAACATTAAGGCAGTGAAGAATCAATAAGGAATAAAGTGTGAAAATATATTTAATCTCTGATGAAGATAACTTGATTATTTATTGAAGACATGTGAGCATTTTTTGAAAAAATGTTGAAGCATTAAAAATATAATTTTGTAATGGCTTGTTGAAATCAGCCCTCCCCACAGCTAAGCCAGCCTGAAAAGCTACAAAATGATTAAAATAACTTTATACTGTGTTGCATGTAAATCTAGACACACCTCAATTTAAATTAAAAGAAAAGTAATAATAAATGTTCAAATAATTTTACTTAATTGTTAATATAAGGTGAAATTATAAGGCACTATAGTAAATCATTCAAGAAAATTATTTTGGGAATTAAAATCTTTCATTAAATTTCCCCAGTAAGAGTTTGAACCAAAACTTAAATTCTAATTATTTGAAAAGATTCTATTAACCTTATTAATATTTAAAATATCTGAAAAATTTAAAACCCTTATATAAATGAATGGAATAGTACTTTGGTAATAAAATTAAGCTTTAATATGAATATCTATTCTGTGTTCTATTCAATAAATAAAAAAGATATGCATGTTATAGTAGTTTTACAATGGATTAACCTTTTATCTTCAAAATAATAAAAAAAGACATAAAATGGAATTTTATTAGAATGAATAGTATAAAAATAGTTTTTTTGATTTTTATTTGTTTCTTTTGAGTTGATTCCATTCTTGGTTAGATGCTATATAACATATTTTTTATGTTTTATTATTATTTTATTTTGTAGAACACTATTACTTACCTCTCCATTCATACCTTCTGTCTTACATAAAAAATTATCTTTAATATTACTTCCCTGTTAAGAATTTCTTTTCTTTTCTCTCAACACAATTATTTTCATTACTTTAAACTTTTTCTTCTTCTATCTAAATGCTCTCTGACCCCTTAAAAGCATCCCTACCCCTTTCCACTTCTTCCCATCCCTATTTATCACATCCACAGACCTTTATACCTGTTATAGCTGATAGAAACCAAGATAATTTTTTTAGAAAGAAATAAAAAGGGATTGAGGAGAGGGTAAGTTTAGAAAAAGGCAAAGGCTGAAGATAAAAAATTAAGAGATATGGCTTAAAAAAAAGGGGTAGAGAAGGAAGTAATTAGGGTTTAAAGTGGCCATCAATATAATAGAGGAGAGAAAAAGAGATCAGAATGGGTTTTCTTGTTGATTGAAGGATATTGAAAGGAGTGGAAAGAAATTTTATGAGACAAAAAATACACCATGCAATATTTGGGGAGGACTTGCTAGCAATTCCTCAACTTGAACTTAGATGGAACACAGATGGAACACAGACTGAACCTATAATGAAATGATGTTGAACCTGACTTTGAACTCATATTGAGCTCATAACCAAGAATTAATGATACTTTACTGAAAAAATATTGAGAGTTTAGGGAAAAATTAATAGAAATACAAAGTTGGGGAGCTTAAGAATCTGATAAATCCACAGTATTTTTTAATAAAACACAGTTTGATGCTAATTTTGAATCTCACTTTATTTGTAAAAATACTGAAAATCACAGTAATTATTTCAAAATTATTACTTCTAAGCTTTCTAATGAGTTAATTAACTTTTTGAGAAAAAATATAAAATTATATACGTGGCTCTTTTTGTTGAAAACTCCTTTTAAACTAGAATTTGAAGCTTTGATTTTTAATTTTAACCCATTTGAACTAATTCTGTATTTCATGTATTTTTATATTTTTTGTTCATTCAATATAATTATTTTCAATTCAGTAGAGTTATCCAAAAAAAATATTGACCCATCAAATCTCTTATATTTTTACCTCTAGAATACCATTAAACCACATATAACTAAACAAAAAAAATTATCAATGTATTTTCTCAATCTCTGACTAAATGAAGTACTCTAATAAAATTCTTATTATCAACACTAATATTCAAGAAATTATTTGATTATATGTTGGTAAAAAAGTATATCGCTTATAATAGTATATTTTAATCCAGCTTTTAAAATTTTTAAATGAAAGTTAATGATTAAAATCAAAAGGAAATTCATTTTTGAACTTTTATTTGTTTTGTTTATTCTTCAAATACTAAGTAGTTTTGTAATCAGCATTTAGTTAACATAATAAATATATGAGATTCCAGAACTTTTCATGATTTATTTCATTAAAATTCTATGAAAATATTGTCAGTTGGTGAGTGATCTCATGTGTTAAAATAATTAATCACTACTCAATGAATTTTCCATTTAAAAAACTGAAATTCAAACTAGAAATAAAATTTTAAAGATAAAACATAGCAAAAAAGCATAAAATTCTTTAAACTTTATACTAATGCTTAAGTGTGCTTCCATGCTATATGGTGGGACAATTGCTATTTCCACCTGGTAATAAGAACTATAGATTTTCAAAAGTGTTCTCATGTCAAAAAATGTGGTTCAGGTCAAATTTCAGAGTAAAATATTGTGCAGGAACTGAATTTAATAGGTAGATGTGGTAGTATTTCATCATTATATTAGTTGCTCATTGAATAACCTCCATATAATGATTATTTTGTAAAATAGACACAATAGGTATTTTGAGTTATACTCATATAAAAAAGGTAGTTTTAAAGGGATTATATTTTAATTAAAATAAATAATGATGCATATTTTAAATGAATATACAGAATATTTCAATTCTATGTTGTTGATGAACAAATTAAGTAAAAATTTTCAGGTTCACTTTTGTAGTAGTTAGAAAAAAGTTTTTGACAGGATTAATTCACAACTGAACATTTACACATACTTCTTAAATAGAATATATGAGTTAAAAACTTATCAATCATTTATTAGAAAAATGATATTCACACTGATAGGAAAAAATTATATTATTCTGCTATTAAATTTCTAATTATTTAAAGTAAAATCCCTTTGAAATTGTATGTAAAAAGAAGATTTTATAAATCTTCTTGTAATTTACCTTATAATTAATAAATACTAGAATGAATATATTTAAAAAAATGAATTTGGATAGAGAATATTTCAACTCATCAGTACACATTAAAAACAGAAACTTAACATTAAACTTTTAGTTTTTACAATAAAATATATTTATTTGAAATATATTTATTTAATTTTTCAAAAAGATACCATTTCTATCCTATGAGATTTCTTATAATTTACACATGAAAATCAAGAGAAAAATGTGAGGCTTTGAAGGATCTATATAATTTGAACTTAAAAGGAACAAATTGTTTTTTTGAGTCAGTATAAATCTAATAGGAAGATCTGATACCTTTTTATATGTTATAGTTGTATTAAAATAATTTTTAGTTATCTTCTTAATCTTTAACAAAGAATAAAGAATAATTTCATAATATTAGAAAAAATACATCCAAATATTTTTAATAAAAAATTTCTCCAAATTGATTCATAATTTGTATTTGTTTCCAGAAATTTAAAGTATTTAATAAAAATCATTTTGCTATAAGAATATAATTATGTTTACATTTAAATATATTTGATAAATTTTTTTAAAAATTATAAATTTTCTCACAGTTTAACTTAGCTTGAACCACAGTTCAAAACAGGATCTCATTTTGAGTTCAATCTAAGTTCCACCAAAATTAAGATATATTATTTTTGGAAAATGTATGTAGACATTGAAATGAGAAAACTTTAGTAAAAAATGACTCAAAAAGCTTTTTTTTATTTAATAGATTATAGAAAATATATTGAGGAAGCTAAAATACTCATTTTATTAAATTTTTGGTTATCATGACTAATTATTATTTCATGTAAAGTAATCATAGAACATAAATAAAGCAAAAGTTTTACTATATATATCAATGTGTTTAATTTTAAATATTTATTTAAATTTTATTTTTGAATTTAAAAATATTATTCATCTCAGTAAAATTGTTCTGAAATAAATTAAAAGCTCTATACATTCATCTAATGAAAGAAAAAAAGTACATTAACTCAAGTTTTTAATATAGGGTTTTTTACTTTTCCCAACTTGTTTCAAAAGTTTTCCATTTTATTGGGTCTCTATCTTATGTATATTCTTAATAAAAATTCTGTAAAAGACTTTGTAAAAAATTGAAATAGTATTTAATGGCTATTTTTTACACTCCTGTAGATCTTCAGTCTCAATTTTTAGTACTTATTACAACATTGAATTAACTGATAGCTTGTATGTATTGAGGGGTACTAATAGAAATAAACCACTTTTACATGTTGTTTTTGATTGTGGAAAATGAGTGCTGAAATCAGAAAAGGTAAACTCTGTTCTTTGGCTGAAAGATAGAGTCCACCTTGTTTCAAATTCTTTTGAGCTCTATACATGCCTTTCTGTCACTGGACGACCTAAGCACAAGGTCAAGGGTGTTCCTGGGAAAGTGAGATTAGAGGAAGGAGTTTAGAGACTTCTTTGAAGTACAGAGGAAATACTCCAGGAAGTGATTCAAAGATGAGTCAAAGGAAAAACTGCTTCTTTGAGGTATGTTCAATAAGAATCTTAATATAATTTAATGGTAATACTAACATTCTTAGGATCTCACAAAGGGTTGGAAACTCAATAATCAAATATTTAAGTTTTAGAAATGATTACGTAGAAAATAAGGAAATGTACAAAAATAATGATTTAACCTGAAGCTTTACAACTATTAACTTATATATATGTTCTATAATTTAATTCTAAAGAATGTCGAACTAAAATCCCATCCCTTTTATATCCACTACTCCTTCTTGCATTTACCTCATGCCTATCCATCATTCCGCACACCACAGACCTCCAAAAAACACCATTTACACCTGGACCCTCCTCACTAACATCTGTTAACCCCTTGACCCTCCACTAACCATCCCCTCCATGCTCACTACCCCTGTTAATAACCCACAGACACACAATAAACCTTTAGCAGAATATTGTATTGGCTGTTGCCCTGTGTGTTGCCTATTGAAGAAAAGACTGAACACACTATTGAGAGATTAACTAATTTAGATTTAAAGTTTTAGATTAGCGCCATTAAATAGTGAGTACACAAAGGAAAGTTGCAGTTGCTATGTAGAATTGCTTCTGCGCTTTGAATATGGATTTAGCCCTCGTTATTATTGATTTAATGAGCTGCATTTGCCTCGAGTGTCACGTGGCGCGTGACAGATGCCCTGGTATAAGACACGGGCTCTGTTGAGAGTGAGAACACATTCTTCCCACACTATAATTTTCCTTTACTTCTTTTTTGAAAAAATTTTTTTATTATGTCTAACTGCCCCACTCCTGTTCCCATGCCTCCACACCCCAAAGCTGATGGCGGTATTTTAACTCGCCAATATACCCACGCTTGCACGGCTTGTGCATTGATGGAGTATTTCTCCGTTGATAGCACGGCCACACAAGGACCTCACCAGAAATGTGAATTTTGTCGCTGGAGACGGGTGACCTGTGATGCCCTTACGAAAAAGGGGATATCGAGAGGAGGTTTACGGGGACTAAGTACTGGGTGATCCTTAAGACCAAAGAGGTGGTCAAAGATATTTGGGAGGTATCAGTCAGGGTTGATCAATAGGTGGAAGAAGAGGAAAACGAGGTCAAAGATACTGTGGTGACTTGGGTAGCCCAGGCCAAAGGTCGAAAAAAAGGGGTGGAAGAAGAGGTGGATGAGTTAGTTAAAGAGGATGAGGATGAGTTTACCATTCTGAACCGTCCTCCGAAAAAATGAAGGATGATCATTGAGGATGATGATGAGGAGAAGGGAGTGACAATAGAGGTCACTCTGAAGCTGTTTTTAGAACTCGATCCTGTTTTTGAGGTAAGTTTTACCCTTTTCTTGATTCAAGTTTTTTAGTTTACACTGATGAATATATGTTATAATTTTATAATTCAGATGTCATAAAAGAAGCTCTGATTGTGGAGGCTGTTCCATTGCTTCCAGTTGAGGCCAGTCAACTGGCAGTTGATTCAAAGGAGGAGGAGGAGGAAACCCTTGACCAGGTGTGGTTGAAGAAGCCTTGGCAGGGTCAAAAAGTTTGATTTGTTGAAAACTTAAGTGATGAGATCAAAAATATTGTAGATCCCGTCTCCTTCAATGTGACAGAAGAGTTACTTGAAATTGGAGAGGTGGTACCAGTAGGAAAGGAGGAGGTATTTGAAAAATGCAGAAAGGAAATAAGGGTGGTGTTGGAGAAAATGAAGAAATTGGTTTGGGAGAAAATGCAGGAGAATATTTGAAATGAGTAGAGAAAAAAATAAAAGAGAGAAGGAAAATAGAAAAAAAGGTAGAAAGAAAATTTAAATTGTGTATTTATTTAATTTATTGGTTTTGTTGTTTTAATTGAAATTTTATTATATGTTTTATGAGATTTTGAAAGAGAAAGAAAGAAAAAAAGAAAATCAATATATGAATAAAAATTTTGTTTTAAATTTTGAAAGAAGAAAATTTGAATGAAAGAAGAAAAGAAAGAATATTTAACTGAGGAAATTTTAGTTTAAGTTTTTGAAAAAAAAAAAAAATTTTAGTAAAAAAAAAATAGTTGATTGAGAATTTCGGTTTTATATTTTAAAATGAAAATTAAATGAGAAAAAAGAAAAAGAAAAATTTTATTCATGAAAATTCATTTGAGGTTATTTTTGAGGTTTTGAGAAATTTTGGTTATTTGAAGAGAAAGGAAAAAAAAATAGTTTTGAAAAAAAAGAATATGAAAGAGAAAAGTAATTTGTTTGAAGAATCTTAAAAGAGAGATTTAAAGGTGGAAGTGAAGTTTGAGAAAGGTTTTCATATTGAGTTTTTGAAAAATTTTGATAGTTCAAAGAAAAAGAAATAAGGAAAAAAAATTGTATTTTGAAAAGAAGAAAAAATTTGAAAGAAGAAAAGAAAGAAAATTAAAGTAAATTATTGATTTTTAAGATTTTATTTTAGTGAATTGTTTAAGTCTTTGTATTTTTTTATTTTATTCTTTTAATTTTAATTTATCTTTAATTTAATTTGGTTTTATTTTATTTATTTTTAAAGAAGGTTGAAAAAAACTTTTTTGAAAGAGAAGAAGAAAAAAAAGAAAAAAAACAGAGTGAGGATTTTTAGAAGAGAATAAGTTTTATAATTTTTAAGAAAAGAAAAGGAAAGAGAAGAGAAGAAAAATAAAAATAAAAGAGAGTTTTAAGGTTTTGGTTTTAAAGGATATTTAAGATGAAAAGATTTTAGGAGTTCAGGGGCTTTAGAAACATTGATGGCTGGTTCCCAGGATGTTTTGTCTGAGTCATCAAGGAAGCCTTGCCATTCCACGAGGTATTGAAGTTTACCCTTACGCATTCATGAATTAAGGATAGGGCTTACTTCCTACTCTAGATGGTCTTCTACTTTGAATGGTTCTGGAGGAGGTTGGTTCCTGCCCAGGTATGTTTCTTGAGCCAGTTCCAGGAGAGATACATAGAAAACAGGGTGAATAGCCTGCCATTTAGGAGGTAGCTTGAGTCAAAATGCAGTTTTAGAGAATTGGGAGTCAATTTCAAATGGTCCCATGCGCTTTTTGGTTAGTTCTTAGATGGTCGAGTTGTTCAAATGTTTTGTGTGTTGAGCCATACTTTGTCTCCTGGTTTAAAGGAAGGAGCAGATTGTCAATGTTTGTCGGCCTGTTCCTTGGACCTTTGAATTGCTAATTCCAAGTTTAATTTAAGTTCTTCTTGGAGTTGTGATATGGTTTGAAGATAATGTTCCGCAGGATGACTAGTTCCTACATGGATTGAGTTGATTCGAGGATGTCTTCCATAAACAGTTTCAAAAGGAGATTGTTGTGTCGAAGAATGAGTCAAGTTATTATAAGCAAATTTTTCCAATGGTAGCCATGTAGGCCAATCGTCTTGTTGATAACTGACATACATTTGGAGGTATTGCTCAAGGATTTGATTGACCCTTTTTGTTTGTTCATCGGTTTCAGGATGATAGGCTGTGGAGAGATTCCTCGTGATATTGAGTTGTTGACACAATTGAGTCCAGAATGTGAATACAAACAATGAGCCTCTATCTGAAGTAATATCATTAGGTAAGCCATGTTTGGAAAATACGTATTCTAGAAACCATTTTGACAAATCTTCTGCTGTAGCAGTAGTAGTGGTTTTTATGAAAATAGACATTTTTGAAAATCTATCTACTATTACTAATATAGCATCAAAATTATTAGAAAGAGGAATTTGAGAAATAAAATCCATTGATAAAGATTCCCAAGGTTTAGAGTGAATAGGAAGTGGTTGAGGCAACTCATGCTTCCAGTGACGGGCAGCCTTATTCCTATTACATTTGTAATAAGATCTTATATAGGCCTTGATCTCTCTGGTCATTCCTGGCCAGAAGAAATCCCTCACTATTAACTGGTAGGTTTTATCAACACCAATATGACCAGCTAATGGAGAATCATGTTGACTATTGAAAATTCATAATTTCATTTCATTGTTGTTGGGTATGACTACTCTACCTTTGAAGACTAATAGACCTGATTCAATACTAAATCTTCAAGCCCCTTTCTTTGAGAGTATTTTGTCTTTTAACCCAAAACAATATTAGTCCTTTGACTGAGCTTCGAGGATGATGGATAGTGGATTCTAAAAAGATTGAATTGTCATAGAATTAGGTTGATGAGTTGTTAACATTGATTCATTGAAAATTGATTTCAAATTTTCTGGGTTCTTGTCAGCAAATGCATCCCCCCGCTATGGGTAAATGTCTTCCCAACGTGACAGTATATCTGGGACAATACAGTTCTTATCTGGGGGATAGGAAATAGAAAAAGGAAATTCAGACAGAAATTCAGCCCACCTTGCCTGACGCCTGGTTAACACTTTGGAAGACATAAAGTATTTCAAAGAATTATGGTCAGTCAGGATCTGAAAAGGACTATCAAGGCTGAGAAGAAAAGAGCGCCATTTTTTAAGGCAATGAATGATAGCTAATAGCTCTTTGTCATAAATTTCATAATTTAATTCTGCTGCAATGAGTTTGCAGGAATCAAAAGCAACAGGATGAACCAATTTTGTTTCAGGATTGAATTGAGAGATTACCCCTGCAATAGCATAATCACTGGAGTCTGTCTCGACTATTGTCAAAGCAGAAGAATCAAAAAGTCAAAGAATTGGAGCTGTGGTGAACGCAGTCTTCAATGCTTTGAATTACTTTCATGCTGTAGAAGTAAAAACAAAAGGAATATCTTTTCTAAGAAGAGAAGTAAGATTAGAAATAGTTTTAGAGTAATCTTTGATAAATCTTCTATAGAAATTGGCAAAACCCAAAAATCTTTGGAGGGATTTAACGGTTTTGGGATCAGGCCATTCCAGGACTTTTTGGACCTTTTTTCATCCATGACTAAAACATCAGTTGACAATGTAAACCCCAAAAAATCAATAGATTTAAGATGGGATTTGCATTTATTGTGCTTTGCGTAGAGACCGTCATCCCAAAGGTGATTTAGAACATGTTGAACATGATGAATATGTTCATCAAGTGTCTTCGAGAAAATTTAAATATCGTCTAAATAGACAACAACAAATTGTTTTACAACATCTTGAAAGATGTCATTAACAAAATTTTGAAAAGTAGATGGTGCGTTACACAATCCAAAAGGCATGACTAAATATTCAAAACTACCAAATCTAGTGCGCATTACAGTCAGTGGTTCATGACCTTCCGCAATGCAAATGAGATTATAAGTGCCTCTAAGATCAATTTTAGAAAAGAAATTAGCACCATTGAAAAGGGTAAGAAGCAATGAAATAGGGGGAACAAGATATGCTTTCTTCTTAGTGACTGTGTTAAGCTTTCTATGGTCAAAACACAATCTAAGGCTTCCATATTTTTCTTTGCAAAAAGAACAGGGGAGCTGGTTGGAGATTTACTGGCTCTGATGAAAACTTTGGCTACATTCTCTGCAATTTAGTCTCAAAGAACTTGAGATTTGTCCTTTGACAAAGAACAGACAGGACCTGCTGGAGGTACTGGATCTATTAATTCTATTTGATGGTCGTAGGGTCAATGAGGTGGTAACTTATTGGCCTTGTGGATTGAGAAAAAATCAAGGAAATTGTGATAGATTTTTGATAGAGTTGATTTAATGGCTTCAACGTTGATTTGGTTGTCCTCATCTTCTTTGAGAGAATCTGTCGAGGGAAGACCAGAATTGAGAGAGCATAATTTGACTACTTTGAGGAAATTTAAATCCTCTTTGAGTGAAGTGATTGAGCTAGAAGGGTTAGCCAATTTCTCATTTAGAGAAAGATCAGATGCTTGAAAGTTGTCTGGAAGAGATTTGTCCTCTAGCAGGACATTTTCAGGCGGGTTGTTTAACTCCCTATTGACCTGCATTGAAGAATTAGAAATATACTTAGTGTGTGGGGTGATCAATCCCCGTGACCAATCAATTTCAGGATTCCAATGCTTTAAAAAGTCATGGCCAAGAATGGTATCTTCCATTCTTGGAGTATCCAAGACTGATAATTCCCACTAAAAGGAGGGAAAATTCAGAAAGTTGAAAACCCATAAAACTTTCTTACTTACCCAATATTTGAGTTCCTCTGATTTGACCAAATAAATTGGAGTTTGGTTGATATCTGTAAATGTCAGCTTTAAATTCTCAGCAAAAGATAAAATGACTAAAGAAATTGATGCTCCAGAGTCTATAAGACAACCAAAGGGGGTATCCTCCTTAAAAAGAATGAATCTCAAGCAGTTTAAGGCAACTCCAGTCCTTAAGACATGGAGGTTCTGTGCACTGGGAGAGATAAGATAGTTTGCTTTTCACACAAGTAAACTATCTACTAGTTTTTTGACCTTGAACTAGTACCTTCTCTTTCCTTCAACTTCACACAATCTTCTAGCTTGTGCTTAACCCCACAATACATACATAGCCCATTATCTGCTAATCTCTTCCTCTCAGCTTCTTTAAGTTCCCCTTTTGGGTTCAATACCTTACTGATATTGCCTGGTGTCAAGCCTTTTGGTAGAGGTTTGTCCTTTCCCTTATTGGGTTTGGATTGAGTTGGCCATGGGTGTGAAGAAGGTCCCAATTTAAAATTTAGGCCCTGATATTTGTTGGCGTATTGACAATGTTGTAGTGGTCCTTGGTAAACACCGTCAAGTTTGAGGGTTTGATCCATGAAATCTGTTAAGGTAGTCATCTTCTGACCATGAAGATTTAATGGATCCAGAATCCTTGAAGGAAGTCCCTTTTTGAAATGATACTTGAGGGCAGCATCATTCCAACCTACTTGAGTTTGGAGCACTCTGAAATTTGAGATATATTCAGAGGCTTTACCATTATCACTCATGCGGAGGAAATCAAGTTAAATTTCCGCTTTGTCAGTTTCATTAGGATCACCAAACAAGGTAAAGAGTTTCTCTTTGAACTTTTACCCATTATTGACAAGTAAGTGGGTTTCTGTTGAAGAAAGCATGAGAAGATAAGGTTTGAACCATCTGGCTGTTTTTACGGCTAAGAATGAAGAAGTGTAAACAAAATTTGATCCATCATTATTGAAGGTTTGAGGGTTGTTATGGAACAGGAGCTTGCAGGTTTGGAAGAAAGGGCATAATCTGTCTGGGTGTTCTCCATCAAATATGACAGGAGATTTCATGGAAGGAGTTTTGAATTTTGATCCCTCCAAAGACATTGGATTTGAAAGCTTTTTCATGAAAAGTCTCAAAAGTCTTCTAAGAATTAGATATTCCAGGTTCAGAAGGTTGAAAAGAAGGGTGGGTAGCACAGGAAGATGGTGCCTCATTCATTGTATCCTCTCCATCTGCTTCATTTCTAGAATCATCAAAATCCTGGGGGATGTCTTCCACAAATTGGACTGAGTGTTCTCATTCCCTAATGTCAAGATGTTCCAGAGACTGAGTGGGGGAAACAGGCCATGTGGCTGTTGGCCTGCCTCTGGCGCAAGCCCTAGTAGGAGCGCCCGTAGGAGGAGTGCATTGAACGGTTGTCATTTTTAAAGAATTTAAAAACACCTGAAAAAGGATGTAGTAGTGAAAAAGAATGAGAACTGCAGAGAATTAAATTATACTTTCACCGGACAACCTAAGCACAAGTTCGAGGGTGTTCCTGGGAAAGTGAGATTAGAGGAAGGAGTTTAGAGACTTCTTTGAAGTACAGAGAAAATACTCCAGGAAGTGATTCAAAGATGAGTCAAAGAAAAGCTGCTTCTCTGAGGTATGTTCGATAAGAATCTTAATATAATTTAAAGGTAATACTAACATTCTTAGGATCTCACAAAGAGTTGGAAACTCAATAATCAAATATTTAAGTTTTAGAAATGATTACGTAGAAAATAAGGAAATGTACAAAAATAATGATTTAACCTGAAGCTTTACCACTATTAATTTATATATACACTTTATAATTTAATTATAAAGAATTTCAAAACAAAGTCCTATCCCTTTTATATCCACTACTCCTCCTCCCATTTACCTCATGCCTATTCATCATTCCGCACACCACAGACCTCCGAAAAACACCATTTACACCTGGACCCTCCTCACTAACATCCCTTAACCCCTTGACCCTACACTAACCATCCCCTCCATGCTCACTACCCCTGTTAATAACCCACAGACACACAATAAACCTTAAGCAGAATATTTCATTGGCTGTTGTGCTGTGCGTCACCTATCAAAGAAAAGACTGAACACACTTTTGAGAGATTAACTAATTTGATTTAAAATTTTAGATTAGCCCGGTTGAATAGTTATTACACAAAGGAAAGTTGAAGTTGCTATCTAGAATCTCTTCTGCGCTTTGAACATGGATTTAAACCTTGTTATTATTGATTTAATGAGCTTATTTGCCTTGAGTGTCATGTGGCGTGTGACACTTTATCTGCCTTTGTATTCCTTCTGACTTCATTCCCATATCTCTTCTTTTGATAAACATCCTAATGCAGTTACATTAGTATTGAACATTCATAAGTAAGTTTACATATTCCTTTACCCTCCTCTCCCCTCCCCTTTTACTTTTCATCCCAACCCACTACTCTTGCTTCCCTCCTCATCTATACTAACCCCTTTATCACTCCTCCCTACCCCACCCCACCTCTTTCACCTCCCCCATCAACCTTTCCTTTCCACTCTTTAACCCAACAAGCCTTTTTTAAGATATCCTAAACCTCTCACTTCCAAATCAAACCTTCTTGTTCCCCATCCCAACCATTTAACCTAAAAATCATTTTGATCCTTTCTCTGCTCACCCAACCTCTTTGGCTTTTCAATTCACCCCTTTTTTCTATATAGAGGAAGAGGGTTGAGAAGGAGATCAGTTAAAGATATTCATAGTGATATGAGATATATAAGGGTGGATAAGGGATCAAAAGGGTTGATATTTGTAACAAATTGATTTAGGTGAGGTGAGGTAGTAGGGAGAGGGATGGAGAAAGGGGATACAAGGGGTAGTGAGGGGAGAGGACTGGAGAGAGAAGCACTAAATTTAAGAGAGTGAGAGAGTGTGTGAGGGGAACCATATGTGAAGCACAAAAGAGGGGAGGGAAGTATTAGAAAGGATAAGTTTTAAAGAGAATAAATAATATAAATATATAAAAAATTATAGAGAATTGAAAATGAAATGGCACAAAAGAAAAAAATAACTTATAACTATTGCGCAAAACATTTTAGCCATATATTTTATTCTTGTTGAAATTTGACACTTAATTTTTTTTTGTAATGAAGGTAATGGTAAATTATTTTTTTGAAAAAATAGTGACAATGAAATATTTTTAAATCTAATATTATGGTGTAAAAATTAATTTTTTGGATTGTACAATTAACTAAATTATTTTTACCATCAATTTTGAACTTCATGTAGCTTCTACCAATACTTTCATGCTTGAGAAATACTTAAGAATATATACTTGTAAAATGAGAGCAAATATATACTTCAGGAAATTTTTACTAATAAAATTTTGATGAAAAGTATCATTTTAATAGTTTTTTTTCTTGAATAACTTTTTATAGTATTGGGAGATTCTTTTATAAACTTATTAGTGAAAAATTTTGTAAAAGCATGCAAAACGGATTTATTTAAATTTATACAACAATTTATATATTTTTTAAGAAAAAACAAAATAATATGATTTTTCACAATCTTATGGGTGTTCCCACTTTTTTTGGTAGTGGGGTTCACTTACTTCATTATTCCTACAAAAATTCTAGTAAGTCAAGCATGAAGATTTGTTTTGCTAATGATAAACTGTGCTTCAATAAATGTTTGAATTAATTTCAAGTTGTTTTCAAATTAAAATCAATATTTCCTCATGATTGCTTCAACACCACCTCAATGTGTGCTCTATTAGATATGAATTTGGGTTCAATTTTATGGACTTGCTAGCAAGTCTGCCTCCCATATTGTGTGGTGACAGTTTAAGATTTGTGGGATAGGGAGGGAAAGAAAAAGGTGGAGAGAAAAAAGAAAGGTAAAAGGAAGATAGAAAAAAATTTGTTGAGAAAATTTGATCACATATAAAGGTGCTAGTAAGGGTGAGAAAATAGAAAATGTGGTTGAGAAAAATTAAAATAAGAGGTTTTAAAAATAAGAGGGTGTATGCTATTGTGTCACCAAACATCAGAATTTACCTTCATCTTATATTTCTTACTACAGAAGAAGCTTTATTTCAATCATATTAATACTGAGTTATGAACTTAAGTTCTTCACCATGCTGTTCTAAAATGGAGACCTAACTTTTAAATTTAACTGATATTAAATTCTAGTTTAAGTCTTTGTATAGTTCTTCAGTAATTCAAGATAAATAAGTTTTTACTACTTATATCAATAATAAAATTGAAAAAATCAAAAGAAATGAAATATTGAAATAAATCAATGCACAGTAATACATTCCTTCTTGCCAATTATTTTATTTTATGACAATAATAATCATACATATCTTTTAACAATGAGTCAATATTTATTATCTATAAAATATTTTGAGAAAAAAAAAGCCTAAAATAAAGCTCAAAAATCTCAAAGATATTTAGTAACAATTAGAAGAAGGCACTTACATACAGTAAAATCTATAATTAAATATTATTCCACATATTTAAACATGAGTTTTGGGATGAAGTTATTGAATTTTAATCACCTATAGTGTGCTGATTGTCAGTTATAGATGTTGTTTCTTATCTCCATACAATTCCACTTGAAATTTCATGCAGGAACTTTTTAAATGTTTTAAATTTGAGCTTCAACTTTTAATTTTTATATAAACATCCACAAAAAATTAATTCAATTTCTTTTCAATAAATTCAAATACATTTTTTAAATATTTTTTTTAATTTTCATCCTTCTATTGCCTAAGTAGAATTTTTTTTTTCAAAAAAACTTAGTTAATAGAATCATATCTTTATAGATTTTATAATACCTTATCAAAAGATTAATCTCAGTCTTGATGGATCTGTGATTGAGCTCCCAATGAAAATATCATCCTGAGCATTCTTCAAATTAAATTAAACATTAAACATATTTACTCACTTTGAATTTTTTAAAAACGTTTTAACAATAAATAAATGTTATATGATGTAAAAGATGAGCTTCAAATTTAATAACATGGGTATCTGAGAATAAAAAGACCTATTAAACTCATTTTTTTTTAGTTTTTTTAAATGAGAAATATAAGAGCCCTATTTATGAAAAAGTATTTTATATAGCCCTATATATATTGATAAAAAGCTTTTCAGGCTTCAAGGTCTATCCATAGTTTATATTTTTAATGCATTTGTATATCTATATTCTTTCAACTACATTTAAAAAACCTAGCTTATGAAAAAAGATAATATTTTTTGATAATGTTTCTTAATGAGTTAAAAATTTTCTTTAATTTTTATGATGTCTTTTAAAAAAAAATTTAATTTACTTCACTTTATTTTATTTGATCTGATTTTTCTTTATTTTATGCTATCATACTATATAGTACTGTATTACATTATATTATATTTCATTTAACTTCACTTACTATTATTGTATTTAATTTAATTTAATTTCTTTTTGTTTTGTCTTATTTTAGTATATTTTATTCCATTACATCTTAATTTAATTTTTATTATTTTATTTTATTTCAAAAGGTAATATTAAATGTGCAAATTACAGTCTTTGAATTCTCAAAATGAGCTGATAAACTCTGATGTAACCCATAGATCAGAGCTCACAACCCAATATCATGTATGTGGTACTTTGATCTACGGCCATAGATCAGAGTACCATATTCAATTTTGAGCATGTGATCTCTAATCTGCTGCTTTACATCAGAGTTCACCAACCATTTTTATGCATGTGTACTCTGATGTATGGCTGTACATTAGTGTACCACTTCCAATTTTTTGCCTGTGAACTCTGAACTAAGGCCATAAAATAGAGTTCACCAGCCCATTTTAACCAACTTAATGCTTCTACATGGCTATACAACAACATCCATCAAATGTAATAAAATGAATTAAATGACATTAAGACTTATTATAATGTAATTGAATATAAATTTTAATATTCATGTGCAATTTAATTTTTTGTATGCATATTAATTGTTTCATTGCATATAAATATTCAATATGAATTTTGCATATGTATATTCTATATGATGTTGAATATGAATATGCAAAATTATTTTACATATGCATATTCAAAAGGAATTTTCATATGCATATTCAATATAAATTTTTTTTATTCATATTTTTTTTGGATGAATATACAAAATTATTTTCATTGAAAATATGAATTATCATTTTACAATTACATACTGAATACTGCTCAGCAAGTGAATATTCAATTTCACTTTTTGAGACTCAAAATAATTTTACATGACTTAAAAATATCAAAAAGTGAATAAAAAAATTCAATTTATAATAGTTCTCTGTAATGCATAGTTTTGAAAATTCTGGTAATTTTTTTCAAACAATATTTAATGTTTAAATATGATTTTTAATATGTTTCAATATATTATAAATGAGTAATAAATTAAAATAAAAATAGAACTTGAAAAATTGAAAGTTTTAAATGAGTTTTCAGCTCCATCTTGAACTATAATTTAAAATACTGGGTCAAAATTATGTGATTAAGGTGTACAGTGTTTGGAATGATTAGTGAAAAATTTTTAATTCAAAATATAAGATGAGTTCATTTCACTCACACTATGATATCACAAAAGTTTCAGCTAGGTCTGTACAATAGTTCAAGTTGGTTTTCAAGCGCATTTCAGTAAGGTTTCCATCAAAGTTTAGTTTGAGTTCCATCTGAGCTCTATTTGAATTCAAGCTGAGGACTTGCTAGCAAGTTCCCTCCAAATATTGCAGTGTGAAAGGTTGGGATCACCACACCATATTATCCTGAAGCCAAAGAACAGTAGAGAGAGGGAATCAAGTCATAAAGGATGCTTTACTTAAAATTTGTGGAATAAGTGCTGAAAAATATAGGCACTATTTACCATTAGTATTGTTTGCTGATTGAATCACTGCCAAAAGGACAACTGGATATTCACCAGTTGAGTTTGTTTTTGGTCAAAAAGTGGTTTTACCAGTTAATCTAGAAGCTGAATCATATCTTGGAGTAGACTGGGATACAGTCAAATCTACTGAAGAATTATTGTGTACAAGAATTGTTCAGTTAGAAAAGAAAGAAGGTACTCTAGAAAAGGCATATTCACAAATGATGAAAATAAGAAATCAGTCGGTGAGATATTGGGATAATCAGTGGGCTCATAGGCTCATAGAAACTTTGAAAACTGGAGATATGGTTTTGGTGTATAATAGGAGTTTGGAAAGTCAGTGGGGGAAGATGTTTGCTGACAGGTTGAATGGACCATAGCAGTGAAGGAACAGATTTCAAGCAGCTCATATGTTTGAAAATAGTTGGATGGAGTGGAGTTGAAAAGAAGGATAGCTGCTGATCAAGTCAAACATTTTTATCCTAGGGGCACCAGGAGTGCTATGATATGACTCTGAAATGAGGATAAACTACCTTCTATTGTTTTAAGAAGATTTACTCCACAAACAGTATAAACTAACAACTATCATTAAAAATATACAATAATTAAATTCAAATGTCAAAAATTTTATGGTGAAGATTTTCATAGGAATGTAATTATTTTTGGTAGAAGTGTTCACTGGGGAACCTTCTAAGCTTAATATTGGCAAGTTTGGGGGGAATTGATGGGCTGGCTGCTCCATACATAGTTACCCCAAAATTTTTATTACCATTTTTCCTCTGTTTCTAGTTTAATCCTGGCTTTGTTTCTTGTCATATAGGTAGCCCTCTAAGACTATAAACTGGATTACTATGATGTCAATCAATTACACTGATTCTAATGCTTGATTCAAGATTTTGTCCTAAAATAATTTATTTTAGTTTTGTTTTATTATCTTTTCTGAAGTTTTATCTTAAATTTTTTTATTTTTGTTTCAGTTTTATTAAAATTAATTTGTTCAGGGATAATGCTCACTGGTGGTCTCCAATAATTATAACAAATTGGAGGGAGCCCATCCAGTGATCATTTCTCTATTTTTTTCATGTTTTTCAAATGTTTCAAATTTTTCAAGTTTATTTTCAATTTTATTCTTGTGTATCCCACATTGGGGTGCACTTGGATTTGGATATGATTTCAGGTCTATGGCTCATAAAATGGCTGGGGGACATCTTTAAAAATAATTTTTGGTTTTCATAATAATAATTTTAAATTTACATTAATATATATATATTTTATATTTCAAATATCTCTTTATAAAATTTATTTTCATGTTTACAATAATTTTACATTACCAAAAAAAAAAAATAATAATAATAAAAAGAAATGAAATAATAATAATAATAATAATAATAATAATAATAATAATAATAATAATAATAATAATAATAATAATAATAATAATAATAATAATAATAATAATAATAATAATAATAATAATAATAATAATAATAATAATAATAATAATAATAATAATAATAATATTAATAATAATAATAATAATAATAATAATAATAATAATAATAATAATAATAATAATAATAATAATAATAATAATAATAATAATAATAATAATAATAAAATAAAATAATAAAGTAGATTTATATGGTTTATACAGATTTTATTTTAGTTTCTTTTAAAATTCTATCAAGGAGCCAGGGGAGCTATGGAAGTTTTTCTCTTGACAGAAAAGGCATAGTAAAAGTTTTAAGAGAAGACCTAGTGAAGTTCTTTATTTCTTCTAGTTGATGATCTTGTTGGTGTTTCAACCAAGTGGTTATTTTAAAATGACATCTCAAGACTTGTTCCCTGCCATATACTTCAGCTCAATCTTTAAGGGGATAATCTTTTTAATGGGAAAAATTAAAGCTGAAAATTGAATTGAGTTGTTGGGAAACTTTATGAGACTTTACAGAAGAAGAAGACAGTTCTGGATCTGGGATATTATAAGCAGATGGAGAATAACCAGATCCAGAAGAATCTTTATTAGATCATTTATAACTTTCAAAGATATTTAAATTTGAAATGAATGAAGAAATAATTTTTAAACTTACTAGAATCAATTATGTCCATATCAAAGTTCAAAAGAAGACTTGGTAGATATTTTTTTCAATTAGGGAGAGTAGGTGTTTAGGATTTTGTGATAGGCAGGAGGGTTAAGAGAGGTTAGGGAGCTTAGAGGTTGGGAATGAGTAGATAGACATTTAGTTAATGGACTTTGCCGTTTCTTAGAATGCAATGCTGGAGAACTAGGAGATCTGGGTCTTTTTAATTAAGTAAAAGAAGAAGGACAATGGGGGCTTCTGAATGTTGGTTGAGGTAGAGTAGGCTCTGTTATAAGTGGTGGAGAGATAGTAGAAGGAGAAAAAGAAACATCCAGAACCTATTTTGATGGATTTAACATAGATTTAGGAGCAGTAAGAGTTCTAGGGATGGTAGAAAAGAGCCTAGATTAATGAGATGGAGCAGCAAGAAGAGCAGATGGAGGAGGACCCAGGGATTTAGAGTCAGAAGGAATGTTCAATAAGGCTGAAGGTGTAAATGGAGCAGGATTTTTGTAGGTAGTTGATTTAGGAGATGGAGTAGAAGGGGAACAGTGGGAAGCAAAGCCTGTGGCTTGCAATGGGAAAGTGCCATCTTGGAGGCCAGAGTATTTATTCTTCTTTTCAAAACAGTCTAAAAAGGCCCTGTTGTAGGTATATCTTTTCAGGTTATAAGTGTTGGTGCACTCTTGATGGGTAAAGGATCATTAGTCAAAATCTTTATCTTTAGAAGCAATGAAGTTGGTAGGAGTAATCTTTAAAGGCTGTTAATTAGGCTGGAAAAGATAACCTTGATAGGAGGATAGAAAATGGAGAAAAAGGATTGTGGCAAAATTTTAGGCTCAAGAACACCAGTAGGCAGTTGGAATCAATGAAAATTTTTTTAAACATGAGCATAAACTGGAAACAAACAAAAATAAACTATCTTTGGTCATCTAAAACATTAAACTGAAAATTCATTTTTTTAAATGGACAATATATGTAGGAGTTCACAGAAGGGTAGTCCACCAAGGCTATAAACTGGAAATAAATTAAAAGTTTGGTCCTCAAAGTTTTTTTAAAGGGAATTTTAATCTATTTGAATAATCAATTAATCCATTTTTAATTTATCACTGTGTTATCAGTACTCATACTGATATTCATTTGAACAACTCAGTCATCAATCAATATGGTGAAACTAACTTTAGGAAATGAAGATTTCATAAAAAGCAATTATTATGGGTAAAGAAAGATGTACATTTTAAAAGGTTATTGTTGATATTTTTAATGGCTGAAAATAAAGGTGCCAAGAAAGTCTGGAAATTATGGATTCTGAAAAAATTGTATAAGTGATTTAAAAGGTTGGAAATAAATTTGAATGTTGTGATACTGAATCATAGAAGTTGGATAAGAATAGGAATATTAGTAGTCTCTTTGGTAGAATATTTAGGTAGAATCATGGAGGACCCTATGGAAAGAATTAGATAAAAGTATTTGTCTCAGTGGGAAGCCCACTCTCTCATGTTTTAAAAAGTAGAGATTGTTAGAGGGGAGTCTGAAGGGATACAAAACTTTCCCTCAGTAGAAGAATTATCACAGTGAAAATATGGTTGACTTAAAAGTCTATTTCAAATTATAAAAGTTGAAATTCAGACTGAAAATGATTGGATGAACCAGAAAAGAAATTTTATCAGCACCAAAGAATTAAAGTATTAAATTTTGAAGAAGAGAAGAACAGTAAAAAAAATAATCTTTTTGAAGTCTTTCAAAATCAGTATCAAAAATTTGCATTAAAATTTTTCTCTTCATAAGATCTTCATTATTATTAGCTGGGGTTTCTTGAAAATAAGTTAAAGATTTATATTTCATATCATCACAAAAATCTCATAAGATACATCTATGAAATTTTAGATAAAGATTAATATACTCAATCTGCACCCAGCCAACTTCATTGTTATTGGTGATTTCAATGTCTTAGGAAAAAATTGTGAGTTGGAAGAGAATTGTAGTTGGATGTGGAATTATTAGATAAATTAAAAAGATTAAAAAAATGACTAACTCTTAGAGCCAGGAAAAAATGTTTCAGAAAAACTGAAGGGAGAAACTGGAATAATGGAATTAGGATCTTGAGAAGGAGGAGGAATCTCAGGATTAGATTTTTTAGAAGAAGAAGATTTTTTGGCCTTTATGCTTCTAAAGAAGGTGGAGATTTTTGATAGTCTCTTTTTGGAAATTTTTGGATCAGGAAGGGCAGCTGGTCCACTATAAACATTAGTCCTGGAAGGAAAAATTGGATGGTCACGTTGTAGACAATCCTATAGTACTAGCTATAGGCCTTGACCAAGGGAGTTGGAGAAAAACCAGAGAGAAAATCCCCTGTCCCTTTAGAAAAATAAGTGAGATTTACTTGCTAAAGTAAGTTGGTTCCTGTTTTGCTAAAGACCCCTTTTAAACACACTTGACTGCTTGATGAGCCAAGAAAGTAGTCACCAGATAGACTACCAGACCAAAGAACTGAAATGTAGAACAAAGTCCACACCAGAGACAGCAAAGATACTTGATGTAGGCTGCAAATCCACACCAGAGACAGCAATAATACTTGCTATAGCTTGCAAGACTATAACAGAGAAAACAGTTGCTAAAGTTAAGTTAAATGAACAACTCACTTGCAACAAACACAGCCAATTGTGGCTAGAAAACAGTGAAAACTGAGTGAGGAACAATGAGATCACCTCCGAATGGTTGTATGATGATTAAGGTTGCCCCAAACTGTCTTTTTCACTATTTACACACAGACCACTAACTAAGAGCCCATGCGCACCCACCAATCTGGCGCCTGTACCTGCCAAATTGCATAAAAACCCTCCTGGAGCGCTCCCCAACCTCCTAAAACAGAGGCGGGCGGGCCGCCCGACGTCGAAGATGCTGCCTGAAGCGGCCCGGCCTCCCTGAAGCCAGAAAACCAATAAAAACCACTAATCTACTTAGAAAAATTAGCTACAACTACTAAAACCTTTAAAACACGGAATTTCACTATAACAACATTGAGACATGAAATATAGAGAAAAATTAGCTCTATCCAATGGTACTAAGCACTTAACCCTAAGACTTAAGGTTAGCCCATAAAACACGAAAAACAAAATTAAACAGCAATCTTTTATAAATGAAAAATGAGGAAATGACCCCTTAAAACTCAGAATATGAAAAATGTCTACAGGACATAAAATATAGAGAAAAACCAGGGCTATCCAATGATAGTACCTACATACCCGCAGACCCAATATCCACAGAATAAAACTGGAAAAATACCAAATTCCTTAACAGATGTCAATTAAGACATGCACAAACAGCGCCAAATCACACAACAAAGGCCCCTGCCAATGTTGGAAGACCACAATGTTTGATTTTCTTAAGCCTCCAAAGATCACAAGCAGCTCTTCAAGGAAGATCAGGATTAGATATTAGACAAGGAACCTGGAATTAGGTTCAAAGTTCACATGGGATGGCTAGATCTTTTGAAGAAAATTTGGTGGAGATGTTGGTAAGATGAAGTGAAATGGGTTTTCAAGAGTGGTTGGAGTAGATGGTTGTAGACACTACGCAATATATAGGGTGGACTTGCTAGCAAGTCCTCAACCTGAACTCTACTTGAACACCCACCTAAAACTGTTATGCTAAGTGGTGTTCACCCCTGTTTGTATGGAGCCTTTATCAATAGCTCAATGTGTGTTCAATATGTGGTGAGTTTGGGTTCAATGTTGTGGACTTGCTAGCAAGTCCACCCCCCCATATTGTGTGGTGAGAGTTTGAAGAGAAGATGAATATGGGTTTCATCAAATATGCAAATTTTAAGAATGGGGACATTCTTCATTGGAGGGAGTATGTAGCAGTATAAAGATTATTGCAAAACTAAGGTTTAAAAAGGAAAATTTTGGAGATCATTATGAAGAATGGAAAAGCCAATTTGATTTTATATAATATTTATTTTTAAAGAAAGAGAATTATAAGTAGTTTTAAAGGGTTAAGCTTACAAGTCAAGATTAAACAAATATTTAATGGTGAATAAATGCAAGTATAGGCTTAAAATTGCATGAAGAAGAAAGTCAGGATTCTTAGAAGCCTTTGGGAATTTTTAGTGGAATTTATACAATTTTTCTTTGTATTTTAATAATTTAATAGTTTTTTTTTGATTATTCATGATTTTTCATAATTTAATTAACTTTGATGAATTTTAATTAAATGAATAAGGCTGTGCAAACTACTAAAATTTTTTGGGAATGTAAAAAAAATTAGCTCTATCATTTGTAATTTTTATAGATTTTATTTAAAGGTTTCAAGGTTCTAATTGAGTCCTGAAGTTTGTACAAGCTCTGTAATTCTCTGGACAAGCTTTGTACAAACTCTGGGATACTCTGGACAAGCTCCAGGATTCTCTGGGAAAGGAAAATATGACACATGACCTAACTATGCATATAAAGCTGTAGACTCAAAATTAGATACAAGAGAAGAGATCTTAACCCCATTCTAGAATATCAGAGATTAACAATCAATAAAAAATTATAACATTTAAAAATTTGTAATACCCTTATAAATTAACACTTTTTTATAAAACTTTATAAATATTATTGGACAACACATTTACATATAATCATAGGGTATTATTGTAAAGGTCTCAAATTCAGTGACTTGATTTTAAAAACTGTTCACAAAAAAAAGCTTTATAAAAATAAAAATTAACAATCATTTAAATAACTTTTCTTGTACAAATTTGTTGTTGTATTTCTTCACTTAACCTTTAAAGATCACTGATTCTACATCTCAAAACTGTTAATATCAAATAATCAAAAGATCTTTCTTTATCATGTAAACTTTTTAGATTAGTTAATTGTGAACCTATATTTTACTTAAAGGGAAAGGGTTTTCTTTTGTTTATCCAACTCCCTTGGATTCTGCTAACAGAAAGACAACTGAAAGAGTATTTCTAAAACGTTAATTTCAGTTCACATACTGAATTGAATCAATTCAGTATGTGAACTGAACCCAATGTCTGTTTTCCAACTATTCCCCCTGTGAGACAACATAATTTTTTTTGCTACCTAATGTTTTATTTTTTACATTACCTATTTTTTCTTACCTTATGAATCTGGTTGACCAACTATAGATTGTAAGTCATTATAATTGAAAATGTGCAAATAAAATCAATCTATATGAAAATAAGAATAAAAATGGATAAAAAATACCTGAAAAATCTCAAGAGGTCACCAAAAAAGTTACAAAAAGTTTCCAGAAAAGTTGCAAAAATTTACAAAAAAAAGAATCTATAAGTCTCCAATAGAGCACCCAAAAGTTCCCAGAAATGTGAAAAAAGGTTTAAAAATGGTTTCAAGAATTCTACAAAAAAGCACTCAAAAGATCCTAGAAGTGTGTCAAAAACTTCCAAAAAAAAAGATTCATAAATTCTCCATAAAGGCATCAAAAAAAACTGTAAATGTGCTAAAAAGTTCCAAATAAGCATGCAAAAGTCCTCAAAAAAGTTCTCAAAATTTTACAGAAATTTAAAAAGTAATTCTGAAAAATTCTTAAAGCTCTCAATAAATGTGCCAAAAATTTCCATAAATTCACTTAAAAATTCTTTTAAAACATTTCAAAATATGTTTTGTAAAAAAACCCCCAAAATATCCTTAAAACACCTTTAAATTATTGGGAGAATCTTCAAAAATGTTTTCAAAAATTTTAGCAAAAAAAAGCCAAAATTTATTCCAAGACACCTGCAAAAGAGTTTAAAATGCTCAGAAACTGTTTCAGAATTATTTCCAAATGAGTCTGAAGCAACTTAGCAAAATAAAAGGGCCAAAAACAGGAAAAAAACTTAAAAATGACCTATTAAAAATATTTGGGAAATTTTTAAGTTTTTAGCTATTATTTGCTAATTTCTTTTTCTTATTCTCTTAATATATTTTCAATATTTAAATCATATTTATGAAGAATTTGATGATTTTAATATAGTTTTCATCCTCTTTATCTTAGGCCTTCTTATTTTTTCAAAAAAATTAAATTATTTCATTTGATTGTATCAAGTAATTATTACATTTTTATTTTTTAGGGAATGGTAGCACAATAAGATGAGATCACGGAATGAAACAAATAAGAGGAGAGTGAAAGGGCAGGTGGGGTGAGAAATAGAGGAAGGTAGCAAAATTTAAAAAAAGAACTTGAGGGGGAGGTAATTTGAGTAATAAAAAAAGGGAGGAAAAGTGAGCTGAATGAGAAATGGAGGAGGGATAAGGGAATTTAAAGAATACAAAAAGGGAGGGAAGTGGAAATGAATGATAAAATAAGGAAGGTAAGAGGTAATTTTAATGATAGGTAAAGGGAGGTGAGGTGAGCCAAATTGAAAAATAGAGGAAGATAGAAAAAGGCAGGTGAAAAATAGAGTAGTTCAGGGGATAAGAGGTAGATAAGCAGAGGGAGAGAAGAAAGAGATCACCAATGAAGCCTTCAAGAGTGAGGAAGGGAGTCAGTGGAGATAGAAAAATACTGCAATGGGCTTGGAAAATTTCACAACCCAAATCATGCACAGAATGACTATATTTGACTAAAAATACAACTAGATTTATAGTGCAGGATTTTTTCTCCTCCTTATTGTATTTAATATGGGGGGAGGCACTTGTTTTCTGGAGCCAAAAACATTTTCATGGTGACAGGAATAATTTTAAACCTGATCAAAAATTTATCAATTTTTAGCTATGTATGTGAAGAAGTTTCTACAACTGAATTGGCACAGGGTTTAGGCCTTTCAACCTCAAAAGGTTTCACCATTGTATCAAGATTAAGTAAGACAGGTATATTTGAGGGGCCCAATTCAGGAAGATTGTGATAAAAACCCACTGAGTGAGACATTCTTAAACTTTATTTCATCCTAAAAATTTATCCACAGGCCAGCCTGGATTATATTTATTACTCTTTTGCATGCAAAATCTATAAATTTACAGTTTAGTTCCATATTCATGAGCTTGGTTTTTATAGTCAAGTATCATCCAAAAAGCTTTAATTTAACACAATACAAAAAATTAACTAAATTTTCCAAAGAATCACTTAGATTAGAAATTGGAGGAACAGAAAACATTAATTTGTATTGATGAGTCAAGCTTTGATATTGTGAAAAACTCAAAACCAGTACATTTTTGGTGAAGAAATGGTGACTAATTTGATGAAGAATACACTTGTTCTACTTTTTGAAGTACCCAAACATCAATTATAATTTGGGAGATTTTCTCAATACAACAAAGACTCTAATTTTTTTCCTTCCTTCAAAGAAAAAAGAAGCAAGTAAATTTATTAATATTTTTACAGAGGCATCTTTCTTCCTTTTGTGTCTAAAAAGGATCATGATCTTAATCTTCTTCTTATAAAGTAAAATAAAACAGTATAGATCTCGCACTAAATTAAAGACTTCCAAAATTAAGAAAATATTCATAAAATTGACATTTAGACAGTTCAATCACCAGAATTACATCGAATAGAAAATGTATGGAAAAATCACAGCATGCAAATTCAGAAAATGTATGAGCCAAAGAACACCTCTGAAATGCAACATACTATCCAAATATATTGGGATAGCTTTACTTCTCAGACTCTAGAGCACTTAGTGGCTTTAATGCTATTTCAAATAAAAAAAATCTGTCAGAAGGCATGGTGGAATGACTCGATGGTGATAGATAACAAATTTTTTTTTCCAGTGATTTTCAATATTTTAAGATTCTGTTTGATTTAAAAATTTTAATGGTGTCCAAACCATCTGATTCCATCTAAAATATATATTTTAGAATCTCACTTACAAACTTGAAAATTTATACCAAAGTGAAAAGTAAATTATGTGTGGGAGAGATTTTATTTTTTAAAAACATAAGATCATATTCCTGTTCTGGGACTTCTTTCAAATAATTTTTAAAAGTCTTATAGTTATTGGGTTGGTAATTTTTTAGAAATAAATGAAAAAATTTGTTTTATAGTTTTTTTCAGTGTACTATACATACTTGTGAGTAAGTGCACCCTCATTTTTCTTTAGTATTTTTTAGTATTATTCATTTTTACTTTGGAAAAAATTAAGAATGAATATAGATTTTTTCAGCCTGAATATTCCGAGGACTCAATAAATATTGCTTATAATTTATTCTAAAAAAATGTATTACAGATGGGAACCATAAATAATGGTATACAGGATGTATACATATGTTGAATTAATGATTAAATACAATGTATGCCATTATAATACCTTATATGCATGCCTATATCCACCTTTTTTAAGTATTATATATTTAATTTTAAGCTATAATATGTTATTTTAATCTTAATAACCTTAAAAATAAGGCTGCACAATTATTAAGTGGACTTAAAGCTTTTATTTTCATTATTTTATGGAAAAAATAAAAAATGCTCTTTAAATTACTTAAAAGTTGAATTTATGTGCTATGTGTTTAAAAATATTGAAATGGAACCTTGAAAGATCAATATCTCTTAATTAAAAATATTTATTTGGCTATTCAAATGTATAAAAATAACACTTTTCAAATATAATGTTTTTTGTGCCAGAAATGGCTTCTGTGTACTGGTCACATACTGCCTGCACTTGTCCCATGTGAATAGCTTCATTTTTAGAAAATTTAGCAATTTCACACTATAATTACTTCACATTGTACACCCACTATGGGGAAAACATGCTAAATTAAACAACATGTTCTTATTTAGTGTCCTAATTTTATTATTAGCACATTGACCTCATTATATGCACTAATTTCATTAATAACCTCAAGATTGGCGCCTATATTTCACTACCGTGCTTAAAATTGCCTATTTAGTCAAGTATTTACCTGTGCATGGACTGCTAAGAGACTAAACTCAGCTACCTCACATTTCATGTCTTATTTTGGGTTTCTCAGTGGTTGCTCAGTCAATATCCATCATATTTGGATGGGGTTTCACATAGTAATTTTGAAAAATAAGTCCTTTCATTTCTAAAGTTTATCCCTTTTAATGATGTGTTATATTTAGTACTTTTCCTTCCTTATTTATTCTTTTACTTATAGAATTACACACATATAATCTCATTTTGGTTATTACTCTATATTTGATGGATAAACACTGGTTAATTAGGGGGTGTCAAGTCTGGCAAATCCGCACTTAACTTAAGTGCGTATTTCAAACCAAATCAGCACTTAAATTTTGCAAAAAAGTCACTTATTTCAAAAATGGGTGTCAGTTCTGACCTCAAATCAGCACTTTTTTTGTGGTTTTTTTTTTCAAAACCACATGTTGGTCACATCATCCCTTTCTTTCCCATACCATTTTGTACTCTCCAAATGTCCTCTTTGTGTACTTCATTCACTTGGGTTAGTATTTTGGTTTGTTGCATATTCATTTTTTTTGTAATTTACGGTGAAAATCTTTTTTTTGGATGGCTCATTTGTTTTCTTTCACCAGCTCAACATAAAATCACATATTTTGTCAGTGATTTTTTTTTTCATTCATCCCTCATATCCTTTTCCTATTCTCCTCCAACATCCCTAAAACAATTTGGTTTCATTCATTTTTTCATCTCATCTCTCCAGGTAAGTCACTTTATTCTTTTTTTTTTGATTTTTTGATTACTAATTATAATTTTTTTTGTTTTTTTCTGTTTATTTTATTTTTTTTATCTAAATTTTTTTTGTAAGTGGTTATTTTGGATCTCAATGGTATAATTAACCTTTTTTTTCTATCCCTCTTTACTTTCTTTTTTAGCTCCATCACCCTACTCTTCATCCCTCCTTGGCATGGTCATTATCCCCCCTTTCCCTTATTTCACTTTTTTTTGGCTCCATTTCATTGAAACACATACATTGCACATTCTTTATGCATTTCACTTACTCCATATTCAATTTCCCCACAATTCCAACATCAATCTTTCTCACTCTATTTTTCCTACTTTTCAATCAAGATAAGTTTCATCTACTTTTTTTCATGCCTATATTATATCTCATTCCTTTTATGAAAACTTCATACTTAAATATATGTATGACTCTTATCTGGATAACAGTGAACTTATAAAACTCCTTTTGATCTCATCTTAATTACCACTTTTTAAGTTTTTGTAAAATTTTAAAAATCAGACTCAGAATTAGGTTTAGGATTATTCAAATCTAATGTTCTTTTTACTGATAATTCTCCTGAAGGCTACCTTTCATTTCCTACAAGCAGATTTGAATTTGATTCAGTGGTTGCTGAGATATTGACTGTCAAAGTTGAGCCTTTTTTTTCTCAATTTAAATTTTTATTTCATTTTTTTATGTAACAAATTAGGGTTAGGTTTATTTAAATCAAATTTCCTTTAACTGAATATTCTACTAAAGCATATCTTTCATTTCCCACAAACAGGTTGGAATTAGGTTCAGTGGTTGCTGAGATTTCGACCTTTGAAGTTGAGCCTTTTTTCCAAATTTCACTTGTCTTATTTCACATTTTTATATTGCATATTTAGAGGATAAGGATTCTGAAACTCTTATATGATTATTCTCTAGGCATTTTAATTATATAGGCATATATTCGTTGCTCACGAATATCACTAAAGCTCAAAAAGATGAAGATTTTTGCTTATGGGACACTCTACCTTCCTTTAACTCTTTTCTTGCTCTTCGACTCAAAAAGCACTGTAATAAAGCATTTGAAAAAAATCATGAACTTGCAACCAAAGTTTGAATACCAAATTGGTGTGACTCCAAATGGGAAGATATCAGCCACAAATATCTTTTATTTTCTAATGTTATTATCACTCATTCTGGATTCCACAATAGGATTCATATCGATAGGAATGATGCCAATTTTCTTACTTTTGGTATATTCTCATATATCAATCCGATAACTGGCCAACCAATACCATCTCCAGCTAAAATCAAAGGACATGGTTTATATTTTCCAGACCACCAGTGCATCATTGATTTTGGTTTGGGAAATGGTATCATCAAAACTATTTGGAATTCTTCTAAGGATAATCATTAAACGACGAAAGCTCTACCTGGTTTGGAATCCTGTCAAGATTTAACACATTTTGGTTGCTCATTTCAAATCAGTCATAAGTTGATTCATAGAATCAATAAGGTAAAGAAAGAAGGTAAAGTTAATCGATTTAAAAAAACTTTATTTAGATCCAAAAAGTATGGGGATTAGAGTTGTCATCGAAAATTTTATATTTTTTCACAAATTTTTAATAAATATTTTTTATGTATCAATTTCCTCAACTAAATTAATGGGCCCACAACCTTGTGTTGTATAAATGGTAATCATGATAACATTTATTTGTTTCATGAGGTTCCTCTAGCCTATACCTGTGGAAAGTCCCAAACTTATGTTTCTAGACTTGGTCTGCATTTTGGCTTGAGGGATTGATATTACTTTAAACTAGGGAAAGTGATATATATTAGATATTTATTTAATAATTTTCGTAATTATATTAAATTTAGATGACTTCCACCACTTACTTCAATAAAATGCAGGGGGGGGTTATTGCCAAATTTTCAAATCTGACATGTGAAATTGATGACTTAGAAAAATTTTGGTGATATCCACCCCTTGCTTCAATAAAATGCAGGGGAGAGTATTGCCAATTTTTAAAACAGATATAGAATTTTTTTGACTTGTAAATATTTTGGTGAAAATTTTTGACGAGGATGTGAAAGTAATTGTTTCCACCTTGAGCAGGTTTCTGGCTCAAAGGAATAGTAGTACCATCAACAAAACCAATACATACTTGGAAGCCCTCTGCTTGCATAACCTGAGATGATTCAAGTCGCTCTTCTTTTGTTGGCCAGGTGAGAAGTTGAGATTCCAAGGAGTTGATGGCAGTGATACATTGTTTGGTATAAGTGTTAACTGAACCATACACTAAATCAAAGACATTTTCTAAATGTTTCAAAGCGGCTCCATTACCATTTGAACCCAAACGACATAGTGTGATGGCCAATTGAATTGAAGGATGTTGTTGTTCTTTTTGAGAATTATTGTGAAATATGGGATGATCCTGAATAAGCTCAAGCAATTTAAGGAAACATTCCTGAGAAGTCCTGAACAGCTGTCTAAAACTGGGTGTAGATAGGTTAAGAAGTGTTTGGATGGTGTACTTGGGGGTATGAAGTACTTGAGGCTTTCTGGGAATAAGGTAACGTTTTGTGGCCATTTTTGATAAAAATATAAAATCTTCTTCTAGATCAGAATCAGAATCCGAATCAGAGTCCAAGAGCAGTTCAAGAGCCATGAAAGTCATTGCTTTATGTATTTTATCACAATTTGAAAGTGAGGAAGGCATAACTCTTATATGATATGATATGAAGATGTAAGTGATGTACGATGTTTTGAGTTATGAAGTGTTATGCTGCGGAGTGCTGCGTATGAATGATATGATGCTGAAAAATCAGTGAAATGGGACTTGATGGTGAAATCTGAACTTTTGGTTGAGAAAGTGCGGATTTGAGTGAAATAAGTGACTTATTTCATTTTGAAATCCACCAGTATTGGGGCTAGTGTGCTTTGGAAATCCGCACTTATTTAAGTGCAGATTTGGTCAAATTTAAGTGCGGATTTGTAAGTGCGGATTTGCCAGAACTGACACCCCCTATTTTTTATCTTGTCATGAGATAGGATTCTCCTTTTGTTACTGGTTGATCATTAGGCTGATGGGAATGTATAAGTTCTGATTGGAGGTGTCATTAGCCCTGTAGGGGATTTTTAAATCAAGAGTAAAAATTTGGGACTGAATGGGTATAAAAGGAGGAGGCTTTTGGCTTAAATTCTACATTATTTATCATTGAAATTAAACCCAAGAATTATTAAAATTACAATACATTTAATTAGTACTTTTAAAAATTCTTTGAATAGTGTTTGGAGTACTAAATCTATTTTTCTAGAAACTATAAGATTGTAACCCATTTACCAACAGTGAGATTAGATTATTGAGACCCTTATATTGAGCTATATTTAAAAATTTTTTGGATTTGTGCTACTGTATTCATATAGGACCATTAAAACCTTCTAGAAGACTGACTAATCAAGCTATTCACCTCTCTTTACTTAAACTCATCCTGACAAATATAGTCCTTCAAAGCTCAGAAAATTTTTGAGCTGGGGAAGATAAAGACTTTTCATAGACTTCTTCAGGAAATTAGTATTTTTTCAAAATTTTGTTGATTCAAAACTCACTCCATTCAGAGCTGTCTAGATCAGTTTAAGTGAAGGTATTCTTCAATGCATCAAATTAAAGGCAATATTTCAAGTGGTTTTATTATTTTACTGAAATATGAGTGAGAGTGTTAAAAATTTTGGTGTTTTTGATTTAATATGGATTTACATTTAATAGGGGTTATCAAAGCTAGAAATTTTAAATTATTTAAATGGTATTTTAAAGCACAAAAAGAAAGCCACAAACTTGACATTAATTCTCAGTAAAAAAAGTGTTTTGGGGCACAAAAAGTAATAATGGTTTATTTGGTTGACAAAAGAGGTATTTTGAAATGGAATAAATTCAACTTTGATACCCACTAATAGGGGAAATCAAAGTACTCAAATCCACTATTAAATTAATGAATATAAAAAATAAAACTTACCTATTTCTATCAATCCTTTTTTTTGACAATAAATGTGTTTTTTAGTGTGGGGAATATTAAAGTTTGAGCTTAATTGGACATATATTTTTTGTGTGGAATCTGCCATCATGACTGAAAATTGGGGTATTAGAGTGAAATAAATGGATTATTTTGATTTTATTTTACACTTTTTCAGAAGCTAGTGGATAAATATTTTCCACCTTTAATAAATTTGGATCCAGAGAAAAAAGGATGGATCACTAGTGGTAGAAGCAACTACCACCAGGAAAAATCAGGGGGGACTTGCATGCAAGTCTTAAGTGTAAACAGAACCCAAACAGAACTTTTTCAGCATTTCTTCAGTATTCTACCAGCATATGAAAGTAATTTGACTATTGTTCCACTAGAATTTGACCAGAACTCATTATTTAACTTCTATTTAACACCCATTAAGTATTCATCCCCTTTTACATATCAATTTAATACTGAAATATAACTATCCATCATTTGCTAGTATTTTTCTTTATCATAATTTCTCTATTTCTATCATATCACAAATTAAGAAATATGATTTTTGAGTATAAGATAATGACACAAATAATGCATGTGAAATGAAAAAAATGATGAAATGGGATATTTGATATCAATTTATGATGGAAAAATACCAAAACAGGTGAGAAAATATGTTAGAACATGATAGAATGTGATATTTTACTAAATATTTTAAATAAAAAGGGGGAATATAAGATGAGAAAAAAGTAAGGGAATGATAGAATATGCTATTTGAGCACAAAGTAATTATTTGAGAATTGCATGTGAGTAGAATAGAAATTTATTGAATGCTAAAATATGACATATCATTACCAAAATTTGATGAAGAATTAGAAAATGGTAGCATGAAAAACTTGTCAAAAGACAAAGTATGATATTAAAGTATAAAATTAAGATAGAAAAATAGCTGGTGAGATGCAAAAAAAATTTAACAAATGATGGAATATGATTTTTTTGTTTAAAATTGATATGGAAAAGGGGCATACAAAATAAGTAAGAAGTTAGCTAAATATGAATATTCTATTTGAGCACAAAATAATTATTGAAAAAATTCAAGAAAGTTGAATAAAAAATTATTGAATAGCAAAATGTGGTGTATCATTACCTATCTGTGATGGAGATGTAGAAAATTGTAAATGTAAAATATTTAGAAAATTATGAAATGTGATATTTTAGAATAAAAGTTTTATAAAAATAGAAATTTAGGTAATTAAAACAAGAAAATATTGAAAATTGATATTTAGTATAAATTATAGTTAAAAATTGACAATTAAGAACAGTAATTAGTTATCTAATGAGGAAATGTGACATTGGAATGTAAAATTGTGCTGAAAAAGTTAAAAATAGGACTCATAAACAGTGTGAAGAATTGTAAAAAAGTAGTATGATTTAATGAAGTGGAAAAGAAATTTAAATAAATGTTAAAATGAGGTGAAGAAAAGTTCCAGAATGATTTCTGGTTAAATGTGGGTCAATCACTGGTAAAATTTGGGTCATATGCAGAATGAATGCAGTGTAATGGAAAAAAACTCTTTAAGGACTTTCATTCATGTCCCCCTTAATTTTTCCTGGTTTAATTTGATACCCCTAATATATCTTGAATATTCATGTAGCATAAAAATCAATATGAAGTTACCAAAAATTTCCCACTTGAATCACTAAAATATTTATACTTCAAAAATAAAATCACAAGATTCCAATGATTCATTAGTTCTTCTCCATTAAATAATTATTAGATTTCATAAAAAATATGATACTCCTCCCATCTGAATTTCAATCATTCCTACTCAAATGGAAGCTGTGATAATCATTTTGCTCTTCAGTGTCTCTAACCTATTAAAATTTTTCCTCTTATTTATTTCTCCACTTGAATTCTTGATGGTTTGAACACAAGTAGGTGTTGTGGAAGTCTAAAGTTTAGTAGGGAAATAAAATTTATTAAAAGAAAATGTTTGAGTAATATTTATTGAAGTTTGGAAAGCCAATTTAAATTTAAAATGGTGATATTTAAAAAATTGAGTATATAAAAGGGTTTAAAAAGGATAATTTTACAATTCAAGATTAAACAACTAATTTATAGTCTGGAAATGCAAGTATAGGACTAAAGATGCATGGAAATTAAAGTAAGGAGTCTCAAGAACCTTTGAGAATTTTTTTGGAACTTTTTACTATTTTTCTAATATTTTTAATAATTAAATAAAGTATTTTTGGTTATTTTTAATTTTTCATAATTTACTTAACTTTGTTAATTTTTTACTAAGTGATTATGCCTTTGAACACTACAAAAACTATAATGGATTATAAAAGAGAGGTAAATTCATCATCTATAATTATTCTTAATTGTTTATTAGTATTATAAAGTTCTAATTGAGTCTGGAATGCTCTTGACAAGTTCTGTAAAAACTCCAGACAAGCTACGTACTAGCTCTGGGATTCTACAGTTAGGGAAAATAGGGCACATGTCATACTATGCATATAAAGCCTGTAGAATTGAAATTAGATGGATCTAGGAATCTGAAACTAACTCATTCATCAACCACATTAACATATATTATCAACAATCATTACTATTTGACATAACAAATTATAAAATTGTAATACCCTTATAAATATAACACTTTTAACATAACAATTTATTAATTTCACTAATCATCACTTATATTGAGTTTTAGGGTACCATTTTAAAGGTCTTGTCACCAGGGATCTAAATTTAATATCTAAATCATATAAAAATGAAAGCTTAATAAAAATATAATATTCAATCATTTAAATAACTTTTTTACATTAAGGGACAGAGTTTATTAGGTTTATCCAACTCCCTTGAATTCTTCTTACAGCAAGGCGACTAAATGAGTCTTTCTACATTGGTTATTCCCAATGTGGGGCTTGAACTCTCTAGCTTTTAATTGATCTTACTTAGTATCTGGACTTTCTTAGCCTGCAAGAGGCGTATTTAAAAAATGCTTATATTCTTTTAACAGTTTAATCTTATAATTTTGGGATGACTTCTCCTATTAGATCTGGTGTTCTGGCTGCTGATGTACCTGTTAGGGCATCAGTAAGGGTTGTATCTTGTGATGGGCCCAAGCTTACTTGTGAAGATTTAGAGGGATTTTTATTTAGGTTTGAAACTGCTTCTGAATCAGATGGAGTTTTACCTTTAGATATAGTGAAGCAGATTAGATTTTTTATGGGAGACAGAGAGGTGGCAGAAGAGGTTATTTCTATGGATGGCTACAAAACTCAAAGTTGGGAGAAGCTGACAATGGAAATGGAAAAAATGGGAGATCTCAAGGATATAGCTAGGAAATGGGATTTAAAAGGTGGTGTAACATCTCTGGGTCATTATCATCAGTTTATGGTTGAATTTCAGGTGGTTTTGGATTATTTTTTTGATTATGAAATTTTATATCATGAAAATGATTCAAATTATGTTTTTTGGGATGCTATGGGGAAAAAGGTTAGGAAAGATGTTTTGATGGTACTTATTAATGCTAATTTGATGAAGAATCTCCCAGATGGAGAAAATAGGATTCATGGAAGGAAAATGCTAAATTAAGTTATTTTTCAAAATATGGATGCTCATAATACAGTTGAATTAGAATCAAGAGAAGATATTTTGATGCTTTAAGAGGTAGTAGAGGTAGCTTGTGTGGAAATTTTGGACTTAGCTATTCATGAAGATTTTGGTCAACCTTAAGATAAAGTTGTGGAAGATTAATTTGTTGGGGAATTAATGGTTACAGAAGATGATAAAATTTTTATCAATTATGAAGAATATTTGGATTTTATGGACAATTTTGGGATGGTTGATTTGGAGTTAGATACTGAGGATTATTTCCTTCAGGTTTTTTCTTTAGAAGCAGAGACTGTCTGCAATAAAAAGCTGAATATGGCTAATGTATCTGAAATAGTGAAAGAAGTAGGATATAGAGCTGGGAATATGGATAACAGATCTGGATTAGTGAAAGAAGCTGGTGATAGATCTAAGGTAACGGTAGATGAAGATTTTATTATGGGGGGTAAAGATGTCAATGTGGGTTCTCAAGAGGTGCCTAGGGCCAAGTATGTTAAAAAAAGCTCATTATGAAAGGCAAGTGGTGGCTGGTCAAGAGGATACAATGGATAATGTTTTTCCTGCACAAATAGAGGGTGAATAGGTGTTTAAAGATGGGTTAAATAGCTTGGATTCACCTTAAATTTGGGAAAAGGTATGTTTTTCATTTTTTCCTTTGGTAGGATAAATTCTGGTGTATGGTTTTGGTGAGTTTTGGAATTGGTGGATATGGCCTTTGGTCAAATTAATGGATTTCAACCAAGGGATCTTGAGAATTTAATTCCTCTGAAATGAGGATAAACTACTTTTAAATAGACTGAATTTTATTTATCTATTATTTGGATTATTTTGGATTTTTTTATTCTCTTCAAGAACTTATGAAGACTCATTGTTAAGGGTAGTAAGGGCTCATAACTCCAATGTTTCAATCTCTCCTTGTGAGAAGAACCCAGATTGCAATAGGTCAGCTCACTTGGAGATTATTCATGTTGATCCTCAATTATTTTCTGTTGATATATCAATGGATTTTCATTATGTGGTGAATTTTTGTATATGTATATTATCTTTATCAAATTATTCTATAAAATTTAAAAATGCTACAAAGTTAAAGATGGGATGTATTATGTTGGGTAAAAGTTGGAAAGGGAATTTTGTTAATTCTGGTGATATTAGTGGTGGATTATTTTATGGCCTCCAGCTAGAAGATAAAATGTAATTATCATATCAAAATCACATAAAAATCTTAGTATAATTAAATCAAAAAAATAAATGTGATGATTCTATTTCTTTCCTTCAGCAATAGGTTGATTTTCCAACTTTATTTAATGGGGATTTTGTGTTAGAAAATGGTGGAAAAGGTGTTGTAAAATTATATGATAAAATAGACAAAGAAAAGGGGGTGGTAAAAAAGATATTGAAAATAAAAATTATGTTTCAACCTACCCTATTTCTGATTCTGGTTCTGAAGCTGGAGAAAAATTTTATGAAAAATTATATAATGGCAAAACTATAATGGATCAAGTATCTCAAGTAAAAGTGGATGTTGGCACGAAAAAATATAAAAAGGTAGCCGACAAAATTAAGCCAATCAATGAAAATCTGCTGGATGAATTATACCCCCCTTTGAGAATACCAAATCTATCAATTTATCTGTATGATTTTCTTTTAGTAAAGAACCCACCTGAGTTTTATGAAACTTCTATGATCACGTTTAAAGATTAGAGGTTGTTAATTTTGGACCTGAATGATGGCATTCAGGTGAAGAAAAAAGTTTGTTGTTGGATGTAATGGTTAATAGGGAAAAGTCTATCACATTTTTAGAAGAGTAGAGAGGTGTGTTAAAGCATTCTAATGGGGAGTCATACAAGATTCTAGTTGTTTGCCATGAACCATGGAAACAGAAGCCTATTCAAATACCAGACGCTATATAAGAAGATTATATTGATGTCATTAGGGAAAGAATTCAAACTGGATTATACAAGCAATCATCATCAAGTTATTCAAGTCCATTATTCTGTATTAAAAAACCTAATGGAAATCTTAGGGTAGTTCATGACTTAAGAGAACCAATTAGGGTTACAATAAAAGATGCAGAAATAACACCTAGCATGGAGGAGTTTGTAGAAATATTTTTAGGGGAAGTGTGTTATAGTTTGAGTGATATAATGGGGGGATATGATAAAAGAGAGTTGCATCTGGTATTTAGACTTCTCACAACTTTTGATATGCCACTTGGACACAGCTAAAAAGATTAACTCAAGGAGAAATAAAATTCAGTTTCCATTTATCAAGCTCAGATTGCATGGATTTTACAATAAAAAATTCAACAATATGCTGGTATATTTATTGATGGTGGTGGGACGAAAGGATTTTTACAAATTATTTAAATGAATTACTGAAGGTGAATCCAGGGATACAAAAATCTATCTGGGAATATGCTGTTATTTTAAGGAGGATTATGTTTAGGATTGAAGAGGCTGGTTTAACTATTTCAGGCTTCAAATTTTTTGTGTTCTGTTCTAGCTTTGGAGATCTTATTTCATGTGGTATGTAGAGAGGTTAGGATTATGTCAAAGAAGAAGGTAAATGAAATTCAGTCCTGGCCAAAACCCAAGAATACAAATAAAGTCAGAGGATTTTTAGGTGTGTGTGTTTAGGTTAGAATGTATATCAAGAACTTTTCTTCATTGGCTGCTCCTTTGAGACAGTTGGCTAGGAAGAATTCTTACTGGGATTTGGATGAAGAGCCTGAAGAGGCTTATATTAGGTTAAAGAAGGTAGTTGGAGAAGATATTATCCTGAACAAGTTAGATTATGGGAAAGATGCATGCCAGATTTATTTATCAGTGGATTCAAGTCAGATTGCTTCAGGGGAGGTTCTGTCTCAAATGGATAAAGCTGGTTTTATATGACCAGTCAGGTATGAACCTGTGGTTTTTACTGAGGTGGAATCAAGATATTCTCAACCAAAATTTGAACTTTGTGGTGTGAAAAAAATCTTTAAGAAACTTCAAAATATTTTATGGGAAAAACACTTTGAACTACAAGTCAATGCTAAATCTTTAATTTAAATGATAAACTCCCCTAGTTTACCAAATGCGGGAATGACTAGATGGGTAGATTTTATTCAACATTTTTTTGATTTAGTTCACAAGCCTGAAAATACATTTACTATGCCAGATGAATTATCAAGAAGACCACCTACTGAAGAGGATTCTGACTCTGAGAAATTTGATGAATATATACCTGAAATTATGGCAAGTACAAAAGGTTCTGAAAACTTTCCTACCCTCTCCAATGAGGTTAAAATGGCAGGATTAATATGTGTAGATGATGGAGGGGAGAATTACCTCCACCATGAGGATAAACTGGAATATAAACAAAAATGATAAATTATGTGCTTGGGTTGTTTGATGATGGTGTAGATCAATTTGGTAAAAAAGAGATTGGATATGTTGTGTATCTGGATGAGGATAGTGAAATTGTGTGGGATAGTGAAAATTTGGTGAATGGTGTATATTTTGTAGTTTTAGAAAATTTTGTTAAAGAGAGGTTGTGTTTTTAAAAAATATTCGTAAAAACAAGGTTGGACAAAAATGATGATTATGCTGAAAAGGGTAAACAGGAAAAAGAAGAAAATGTGGTTTATAAAAAAGATTGGAAGGTTCAAAGATGGAAAATTCAAAATATTTAATGATAAAAGGGCAAATTATAGGATATAAATTATTTTCTCATTTAAGTGAAGGTGATCTAGGAGATAGGGAAGTACCCATTGATATTATATTAATGAATTTTCAATATTATTTCTGGGAACAGATAAGTTTTTATTATAAAATGGTAAAATACTTATTAATGTTAGAAAGGCTGGACAAAAGTGATAATGATGTATGGGTGGCTATCAAAAGGAAGTCACTGGCATTTCAACTCTCTGGAAGAAGATTAATGAGGAGGATGTATTAAAATCCTCATGTAGTTATAACTCAAAATAAAGGGCAAGAATCAGTTATAAAATTGCTGCATGTATATCTTGGACACAGAGGAGTTGGTGAAACTTATAGAAAAATTGCTGATAGATGTTGGTGGCCAGGAATGAAGCTGATTGTTAAAGAATGGGTTTATTCATGTGAAGAACATCAAAGGAAGAGCTCTATAAGGCCAAAGGAACCTGGACATGCAACCGTTGAAAACACTCTTTTTGGTATGGTTTGTTTGGATTCTGTTCATATTAAGGAGAGAAGCTATATATATCTAATTGTAGCCAGAGACAATTTATCTGGATGGGTAGAGGAAGAGCCTCTTATTGATTTGAATTTCAAGAATGTGGCAGACCTTTTACTGAAAAATTGGGTATATAGGTATGGAGTGATGAAGTTGGTGATGGTTGGAGGTCCTAAATTTGGGACAGAGCTTAGAGAGGCTATATTAAAATTTGGTTCCAAGGTTAGAGTATCAACCCCATATTATCCTGAAGCTGAAGGAATGGTAGAAAGGGGGAATCAAGTTATTAAGGATGCTTTAGTTAAAATGTGTTGAGCAGTGCTGAATAGTGGAGGCACTATTTAACATTAGTTTAATTTTCTGACATAATCACTGCCAAAGGGACATCTTTATTTCAGCATATGAACTAGGTTTTGGACAGAAAGCAGTTTTACCAGTTGATCTAGAGGCTGAATCATATCTTGGAGTAGACTGGGACATGGTCAAAACTACTGAAGAAATATTATGTGCAAGAATGGTTGAGTTAGAATAGAAAGAAGAAACTCTAGAAAAGGCATATTTAAAAATGATAAATATTAGGAATCAGTCAGTTAGATACTGGGATAAGAGGTTAGCGTATAGGTCAAGAAAACCTTTGAAAACTGGAGTTATGGTCTTGGTGTATAATAGGAATTTGAAAAGTCAGTGGGGAAGAATGTTTAAGGATAGGTGGAATGGACCATACAGAGTTAGAAAACAAGTAAATGGTGGTTCATATTTATTAGAAGAGTTGGATGGAGTGGTGTTGTATAAAAGGGTAGCTGCTGATAAGGTAAAGCAGTTCTATCCTAGAGGAACTATGTGTTCCCAAGTCTAACTCCAAAATGAGGATAAACTACTTACCATTTTTTAAAGAAGATTTCCTCCAAAATGAAGATAAACTACTTTGCTATTTCTTAGAGAATATTTACTCTAAAAGAGAGTATAAACTAAAACTATCATTGAAACTACAATCATTGAATTCAAATGTTAAAAATTTATGGTGAAAAATTGTGCTGGAATGTATTTATTTTTTGTAGAAGTGTTTGCAGGGGAACCTTCTAAATTTGATATTGGAAAGTTTGGGGGTAATTTATGGACTGTATTCTCTATACAAAATTTCCCCACAATTTTTGTTACCATAGTTTTCCTGTCTCAAGTTGAATCTTGGCTTTGTTTTTTTATATAGGAAGTCCACTAAGACTATAAACTGGATTAACATGATGTCAATTGATTACACTTATTTGAAGCCAGATTCAAGGATCTTTTTTATATGTTATTTTTGATTTATGAATTATTATTTTTTTTGAATTTTAATGTTAGAATTTTATTTTAAAATTATTAAAAATAATTTTTTCAGAGATAATGATCACTGGTGGTCTCCAATCATTTTTACAAACTGGAGGGAGCTCACCCAGTGATCATTTCTATATTAGTTTATTATGTCTTTCAATTTTTTTTAAAAAATTTATTTTTATTTTCAATTTCTTTTCTTGTGTATCCCACATCAAGATCCACTTTGATGTGGGTATGATCTCAGGCATACAGCTCATCAAATGGCAGGGGGAATCTTTTACATATATTGAATTTTGATTTTCTAACTTCAGAACATCTTTATAAAATAATTTATTTTAAATTTTAAATTTTACAATTTATAATTATATATTTTCTATAACTAAATTTTTCTACTTTACAATTAATTAGTCAAAAAAAAATTTAGTATGTGGTGATTAGGATTTATATATATATAGTTTTTTTAGTATCTTTAAAACTTCTAGTAGGAGCCTGAAGAATTAAGGAAGTTTATCTTTCAATGAATATGGCATAGTGAAGGTTTCTGCCAGGCTGAGGTCATGTACAAAGATGTTAACTAGCTTTAATGGTCAGTTTTTTAGAAGATTTTAATTTTCCTATATGAATACTGTAGTACAAATCCAATAAATATTAAAATAAAACTCAATATAAAGGTCTCAGTAATTCTAATCTCACTAATTATATATGGCTTACAATCTTTATATATGGTAGAAAAATAGATTTAATAAATTCAGATACTATACAAAGAATTTATCAGTACTATTGATACATATCAAAATTGTATTGGTTATATGTTTAATTGTAATGATAAAGAATGAAGATAATAAGACCAAAAACCTCCATCTTTTATACACAATTACTTCACCAATTCCCCCTATGATTTAAAAGCTCAATACACAGTTAATGACGCCTCATTCTAGCCAATAGACATGTTCAGAGCCAAAAAAAATGACTATTAACATATTTAGAATGATATCACCTGCCAAAATCCTGTAGTAATAGGTATAATCCATCAAAAATAAAGAATAAGAAAAAAAGAGAGTATATGCATATTATACAATAATATAAAAGGCCAAAAAGGGAAAATTAAAACTAATTAATACCTAATAATAAGAGGGATAAAATGTGAAATTTTGAGGCTATATATGACAATATAATACGTAAAATCCCCATTCAAAAATAACCAAAATTGACTGAGAAACCACCAAAAAACCCAAAAAAGGGTGTGAGATGTGGGGTAACTACATGCAGTCCTTGGAAGGTGCTTGCACGGGTAAATCCTTGACTAATTCAGGAAAATTTAAGTGTGGTAGTGAATTAAAGCGCCAAGAATGAGGTTATTAATTAAATTAGTGCATATAAAGAGGGTCAATGCATCTATAATTAAGCTAGGACACTAAATAAGCAACTGTTGCCTATTTTAGTGTGTTTCCACACAGTGGGCGTAGAATGTGGGGTAATTATAGTGTGAAAAAGCTAACTTTGCTAAAAATGAAGCTATTCACATGGGAAAAATGCAGGCAGTATGTGGCCAGTACACAGAAGCCATTTCTGGCATAAAAAACACCAAATTTGAAAAGTGTTATTTTTATGCATTTGAGTAGCCAAATAAATAGTCCTAATTAATACAAATTGATCTTTCAGAGCTCATTTTTAATATTATTAAATTTATAGCGCATATAATCAACTTTATATGATTTAAAGCGCATTTCTTGTTTTTTACATAAAACAATGAAAATAACAGCTTTAAGTGTACTTAAAAATTATGTAGCCTTATATTTAAGGTTCTTAATATTACCCTAAAATATTCCAAATAAATATTAAGTACATGAGACTTATAAAAGGTGGGTATATGCATGTATATAAGGTGTTATAATGGCATATTTTGTATATTATCATAATTTTACTTATGTATACTATTTGTGTACTCTAATTTATTGATCCCATGTATAGTCAATGTGTTTAAAATAACTTATAAGTACTTTTTACTCAGTCCTGGGAATATCCAGGCTGAAAGGTTTAGGAGAGGCTCTATTAAATCTTTCAATCTCCTCAAACTGACAACGTTGTTTATGGTCAAGCCAAGTGGCCATTTTAAAGTGAAATTTTAAAACTTTCTCTTATGAAAACACTTCTGCGCAATCTTTTGGCAGATAATCTTCTTAATGGGCCAATTTAATGTTGAAAATAGAATATAATTGTTAAGTGACCTCATTACATTTCACCATAGCTGAAGTGGGTTCTGGATCAGGGATAAAATAAACAGAAGGAGAATAATGGGATCCAGAAGAATCTAGATCAGGTCATCAATAAAAGAAAAGAGAAAAATTTTAAAGAAGAAAGAAAATATTAATTTCTTACTAGAGTCAACTCAGTGAATCTCAAGATTTAAAGGCAAGCTTGGAAAATATTTTTCTTCAAGAAGGGAAGAGCAGGGATTTTTAAATGTTGTGATATGAAGGCAGTTTTAGGAAAGTTAGGGTTTCTCTGGAAGTAGCAGGGATTGAAGATCAATTAACTGAGGGAATATTTCTTTTATTATGGCAAATTATTGAAGGACTGGGAGATCTTTATCTTTTTGATGAAGAAAAAGGAGGATGAGGGCTGCTAAATTTAGGTTGAGCAGGAATAGGCTCTTTTATAGGAGGTGGAGAGAAAGAAGAAGAAGGAGAAACATCCAGAACTAATTTAGGTGGATTCATAATTGCTTTTGGAGCATTAGGATTTCTAGGGATGACAGAAGAAATTCTTGATTGGAAAGAAGGAGCAGCATAAAGAGTAGGAGGAGATAGACCCAGAGACTCAGAGTCAGAAGGAGTATTTAAAAAGGCTGATGGTGTGAAAGGAGTAGAAAATTTAGAGGTGGATGATTCTGGAGGAGTAGAAGGCTTGCAATGGGAGGCAAAGTGGGTAGCAGGAAGGGGAAATGAGCCATATTTAAGGCCAGAGCATTTTCTTTTCTTTTCAAAGCAGTTGAAACAGGCCCTGTTGTAAGTGTATCTTTTCTAGTTATAAGTGTAGGTGCACTCTTGATGGGTAAAGGAACAGTAATAGCAGGCTTGGTCACTAGAAGCAGTGAAGTTGGAAGGAGTCATCTTGAAAATTTGATAATTAGGATGGAAAGGATAACCTGGATAGGAAAATAGGAAATGGAGGAAAATATGGTGAAAATGGGCTCAAGGACAGTAGTAGGCAGTTGGAATCAACACAATCTTTGGTCCACTATGACCTTAAACTGGAAATGAACTATAGGGATTTGGTCCACTATGACCTTAAACAGGAAACAAACATCAAAATGTCAATCATTGGTCCTCTATTATCTTAAACTAGAAAAAAACTTTCACTTTGGTCCACCAAGAAAGACTATAAACTGGTGATTGATTAAAAGTTTGGTTTTTCAAGGATATTAGGAGGTAATTTTAATCTAGAAGTATTTTCAATACAGTTTTTTTAATTTATAACTGGTACTCACTCATTTGGAAAACTCAGTCACTAATAAAAACATTGCAACTAGATTAAGGCAATGGAGATGTCATTAAATGGATTTATTTACGGTTAAAGAAAGATGGAGATTTTAAAGTTTATTGGTGAAAATTCCTAAAAAATTAAAATAAAGGTGCTAATAATGTCTGGAAAATTAGGATTCATGATAGAAAAAGGAGTGATTTAGATGGGTTGGGAACTTATTTGAATTTTGTGATGCTGAATCATAGGAGAAGGATATGATTTGGATTAAGTGGGTCTCATTGATAGAATACTTTAGGTGAAGCTTGGAGGACCTTAAGTTGAGAATAGAATCATAGTATTTGGCTCAAGGGAAAGCCTAATGGGAATAGAATCAAAAGTATTGGGCTCATTAGGGAGGCCCACTCTCTCATGCTGTGAAAAAGATGGAGACTGGTAGAGGAGAGTCTGAAGGGACTCAAACCTTTCTCTCAGTAGTGGAATCATCACAAGGCAAATATGGTTTATTTAAAGTTTATTTCAAATTATGATGATTATATGACGTTGAAAAAGAATTAAAATTAACCAGATAATAACAGTTATCAGCACCAAAAAGAATTAAAGAATTAAAATTTAAAAGAAGAGAAGAAAATTAAAATTTATAATCTCTTTGGAATATTTCAACATCATTATCAAATATTTGCATTAAAATTCTTTTCTTCATTAAATCTTCAGTAATATTAGCAGGAGTTTCCTGAAAATAAGTAAAAAAATTACACTTCATATCATCACCAAAATCAAGAGATATCCATGAAACTTAGGATAATTATTAATCTAGTCATTATGAACCTGGCCAACATCATCTGTATTGGTAATTTTTATAGCTTAGAATTTGAAATAGATAGTAGTTGAATTTGGAATAAGTGGGTGGATTATTAAATTAAAATTAAAACACTAAATTTTTGAGCCAGGAAATAATGTTTCAGAAAAACTGAATGGAAAAACTGAAATAATAGGATTAGGATCTTGAGATGGAGGAGGAAGCTCAGGATTGGGATTTTTAGAAGAAGAAGCTGTTTTTGCCTTTATATTCCGAAAAAAGGTGGAAATGTTCAATAATATCTTTTTTTGAATATTTGGATCAGGAAGAGTGGCTGGTCCAGTATAGAATTTATTTCTGGAAGTAATAATTGGATAGCTACACTTGATTTACTTAAGCCTGCAAGGATCAAAGGCAGTTCTTCCAGGAAGACCAGGATTAAAAATCAGACCAGGAACCTGGTATTTGGTGCAAAGTTTACATATGACAGCAAGGTCATTCATGACATATTTATGATGATATTGAGTTAAAAATAAAGTGATAATATTTAGGGCTAGTTAAGGTAGTTTGTTGAAGAGGATGAAGAGAGGATGAATATTTGTTTGATTAAATATGCGAATTTAAGAATGGGAACATTCTTCATTTGAGGTAGGATGTGAAATTCTATAGTTTATTAGGGCACTAAAGTATATTAAAAGCGGATTCCGGGAGATTATTATTGAGATTAGAAAATCCAATCTAATTTTAAAATGGTTTTATTTAAGAAAATGAGTATATAAAACGGTTTAAAAGGATAATTTTATGAGTCAAATTAAACAATAAATTAACGGGAAGAAAATGTGAGTATAAGTTTAAAAGTGCATGCAAAATAAATTTAGGAGTCTCAATAACCTTTTCAAATTTTTGTGGAATTTCACTATTTTTCTACTATTTTTAATAATTTTATAAAGTATTTTCAGTTTTTTTTGATTTTTCATAATTTACTTAACTTTGATAATTTTTTATTAGGTTATTTGGGCTGTATAGACTACAAAATATAGAAGCCTAGATAATCATCAGATAAGTGTTTCAGAAACCTTATTCTATAATTATGCAATATAAAATCTTGAAATATATTAGGTGAAATTTAGAAAAAAGGCTTAACTTTTAAGGTCAAAATATGAGCAACAACTGAACCAAATTCAAATCCATTTATGAGAAATGAAATATAAGCTTCAGAAGAATCTTCTGCTAAAAGAAAATAATATTTGAATAAACATAACTCTAATTCTGGCTCTGATTTTCCAAATTATACAAAAACTTGATAATTGAGGATGAAAACTCCAAAAAGATGGAGATATAAGCCTAGATACACATCAGATAAGATTTTCAGAAGCCTTATTCTATAATTATGCAATATAAAAACATAAAATAAATTAAGTTAAATTTGGAAAAAAGGATCAACTTTTAAGGTCAAAATCTTAGAAACCACTGAACCAAATTCAAACCTGTTTATAGGAAATGGAAGATAAGCTTGAGGAAAATATTTGGTTAAACAACATGTGAACTAAATAAACCTAACCCTATTTTTTTTCATAAAAACATGGAAAAATAAAATTAAAATTAGAAAAAAAGGCTCAACTTTAAAGGTCAATATCTCAGAAACCACTTTACCAAATTCAAACTGTTTGTGTGAATTGAAAGTTATTCTCCAGTAGTATCTTCAGTTTAAAGGCTATCACACCATGGGAAATCTAGGGGTGAATTGCTAGCAATCCCCTCTCTTGAAATTAAGAGTGTCCTTTAATTATGCCAGGTTTATGAATACTTTATAAACATAATTAAATTAGAGTTAGATTTACATTTATTCTCAGATTGATTATAGACAGAATATCAACTGATTCCAAATTATGCACAAGTTGATCCTTCTGAACTTGATTTTGGTCCTCTTTTGAGCACAAATTGAGCACAAATTGATCTAACCTAAGCTTATGCATATATAATAATTCAGGATACTTGCTCTATTAATCTTGATAATAAAATAAAATATTGATGAATTTATATAAAAAAAATCATTATGTAAGATATTAAATTATAAATTTGGGCATCATAGGAGGGCACTTAATAGAACTTAATTATACTATGTGACACCTTAATACTGTATCACGCAGTTTGAAACATTTAAAACAAAATGTGTCATGATGGGCAATGAAATTGCTTGGACAGACACTTTCAAAATTAATTCTGACCATAATACACAAGTATGAAACCTTGGAATCTATCCATTAAAAGATTTTCCTTCTGATAAATGAATTTTTCTCAGTTACTCCCTGCTAAAAAGTGTCCTTGTGAGGTTTGTCTGACCTTCAGAGGGATAATTTGGCCACATCAAACTACTTCTATTTCCATTGTTGACCAAAATATCATCCTCATTTCCATCTAAAGAGTTGATCTCATCTGACTGTGACTAATCAAAGGGGTTCACCACAAGTTTAGCCAAAATTTTGGTGAACACTTTTTTGATGGATAGTGACTAACTGGTGCTTTCCAAAATTGTCCACCTGAAGTTAGGCTAAACTTCAGGAGGATAAATTTATTATGAATACCAAATTAACTGAAGAATACTTTTTCCCTAGCTACTCTGCATCATAAAAGTGTCCAACTGAGGTTTAGCCATAATTCAGGTAGACACTTTTAGAAAGGCACAGTCTCATGGGTTTAATATCTATATATGGCAATAAGTATCAGTTTTTTATCAACATGGAACTAGAATTAATTTAATATGGCCAATGTGTCCACCTGAAGTTTGGCCAAAATACAGGTGGAAATTTTTATGAGGATTACTTGATGAAATGAAGAAGACTTGAAATTACTTTCCATCATAAAATTTTCAAACTTAAGTTTATCAAAAATTGTGGTGGCACTTTTTCCAGATCCAGTCATATGGGATCAACTCTCTATATGGCAATGAGAATCAATTTTTAGTCAATCATGGCATTAGAAGTAATTTAATATGGACAAACTTTCCACCTGATTTTTGGCCAAAAATATGTTGGAAATGTTTATGAGGAATACTAGATTAACTAAAGAAGACTTGCAGCCTACTACTGTCCATCATAAAAGTGTCCACCAGAAGAATTCTCAAACTTGTGGTTGACACCTTTGGCCTGGTCCAGCCATATGGGATCAATTCTGCATATGGAAATGAGGATTTAATTTGGTCAATCATGGTACTAGAAGTAATTTGATATAGACAAAGTTTCCAACTAAATATTGGAAAAAAATCAGTTGAAAACTTCATTTAGTTTTTCAAAAAATCAAATTAAGTACAATTTTATTCCTGATGATGCCCATTATATCCAACACCTCTTCTGAGCCTTGAAAGTAGGCATTTAGCTTGAATTTTTGATTTCATATAAAATACCTTTTATTCAACCTATTCCTTTTTATCCCTTTTTTTTTCTTTTAGATATCAATTAATTTTATGTAAAACAAATTATTTTCATAATTTTTTACCTGTATTAATAAAATTATTAAAGGTTTAACATCACCCTGTAAGCATTTGGAACATGTTTTTTTGCTATACTAATAAAAATAATAATATACTGGTAACAAAAAATTGATCAAATGATAAAATATTAATAAATCAGAAAGATCAAATACCAGTAGATATGTTTTAATAAAAAACCAGTTTCACTGAAGAAGATCTGCACCCTAGATACTCACCATCAAAAAAGTGTCCAGCACAAGTTTGGCCGAACTTGTGCTGGACACTTTTGGTCAGGTGAAGTCATATGAGATCGATTCTCGCTATGGCAATGAAAAAAATTATTTGATAAAAACCTTCACTAGAAGTAGTTTTACATAGCCAAATTTTCTACCTAGAGTTCATCCAAACCGCAGGTGCACAATTTTTTATCTTTAAAAAAAAGTCAATTTAGTGCAATATATCTCTGATGGCTATCATTTGCTTCAACACCTCTACTGGCCTTTGATAGTAGGAATATTACTTGGATTTCTTTTTTCATCTTTGATCCCTTTAACTTAATTTTTTATTCCTAATATTGATTTTGGATATCAATTAATAATTTTTAAAATAAACTATTTTCATATTTTTATACATTTATTTAATAATATTATAAATGTTATAACATCACCTGGTATGCATTTGGCACATGATTTTTCTCTATACTTATAAAATTAATAATATAATGGCAACCAAAAATTAATCAAATGATATTTATGAGTGAGGAACAAAGATAAAATACCAGTAGACATGTTTTCAAGAAATACTAGATGAACTGAAGAAAAATTCTACCCAAGCTACTCTCCATCATAAAAGTTTCCAACACAAGTTCGGCCAAACTTGTGCTGGACACTTATGGTCAGGTGAAGTCAGATAGGAGCAATTCTCTCTATGGGAATGAAAATAAATTTTTGATAAAAAATTACACTAGAAGTAGTTTGATATAGAAAAATTTTCATGCTGAAGTTTTGGTAAAGCTCAAGTGGATTTTTTTTTATTTTTTCAAAAAAGAAAATTTAGTGCAAGTTTAGCCCTGATTGTGCTAATTTGATTCAACATCTCTTTTTTCTGTTTATGGCAGGAATTTAACTTGGATTTTAATTTTCATCTTTGATTTCTTTTATTTTACTTTATTCCTCTCATATTGCTTTTGAATAGAAGTTTATTTTTTGTAAAATAAATCATTTTCATATTTTTTTACCTTTATTTAATAATATTATAAAAGGTGTAACATCACCCAGTATTCATTTGGCACACAAGTTTTTGCTATACTGATAATATTAATAATATAATGGTGACAAAAAATTAATTAATTGATAAATATGAGTGATGCACAAAGATTTAAAAACAGTGGACATGTTTATAAGAAATTCCAGATGATTTAAAATGACTTGCACCCTGGATACTCTCCATGATAAAAGTGTCCAGCACAAGTTTGGCCAAACTTGTGCTGGACACTTTTGGTTGCATTCCGTCAGATGCAATCAATTCTTTTAATGAAAATGAGACTGAATGATCACTCCATAATTGCACTGAAAGTAGTTTTAAATGGATAAATTGTCCCCCTGAAGTTTGTCCAAACCTAAGGTAGACAATTTTTTACTTTGGTAAAAAGTAAATTTGATCCTTGTTAATCTATGATGGTGCCCATTTTTTCTGAAGCCTCTACTGGATCATGATAGCAGAAATTATGCTTAATATCTTTATTTCATGTTTGATCTCTTTAATTTTAAATTTACCCTTTTATTTATCCTTTATCTTTTAAATATCAATTTTATTTTGGTAAAACTGATAACTTTCACATTTCTTTACATTTATTATATAATATTATTAAAGTTGTAAAATCACACAGTGTTAATTCAGTACACATGTTTTTTTATACTAAAAACATTAATAATATAATGGTGACTAAAAAATAATTAAATAGTAAATATGGATGACACAGAAAGATCAAATACCCATAGACATTTTTAAAAATAATATATGATTAACTGAAGAAGACTTGCACCCTAGCTACTCTCCATCATAAAGGTGTCCAGCACAAGTTCAGCTGAGCTTGTGCTGGACACTTTTGGCTGCATGCAGTCAGATGGGATAAATTTACTCAATGGAAGTTAAAATGAATTTTTGCTCAATCATTGCACAAGAAGTAGTTTTATACTGCTATACTATCCTCCTGATTTTTTTGAAAACCTCAGGTGGACACTTTTATTAATTAAAAAAAATGAATATATATTCCAAATCTAGAACTGGTGGTGCAATTTTGGTCTGAAAACTCAAATTTTCTTTGTTGGCAGAAATTTTATTTGAATGTTTAATTTCATATTTAATCACTTTTATTTTACTTTTTTATTCCTCTTTTTGCTTTCAAATATCAATTTATTTATTGTAAAACTAATACTTTTCATATTTTTTTTACTTTTATTTAATAAGATTATTAAATATGTAGCATCTCCCAGTATGCATTTGGCTTATTATTTTTTTCAATACTAATAACATTGATAGTATAATGGTGAATAACAATGAATCAAATGATATATATGAATGAAACAGAAAGATCATATACAAGTGGATTTGTTTATAAGGAATACCTGATGAACTGAAGAAGACCTGCACCCTAGATACTCACCATCATAAAAGTGTCCAGAATAAGTTCGGCCAAACTTGTGCTGGACACTTTTGGTTTCATGCAGTCAGATGGGATAAATTTACTCTATGGAAATGAAAATGACATTTTGCTCAATCATTGCACAATAAGTAGTTTGATATTGCCAAAATGTCCTCCTTATGATTTTTCAAAGCTCATCAGGACACTTTTTTTGGTTTAACAAAAAAGAAAATATAGTCCAAGTTTAGCCCTGGTGGTGCACATTTGATCTAACACCTCTACTTGTTATTGATAGTGGGAATTTTCCTTAGATTTTTTTTTCTTATTTTATCCCTTTTATTTTACTTTTATATTGCTCATATTGCTTTGGATATCAATTTTTAATTTTTAAAATAAATAATTTTCATACTCTTATACCTTTATTTAATAATATATGATTAAAGGTGGAACACCACCTGGTATGCATTTTTCACACAAGTTATTACTATAGTAATAACACTAATAATATAATGATGACAAAAAATTAATCAAATGGTAAATCTAAATGACACACTACGCAATATAGGGGGTGGACTTGCTAGCAAGTCCTCAACCTGAACTCAGATGGAACTCAGATGGAACTCAGACTGAACTCATACTGAACCCATACTGAACTCTACTTGAACACCCACCTAAAACTGTTCTTCTGAGTGGTGTTCATTCCTGATTGTATGGCTCCTTTATCAATAGCTCAATGTGTGTTCAATCTATGGTGAGTTTGGGTCCAAGGTTGCGGACTTGCTAGCAAGTCCGCCCCCCATATTGTGTGGTGACACAGAAAGATCAAATACCAGTGGAAATGTTTATAAGAAATCCCTTTTGAGTTTAAGAAGATTTGCTGTATGCCTACTCTCAATTATAAAAGTGTCCAGCACAAGTTCGGCCAAACTTGTGCTGGACACTTTTGGTTGCATGAAGTCATATGAGATAATTTCTCTCTATGGAAATGAAAATTATATTTCACTCAATTATTGAAGTAAAGAATGTTTAATATCGTAAAATTTTCCCCTGGAAGTCTCTCCAAACCTCAGCTCAAAATTTGTTAGCTATACATAAAAGTAAGTTTAGACCAAGTCTTGACCTAGGGGTCCCCAACTGTCCCAACACCACTTCTGGCTCTTGATAGTAAAATTTTACTTGTATTTTTTATTTCGTATTTGATCCCATTTATTTTCATTTAACTTTTCTATTACTCTTTTTAATTTTAAATATCAATTAATTTTTTTTAAAAACTAAACATATTCATATTTTTTTAACTTTATATAATAATATTATTAAAGGTGTAACATCACCAATTTTGCATTTGGCATTCAGATTTTTACTATACTAGAAACATTAATAATATATATGGTGACAAAAAATTAATTATAAGATAATATGAATGATAAAAAAAAGTTAAAAAACCAATAGAAATGTGAAAAACAAAAAACTGATGTACTGAGAAACACTTCCACCCTAGCTACTCTCCATCATAAAAGTGTCAAGCACAAGTTTAGCCGAACTTGTGCTGGAGACTTTTGTTCAGGTGCAGTCGGATGGGATCAATTATCTCTGTGGAAATTAAATTTAAAAAAATTCTAAATAAATACATTAGAAGTAGTTTGGTATGGCTGAATTATCCACCATGAGTTTTTCCAAACCTCAGGTGAAAAAATTTTTATCTTTAAAAAAAATTAAATTTTATCAAATTTAGCCCAGATGGCACCCATTTGTTTCAACACCTCTACTGGCTTTTGAAGGCAGGAATTTTCCTTGAATTTTTCTTTTTCATATTTGATCTCTTTTACTTTACTTTTTTATCACTCATGTTACATTTGGAAATTAATTTATAATTTTGGAAAAAAAATCATTTTCATATTTTTTTAACATTTTTTAATAATATTATAAAAGGTGTAATATAACATGGCATGCATTTGGCGCACAAGTTTTTTCTATACTAATAATATTAATAATATTCTAATGGCAAAAAATTAATCAGATAATAAAATATGAATAACACAGAAAGATCAAATACCAGTTGACATGTTTTAAAAAAATAACAGTTGCACTGAAGAAGACCTGCACCCTAGCTACTCTCCATCATAAAATGGTCCAGCACAAGTTCGGCCGAACTTGTGCTGGACACTTTTGGTCAGTTTCAGTCAGATGGGATCAATTCTCTCTATGGAAATGAAAAAAATTATTTGATAAGAAAATTCACTAGATGTAGTTTGATATAGCTGAATTATCCACCTAGAGTTCATCCAAACCACAGGTACACAATTTTCTATCTTTAAAAAACAGTCAATTTAGTACAATTTATCCCTGATGGCTCTCATTGGCTTCAACATCTCTACTGGCCTTTGATATTAGGAATAATACTTGGATTTATTTTTTCATATTTGATCCCTTTAACTTAATTTTTTATTCCTCATATTGCTTTTGGATATCAATTAATAATTTTGAAAATAAATTATTTTAATATTTTTATACATTTATTTAAACCTGAGATTTGCACTTTTTTGTTTTTCAAAAAAGCAATTATAGTCCAAGTTTAGTGCCACTGGTGAGCGTTCACCCCAACATGTCTACTTGCTCTTGATGGCAGTAATTTTATTTTAATTTTTTATTTCATATTTGCTTCCTTTAATTTTACCTTTTTATCCCTCATATTGCTTTTGTATATCAATTTATTTTTCGTAAAATAAATCATTTTCATATTTTTTTACCTTTATTTAATAATATTATAAAAGGTGTAACATCACCCAGTATGCGTTGGGCACACGAGTTTTTGCTATACTTATAATATTAATAACATAATGGTGACAAAAAATCAATCAAATGATAAATATGAGTGAGGCACAAAGATCAAATACCAGTGGACATGTTTATAAGAAATACCAGATGAACTGAAGAAAAATTCCACCCTAGCTACTCTCCATCATAAAAGTGTCGAGCACATGTTCGGCCAAACTTGTGCTGGACACTTTTTGTCACATGCAGTCTGATGTGATCAATTATCTCTATTGCAATGAAAATGAATTTTTCTTCAATAATTGCACTAGAAGTTGTTTGATATGGCAAAATTGTCATCCTGAAGTTTTGGTAAAGCTCAAGTGGAATTTTTTTTTTTACAAAAAAAAAATTATAGTCCAAGTTTAGTGCCACTGGTGGGCATTCACCCCATCATGTCTACTTGCTCTTGATGGCAGTAATTTTACTTTAATTTTTTATTTCATATTTTATCCCTTTAATTTTCCTTTTTATCCCTCATATTGCTTTTGTATATCAATTTATTTTTTGTAAAACAAATCATTTTCATATTTTTTTAGCTTTATTTAATAATATTATAAAAGGTGTAACATCACCCGGTATGCGTTGGGCACACGAGTTTTTGCTATACTTATAATATTAATAACATAATGGTGACAAAAAATCAATCAAATGATAAATATGAGTGAGGCACAAAGGTCAAATACCAATTAATCAATAGTTCTTTTTAATATTATAAATTTTTTGATTAAATAAAATGGTAATAATGAATTATATTTTTCATCCACAATCCCACTCTAATGATTCCCACTGCACAAAAAGGGTTCACTCAGTCCTTTCTTTACTGCTTGTGCATATATTTTATTGCCCACAGTACTAAAATTTTTTGTAGTGATTTTCCCACATCTGATTCAGGAATATTTTTGAACAATATAAGTTTTTTTACAAAAGACCTTATCATATCCAATATCCCACAAAAAATACAACCTGTTTTTGTATTAAAACCCATTAATTATTAAGAAATTGTTAAAATAATTAGATTAGACCCTGGCACAGCTAGATCCATACCAACCGACCTAAAGTCTTTTCAATATTGAAAACAATTAAATAAAATTATTATATCATACTAAATTATGGGCACCAACCATAATTCAGCACTTCTCATTTGCTCTGCTACAAAATAAGTGAATGTAGCATTTTTCTAACGTCGGACTGTTTTTCTTCCTTCCCTCACACCTTTAGTCCAGAATGAAAATTTAGTATGAGTTTTGGTCAAGTTGGTTTGCCAGTGTTATCTGTAAGCAATATGAATTCATATTGCATATTTCTATTTATGCATAAAATATACTCGTTAAGCATCATTTTTTTGCATTTTTCAATCATTATGCATATTTATTGATTTGAATATGCATATTCATTATACAGATTTATATGCATATTCATATATTTTATTCATATACATATATGCACCTTTTTTGAATATTCAACATGCATATTTTTAATGCATATTCAATATGCATATTTTTATGCATATTAAATATGCATATTTTTATGCATATTCAATATGCGTATTTTTTATGCATAAACACTATGCATATTTTTTATGCATATTTATTCTTCATAGTCATTATGCATACACTTTAGATAGGCATTTCACATCAATTTTTAACATGCAATAAGTATCCACCATGCAAATTCAAATGCATATGCATCTATATCATACACGCAACATATATTCAAGTTTTATATTTGAATATTAAGGTATGCTAAGTGATGTTGTTCAACCTTTTGCCAAACCTGAGATTAACTGATGTTCAATGTGGTTCCTAAGCTCTGCTCAAGGAGGGATTGTTCTGGATTCAATCTGTGACAGTTTATTTTTTCAATGTTTTTTCATCAGATTTAAAAACATATTACTGACAGTTTCAGGATGGTTTCCCAACAGTTTCCTGACAAATTCCTGATAGTTTTAAATAGAGGGAACTGCTAGCAGTTTGCCCCCAGATTTCCCGTGGTGTCAGATTTAAATAATTATAACCCTAATTTTAAGTCTGAATTTCAAAATTTTAAATAATTTGAAAAGTGGTAATGGAGATGAGAACAAGAAGAGGTTAATAAGTCCATTTTTATCCAGATAAGAGTCATGCATATATTTAATTATGATCTTTTCATAAAAGGAAAGAGATATCATATAGGCATAAAAAAAAGGAGATGAAACTTGCCTTGATTTAAAAGTAGGAAAAATAGATTGAGAAGGATTGATGTTGGAATTGGGGTGGAAATGAATATGGAGTAAGTGAAACCCATAAAGAATGTCCAATGTATGTGTTTTAATAATATGGATCCAAAAAAAATTGAAATAGGTAAAAGGGGGTATAATTACCATGCCAAAGAGGGATAAAAAGTAGGGTGATGGAGCTGAAAAAGAAAGAAAAGAGGGAGAGAAAAAAAGGTTAATTTTTCTATAAAAATCAAAAATAAACATATACAAAAAAAGTTAGAAAAAAAACAGAAAAAAAACAAAAAATATATATATATATATAATTAGCAATCAAAAAATCAAAATAAAAATAAAAAAATGACTTACCTGGAGAGATGAGATGAAAAAATAATTAAAACCAAGTGGTTTGAGGGATTTTTGAGAAGCGGAGGAAAGGATATGAGGGAGAATGAAAAAAGAAACAGTGAAAAATTATGCAATTGCTGAAAATATGTGATTTCATGTTGAGCTGGTGAGTGAAAACAAATGAGACATCCAAAAAAGAGACATTCAGCGTGTATTTAAAATAAAAATGATTAAGAAAAAAACAAAAAAATACCAAACCAAGTGAATAAAGCACACAAGATGAACATTTGGAGAGTATTAAAAAATTAAATGAGTTGTGTTTCAAAATGTTGGAGGGTGATTAACATAATGACATGACATATTCTGGTAAAAAGAATTTTTTGTGATTCAAGGGAGGGGAGAGCTGGTGCAGGTCATAGTTCCTCTTCTTCATAAAGATCATTGAAAAGACATATAAGCTAAAGTGTCTTCCAAACCCAAGTCAGAATCAGAGTCAGCAGCTAAAGTAAAGTGATAGCATTTATAGCTGAGGGAAGTTTTTTCCTAGTAGAGAGGTGCTTCATTATTTTTGGTAAAAGATTTAGTTGTTGAAATGGAAGTGGGAATTCACCACCAAATAAGCAGGTGGGGTGTGTAGATAGAAAAAAAATTTATGTGTTTGTCATTAAAATTAAGTAGCATAGAGTGGAGAGACACATAAGGATGAGAAATAATTTCATGTTTTTGCCACCAAAATCAAGTAGTATAGAGTGAAGAGACACATAAAGATGGCATCTGCAATTATATGTCATGTGACTTACTTACAAATCAATCATAGATGTGATGAGTTTGGGATCAGGAAGTAGGAACACTAATTGGGGTATAAGAGGTGAGATAATGCATTATTGCGCAATCCTTATTGACTAGCCCTGGGGCTAGTGGATAAGAATCATCTGCAATTGATTATTTCTGATACTGGTAAAAAAAATTCCTGATCCCTAATTGTGGATCCCTGAACATTGATACCCCATATTATTCAAAAATATTACCAGAATTTTTCAATCTATGTATTTCAGAAAACTAATATAAATTGAGTTTTTTTGATTCAATTTTCAATATTCTGAAGTTGTGTAACATTATTTTGAGTCAAGATAAGTGAGATTGAATACTCACTTGCAAAGTGGTACTCAGTATATATATATATGAATTGATAATTCATATATATAATGAAAATGATTTTGTGTATTTATTCAAAAAAAGTATGCATAAAAATATATAATTAATATGCCTATGAAAATTAAAATTGAATATGTATATGCAAAATTACTTTGCAAATTCATATTCAATATTATATTGAATACACATATGCAAAATTAATATTGAATATTTATATGCAATATTATAATGAATATGCATACAAAAAATTTAATTGCATATAAATATTAAAACTCATATTGAATGAAATATTTAATAAAATTCAATATAAATTTATTTAATGTTATATTATGTAATTTTTTAAATTGACTTTATTTTATTATATTACATTATATTTTAATACACTCAATTTATTAAATTCAATACCTAAAATTGTATTAAATAAAATTTTATTGTATTGTATTATATTTTATTATTTTGAGTGGTATTTGGTTATATGTTACATAATTTTATTTTTTTAGCAGAATTTTATTTTATTTTATTGCACTTTATTAAATTTTTTTTCAAAACATATAATAATGATTTGTTTTGTTTTATCTCATTTTATACCATTTATATATACCTTTTTTTAAATTCTAGTTATTATACTAGTCTATCTGTCTTTTTTATATTCAATTACATTGTAATTAGTCTCAATTTTATCTAATTCATTTTTTTCAATTTGATGGATACTGTTGTATAGCCATGTAGCAGCATTATTGGTTAACATCAGCTGGTGAAATCTAATGTATGGCCATATTTCAGAGCTTACAAGAATAAAATTGGATGTGGTAATCTGATTTACAGCCATAGATCAGAGTCCACATGCATAAAAATGGGTGATGAACTCTGATGAACAGCCATAGATCTGAGTTCATATGCATGAAATGTATTTGGTATTCTGATGAATGGGCATAGATTAGGGTACACATGCATAAAAATGGTTAGTTAATTCTGATGTTCAGCTGTAGAACAGAGGTCACATGCTCAAAATTGAATGTGTTACTCTGATGTACTTCCATAGATCAGAGCCTACATGCATAAAATTGTGTTGTGAGCTCTGATCTATGGGTGTAAATCAGAGTTCACCTGCACATTTTGACAATTAAAAGACTGTTGTTTGCACATTTAATATCACTTTTTGAAATAAAATAAGATAAAAAAATTATAATAGTATGTAAGGGAATAATGTACAATTAATTAATACAAACTTAAATTGAATAGAATAATTTTAAGTGAAATGAAATGAAATATAATATAATATAATAAAGTATTTTATAGTATAGTAGAATTAAGTATAGCAAAATAAGATCAAAAAATGAAATGAAGTAAAGTAAATATTTTCTTAAAAGGAATCATAAAGAATTAAGAAATTTTATAATTCATCAAGAAACATTATCAAAAAATATTAACTTTTTTCATGAGCCCAATTTTTTCAAGGTAGTCAAAAGAATATAAATATACCAATGCATCAAAATTCACGCTATGGATAGGCCATAAAGCCTGAAAAGCTGTTTATCAATATATATTGGGGTAAATAAAATACCTTTTAATGAATTGGGCTCTTATAGATCTCATTGAAAAAAATTGAATTCAAATGAGCTTAATAGGTCTCTTTATTCCCCATTACCTATGTACTAAAATTTAAAGCTTATCATTTAAACCATATACAAGTTTATTTATTGTAAAAACTTTTTGCAAAAACTCAAAGAAATTAAATAAGATTAATGTTTCAGTTAACTTGAAGAATTCTCAGGATTATATTTGCATTGGGAGTTCAATCAGAGATCTATCAAGACTGATATATACCTTGTTCTAAGATATTAAAAAATTTAAAAAGATATGATTCTATTAAATAATTGTTTTTGACAAAAAAATAAATTTAATTAATCAATAGAAAGAAAAATATTAAAACAATATATTCAAAAAATGTATTTGAATTTATTAAAAATTAATTGAATTAATTTTTTGTAGATGGTTATATAAAAATTAAAAGTTGAAGCTGAAATTTAAGACATGTAAAATGGTCTTGTATTGAAATTGAGGACAACATGTGTAACTGAAAATCAGCACATTATAGGAGATTCAAATTCAATAACTTCATCAAAAAATCATGGTTAAATACGTGGAATTCTATTTAGCTATATCTTTTATCTAATGTAAAGGCCTTCTTCTAATTGTTGCTAAACATCTTTTCAATTCTTGAGTTTTATTATATGTTTTTTTAAATATTCTATAGATAATAAAATTTGACTTATTTTTCAAAGATATGTCTAAAAATCATCTTCATATAATGAAATTATTGGAAAGAAAGAAAGTATTACTATGTATTTATTGATTTCAAAGTTTCATTTCTTTTGATTTTTTCAATTTTTTTATTGATATAAGTAAAAAAAATTCTATATCTTGAATTACTGAAGATTTATACAAAGACTTGAACTAGAATTTAATTTTACTTAAATTTAAAATGTAAGTCTCCACTTTAATATAGTAGGGTTAAGAATTGTAGGCCAAAATTCAGTATTAATATGATGAAAATAAAGCTGTTTCTGTTAGGAAAAATATAAGATGGATGTGAATTCTGATGTTTGGCCATACAATAGCATCTAATCTCTTATTTCTAACAACTCTTTTTTCAATTTTTTATAACCAACTTTTTCTTATTTTCTCACTCTTACTAGCACCTTTATATGTGATTATATTTTCTCAACAAATTTTTTTCAACCCTCCTTTCAGCTTTCACTTTTCTCTCCTCCTTTTTTATTTCACTCCCTATCCCACAAATCTTAACCTATTTCTTGTCCAATATAATTTCTCCTGACTCCTTCGAATACCCTTTAATCTACAATCAACCCCCTTCTAATCCCTATTTCTATCCTCAATTATATTTACAGCCTCTTTAAACCCATTTTACTTCACTCTCTACCCCTTTAGCTTCAGCTCATATTGTTGGCTTATATTTTCAGTTAGTATATAAATTTAAGTAGTTTCAGGATAATAAAATGATGATAAGGTAGAATGATCTGATTTAGAATATTTGAGTAGTAATTTTATAATATAATATGTCTCTTATTTATTCATGTTGAACAGTTATAATTTCAAATAAAGGATTTAATTATAAATAAATCATTTGTATTATTAATGTAGGATTATTTGATATGATATAATAGATTTAATAATAAGTAAAAAGAGATGATTCTAAAACAATATAAAATTAACCCGTTTATAAAAAATTTTTATACAATTTGAATTTTGTTGAAGTCAACAAAAACGTTGATAAGTGAATTTAAGTTTTAATATAAAATTAGTTTAAGAAAGAAATTAAAAAATAAATTGAATAATTGAATTAAGTTTTAATATATTAATTACAATTTTATACAATTAAGATTTTTTAATTTTAATTTTAATAAAAAACATAGTAATATTATCCCTTAAAGTTCCAAGGAGATACCAATGCATCTTTCCTAGCTCTCCCTGGCCCCCTCCAGCCAATTTCAAGCAAGATTTGAGTCGCAGTAAATACATGGGCTAAAATCTAAAACTTTGCTGTAGTTCTCTTAAATTAATTTGTATTTTTTTATGTATGCAATTTTTTTTATAAAAATGAAATGAAATGTTAATAAATTAAAATAAAATTTTTCCTAATTAAAAAACAACTTTAAGAACTATAAAATTTATTTTAATCTATTTAATATTATTTACAAACAATATAATACTTAAATAATTAAAAATATTTATATTATAATATTTTAATAATAAAGTATATTGATATTTGAGTCATCATTTTAATCAGACCAGTTTAACTATGTCTAATAAGTTACTGGCTGAAATATATTTCCACTTTTTATCATCACCCTTTGCCTTTTTCTATACTTTCCATTTCATGCATCCTTTTTCATTTCCTTCTGAAAAATATCCTCTTGATTTCTATGAGTTATAACAGGTATAAAGATCTGGAGAGGGGAGAAATGGGGATGGGAAGAAGTGAAAAGGGGTAGGTATGCTTTTAAAGTGTCAGAGAAGGTTTGATGGAAGAAGAAATGGTTTAAAGGTATGTAAATTGTAGTATTGAGAGAAAAGAAAAGAAAGTTTTAACAGAGGAATAACAACAAAAGGTAGGAATGAAGTGGTAAATAATAGTGTTCTGAAAAATAAAATAACAGTTAAAAAATTAAAAATTAGTTCTATATCAATAAAAAAGAATGGACTCAACTTAAAAAAAAAGAAATCAAACAAAATATTTTTATATTATTCATTGTAACAAAATTTCACTTTATGTCTTTCTTTTTTCATATTTTTAAGATAAAGGGTTAATATATTGTAAAAAATACTATTAAATGAATATCTTTTTTATTTATTGAATGAAAAATAGAATAGATATTTATATTAGAACATTCTTTTATCACCAAAGTATAATTCCCTTCATTTTTATAAGTGCTTTACATTTTTTAGATATTTTAAATATTGATAATGCTTAATAAAATCTTGTAAAATAATTAGAATTGAATTTTTTTTCAAATTTTTACTTAGAAAATTTAATGGAAATATTTATTCCCAAAATATTTTTCTTGAATGATTAACTAAGGTGCCTTATAATTTCACCATATATTAACAGTTAAGTAAAATTATTTGAACATCTAAGATCACCTTTTTTTTAATTTAAATTGGGTAGTGTCTAGTTTTAAATTAAAAAAAGTACAAAATTATTTTAAACAGTTTGCAGCTGTCAGCCAGGATATCTCAGGAGCCCAGTAATTTATATAATAAATTACTGAAATCATGTAAGGGAATAACACTATGTAGTTACAATAAATTATTTTATTAAATAATAAAATTATAAATAATTTATGAATAAATAAAAAAACTACTGTATTTAATTTTTTTATTAAATAAGTTTTATTACATAAAAAAATATTATATTCTATAAAAACATGGCGCATTTCTATGTATTTAATATTTCTAAAAAATTAATTAAATTAATTATAATATTTTAAGCTTAATTATATTTAACTTATAATGGAATTAAAAATAATTTAATATAACTTAGACATTAAATACAACTCATCATATAATTTTATCCATTAATATTGGGTGCTTTTTTGACCCTTAACTGTGTCAATAGAATTAGTAAATAATTTAAAATATATCTTTAATATATTAATATTAAATTCTCACTTTAAATAAGTTACAATTAAATTAATTATTTGTTTCAATTAAACTAATTACTGAAGGTAGTTAAAAAAATTAATTAATTTCTCTTTATAATTGAACTAAATTGAATACATAAATTTTTGTGTGAAAATGTTTCTATTTGTTTTAATTAAAACCTTTAAATCTTGTTATAATAATTGTTTAGGATATTTTTTCTCACAATTCTCATGGCCTCATATTTATTTAGCTATTCATTAGGTTAATTACTTGTTTGGAGCTTTAAGGCGGTAAAATTATTAACTTATTTACAGGTTTAATTTTTTGTTTCATTTTCTCCCTCAACATGTATGTTTTAGTTAAGTTCTTTTGGTTTTTTGTTTCACATACTATTATTTTTGTATATAAATTGGAGGCGCCTCAGAAGTATCCTTGCCTATAAATGGATATTTTAATTCCTCTTTGTTATCTATCACTTATTACACTCATACTTTATTATATTTTTTAAATATCATACACATTATTGTTATTTTTATTAGTCTTACAGTTCTAATATAAATCTTATATAATTTCAAGGTTGCCATAAGTCTATTAATAACAATAATTGATTGCCGTGCAATGAGATATAACTTATTAATAATATTATATATCATTTAAATCTACTGTAGTGTCATTACTCATAAAGTGTTGTTGTATTACTCTCCATTAATTCAATTAAATTCTATCCCTCATTTATTATAACAATACTCTTCTTTATTTTCCACTTCTATTTCTGAATTTATCCCTCTTTTCCTTCACCTTCTAGAAAACCCGCCAATAGTAGCTCTACAGTCTTGCTTAGCTGTGTGGAGGGATGAATTCAACATATCATTACAAAATTGTGTTATTAATGCTTTAAAATTGTTTCAAAAAATGTTCATATGTACTTCAATAAATAATCAAGCTACCTTCATCAAAGGTTCAATGCATTTTCACACTTTATTACTGATGGTTTCATCCCTACCTCAATGTGTTCTAAATTAGATATAAATTTGGGTTCAAAGTTGTGGACTTGCTTGCAAGTTTTCCCCCTATATTATGTGGTGTCTTGTGAGGCTATAGGGGGGTTGGAGCAGGTTTGGAGAGAGTTTTGGAGGGGAAATCAAGAAATCCAACAAGGGGTGAAAGGGGGTAATGAAGCAGCCATAAAAAAATTTACAGAAATGGTTTTGAACATCATTTAACATTTTCCCTTTTTTGCAGAATTATACAAAAATATATCACAATTTCAATTTAAGTAATAATTATTTTTATTATTTTTTTGCGGCAAACTCTTTTAGTTATTTATTTTAAATTATGTGGGTTTTTTTTAATTTTTTTTAAAAAAATTGAGGTTTTTTTGATTCTCTTAAATTTATTCTATTACTGGAAAACCTATTCCTTCTGAAGCTAAAATAAAAGGTCATGTGTTATATTTTCTGAAGCATAAGTTTATAATTAATTTTGGTTTAGGAAATGGAATCATTGATTCTGTTTGTAACTCTTCTCACAATAATCACCAAACAACAAAGGCCCCTCCAGGTTGGAAGTCTTGTTGAGAATTCACACATTTTGGGTGCTCATTTCAGATAAGTCAAAATTTAATCCAATGAATAAACAAATTAAAAAAAGAAGTAAAAAGTAATAAATTTATAAAACTTAAGTTATATCAAAAATGTATGTGTATTTTTTAATTCATCAAATATTTATTATTCTTTCAGACATGTTTAATAAATAAATCTGATAATTCAATTTACTAAACAAAATTATTGACCCAAAAACCTTGTCTTGTATAAATGGTAATCATAACAACATTAAATTGTTTCATGGGATTCCTCTAGCATATACCTGTGGAAAGTCACAAACTTGGTTTCTAGACTTGATCGGAATTTTGGCACGAGGAATTATCATTACTTTAAAAATAATAAATTTGACTTATCTTATTTATTTATTTATTAATTTATGTATACATATTATATTTTGGTTATTTTCATCCCTAACTTTAGTAAAATGCAGGGGAGAGTAATGCCAAATTTTCAAATCTGACATGCAAAATTGATGACTTGGAAAAATATTGGTGATACCCACCCCTTACCTCAATAAAATTCAGGGGGGTTTTTTTCCAAATTTTTTAAACAGATATATAATTTTGTTGATTTTTTTTTATTTAGAAATTTAAATTGGTGGTGAGGTGATAAAAGTATGTTGATGATGAGGATTTTCGCACAGGTTTCAGTATTATTTACATCTGAAATTTTAAAAGTGCAATATTTTAGAGTCCATTAAGGACAAATGATGTTATAAGAATCTCATGATAAAACAATTTTTAATATAATTAAAAGTTACTATTTAAGTCATTCCCCAACCATTAACCAAAAAAACAATAAATAAATTAAAAAAGTCAAGTTATTCTTTAATGTCCTTTTTTTACACATTGCATAATAATTTTTTTTAATTTTCTTGATTTTCCAAATTAAAACTTGCCATTTCTTTTTGAAAATCATGTTCTTTTTCTTTCTTTGAGAAAAGATGAACTCTTTTCATCTCTTCTGCATTGAATCTGGCCTTTTCAAAATTTGATTGAAGCATAAAAAATTATTTCCTCCAAATATAAGGCCCATTGGTCTTTTATTAGCACATTATAAAACTTCATCTTCTCAAATTCAATTGAATTTTTTTCAATAGAGGATTTTTCTGAAAAAATTGAATAGAAAACACAAAGAAATAAGTTATTGAAGAAGATATATAGTGACCAAATCTTACATAGATCCTTTTTCTCAAAATTATTATCAAGGGAGGATAAAGAGCTGGTTGAAGAATTACCACATTTTAAAATATGGTTCAAGCTCATTGAAGTGGAGGCTTTATGCTTTAGTTTTAATTTTGAGCTAGAGGTTTTAGGAAGCTCATCTAAAAAATCTACCTAAGTAGGATTGTCATTGCTGGAATTGTTAATCTTTTTTGAAATTTTAGTTTGAGTAGGAGGATACAAGAAAAGTAAGAATGAAAAATTTAGCAATGAATTTATGAAGAAATAAAAAGTACACATACATAAAAGAATTGTGGCTCTAAAACTGGAAAAAAAATGGGCATCTGATAGAAAGTGTCAATTCCTATCTTTGACTTAACTCAAATTCTGCTCTTCTGTAATTCTTCTGGAAGGACTGCGCACTGAAAAAAGAGAACATCAGCTCATGCAACATCAAATCCAATTTACTCTTAAATCAAAACTGAATATAGAGATTGTCACCTGCTAGAAGGTTCCACTTGATTTTTTGTGGTGTGAGGACTCAGATCTGCTCCAAAATAATTGTTCTGCTTGATATTCAGCATCATTTTAAGGTGAACTATGGTAAGAAGCTGGAGGAGATTAACTTTTTTGAAGTACAGGTGTTTTGGGAGGATTACTAGATGGTTGAGAACCAAAGGGTATAAATTTAGTAGTATTTTGTATAAACCAAGGGTTGGAATCAACTTGGGAACTAAAAAGAATATTCATTTCCTCATAGAAAGGACACATGACATGGAGCTTTTCAGAAACAGTTGTAATTCCATTCTTTAAATCATCATCATCAATACCAAAGCCAGTAAAAGTGGAAGAAAAATGAGTGTTTTTATATTTTGATTGATAAA